>OY540803.1:718262-1111595 GCA_961205885.1 Ptychoptera albimana
TACATTTAGGAAAGTCAATTTTATTATTTATTTCAATGTAAAAAATTACTCATGCACAAATAAAATAATTTATTGTATTTTGCATTATTATGCACAAGAAAACAACATCAAGACACAATTTTTTTTTATTACTTTTCCTACCATCTATAACAAGCAATAATAATTAAAATTATGTTAAACAGTCAAAAAAAAAATTTTTTAATTAAAAAGAGATAATACGGGGGGACAAACATAAAAACATATAAAAAAAAATCTATTTCTGCACTTGTTTAATGCAATCGTGTGCATAAGTAAACGCTGCATATACAACATGTATTTCCATCATTAGCAAATTACATTTATATAATTATAATAATTATTTAATTTTAACAATAAACAGATGTGTACGTTTTGTTAAAACCACAAAAAAAAAAGAGAAAAAATTATAATTTATTGGTTTCACTTTGCAACAAGATAAAATACAAAAAAAAAAAAATTAAATAATAAATAAAATGCGCGCCCTGTATATAAAAAAAAAAAATTGTTGTCTTCTAACCAGCGACTTGACAAACAAAGAGTTTTATGCACAGAAAATGCAATTCATTATTAATTTCAATATGTGATATTTTATGTTTCATTTCAAACACGAATAAAAATAAAGGAAAAGAAAATGCTTTAAACGGATTTATTTGACACTCAGTCTGTTTCGTCTGTATACGAAATATGTCGTTATAAATAAATATCTGTGTGTAATTGTAACAAAATACAGCATATGTGACATCATATCCTGTCGTCGCATCGTATCTAGATTAACGAGTGAGTACTGCTGTTATTAATTAACCAAATTTGCTTTTCGTTAAGATTTATAAAAACAGAAATTTCTTTTTTTTATTTTAAACTAAATTTAGAAGTTCAATTTCCATTTATTATTTTTTTATTGATTAAATAAATGAATGAATATTAGAAACTTCCAATGATAAAATAAAATTCATTCATCATACGACCTCACATTAAACTTTAACAAAGATTTTCTCTCTATAATAATTTGGTACGCAGACATAATAAAACCCCCATTGATCGGCACTATCTACTTCATTGTATCCGTATCACTTCTCATACTATTTCCAATTTATTAATATGTACCCTACTTTGCAAACAAACTCACTTACTTAGTAACATACATGTTTGTTGCTGCTTCTACTAATACGCTTACTACCCACTTGTCCTGCCTCATCATCTTTGACCTTAGTCTTGAACAAATTTCTGGAGATATCGGAAACACTTGATTCTCTATACTCTAAAGAATAAAACTTTAAGTGGATATCGGAAGCAACAGTGTTTCTCCGTTCGCATAAATCTTTCACACATAAGCATTAAAATACGTGCAGAATATTTTATCATAGTCGTGCATTTACATTAAGCAGCAACTAAAGAAAATAAATAAAATTTCGCAATAAAAACTCAACGCATCAATAACGCGTGATAATAAAATTGCCGCTTTTTTTTTTTTTTTCTAAAAGAAAATAATTTAAAAAATTGTCACTTAACAACAACATAACTTTGTTACACCACTTTCCAATATTTATTTACATAAACCATAAATATTCCACGCTAATAAAAAATTCAGACCTTTGCTAAATTATCACTTCATTGGAGTTTTCTGTTGTTTTGCGGATACATCACGGAATAAACAACAAAAGTAAAAAGTAATTTAAAAAAATGAAAACTTTTCAGTATTTTATAGGCACCAAAATCAGCCCGATCTGCGTTTATTTTTTGCTGTTTTGTAATAAACAAAAAATTTGTCATTACTTTGGTGCTGCTACTGATGGTGTTTTTGTTTTTGTATTTATTGGAAGTTTACCATCCATCAGAGTATTTTTTGTTGTTGCTGTTGTTGCTGTTGTTGTTTATTATTATTAATATATATATATATTTTTTTTTTGTTAAGGATTGTTTAGTATCGTTGTGCCGCCTTTCGTTGTTATTAACATTTTCTTTTTTTTTTTTTTTTTTTTTTGGATAAAAATTCGTTTACAATCTGAGATGACTATGTTTAAATATTGATCAACTTAAGGTTTTTTACGACCAACTCGGGAAAAGCCACCGAGCAATTTAAATATTCGATTATATGCTATACAGGCAACGGCGTTATATCATCATTGTTGTTGTTTATGTTGTTTATCGAACAAAAATATGCACAAAAACAAGATGACACCATTATAATACCGATATGAAATTATATTTACCGAATAGCGCAGCAAAACAAAAAAAAGGGAGAATTTTTCGGGTATTTTTTTTATTTTAATTTCGTTCTTTATCGCGGATAAAAAAAAAAAAAAAATTATTAATCTAATTCAATAAAATGTAAAATAGAATAATTAATTATTAATACAACAACAGACAAAAAAAAAACCGTTTATTTCGAGTGATTAAATAATGATAAAGGGAAAACAGTGTAAATTACGTAATAATTCAATAGAAAAAAAATTCCATACACCAGCATTATATAGAATAAAATATTTCCTTGTTATTTATGTCGTTGTTTACTGAAAATACAAAAAAAAAAAAAAAAAAATGTATCTAAGAAGGACTCTAATATTGATTTATGTCCTTTTGTTATCAATAAATTTCTTAATATGTGCGGTTGTCTAAGGGAGTTGAAGTATTTTCTTTTTTCTTTCTTTCTTTTTTTTTTTGTTGCTAAATAAAGTTTCGCGTATCTACAATGGAATACAATAGACTTCATTCGTATATTGTACCACGTGAGATGTGTCATATTTGATATATCGGTGCACTTGAAGAAATTTATGTTTGTTCTAAGGTCGACAGATATGTTCGTTGGTAGATAGGTAGGTAGGTACGAAAATATTTTACAACAACCACTGATCTTGTATTCCTCATGTCAACTACATTAAAATGATTTTTTATTTTCATCTCGATTTAAGCAAATAAACGAAATTCTAACGAATTTGAATGAACTGAAAAGAAAAAACAAAAATTGTCAACACGATTACAAGAAATGACTTTGCCAATAGTCGTTTTCATTTTTAAATCGCAGATTCGCAAATACTATGCGACATGAATACATGAATTATAACATATTACCCAAAACCATCTAAAATTATAATATAACAAAAAAAAAAATCATACAAATGGAATAAACGTGAGGATATATCTGCTTCGTCGAATCTCATTTTTCACATCACACTTTTCTTTTATTTTTATACTCATTTCCTACTGGTTTCACATCATTAAACTAAATATCCCTTCAATAATTATAAAATCTTTCTTTAATTTCAATCAATTAAATGTTTATAAAACGAAAAAAGCGAAAAAAATTTAAACAATGCGGTGAGCACGCGGTTATCAACGCGGCACCTGTGTCTCATGCATGTTTGCAAAAAAAAAAATAATTCACAACAAAGACGCCGTTAAAATTCTTAACAAAAATAAACTGAACAGACGTCACATATATTTATAATTAATTAAAGAAAAGTCAATAAATAATTTAAAAATAAAAATAATAATCAAATAAATTTGACATTGAATCTAATCGATTTGTATAAAACGAAATGAAATAAAAAAAACTTTGGCGACTTTTATAATTACGTCGTCAAATCGATCCGAATATTTCTACCGCATGCGTCAAAAAACAAATAAATTTCGTTAAATAAATTATTTAATAAGCGAAACACAAACAAAAATTAATTGACGCAGAAAAATAATAAGAAACAAAGAAAATAACAACAACAAAAAGAAAAGAAAAAAAAGTTTAAACATTTTAATCCTGAAAATACTTAAATAATTTTGTTGCTGTTGTTTATAGTCGTGTTCGCTACCTTTTCCACATATTTATGTACTCGTATGTACTATTGTAGTGGTTTCACAGGTGAAGGAAAAACAACAGAAAAAAAAAAACAAGAAACAAAAAAGTAAATGAAACAAATATTCAACTGTGATTTCTTGAATATATAATGTGAGCCATTCATCAAGAGTTCCATATCTCGCCATGTTATAAACTGCGAAAAGAACAACCAAGAAACCATCACCCATCCCACCCCTATTGTTTGAGTAATTCAAGGCAAAGAAAACGAAAATAATAAAAGGAAAGAATTTTTTTTTTCTGTATATATCAGAGCTCAACAGCCGTGTGCAAGGAGGAATCATCATTGGACTGGATCTCTCCCCAAAGCAAAGTATCAAAAAAACCGCAATATGTAAACAGCACCAAATAACATAACTTATAAATGTGAACACCGTCATCCTTGCTCATCCTTTTTATATATCTTTATCCATTATACACGTAAGCATTTGCCATTTTTAAACACATGCACATAGCACTTTTTTTCTTTCTTTTTTTTTTTTTTGTATTTATTATTTTGTTAAACCAAACACAAAACACACATTTTTATTCATAATTGGATTTTAGGTGGAGAAGGTAGGTAGCGAAAGAGTACGCGATTTTTTATATCGCGCGCGTTTCCACCACTTCTTACATTTATTATTTATTTCTATACTTATTTATTTACCCAACATTATGTTTTTCCTTTCTGTTTTCCTTTTAAATAAAATAATAATTCTCATCCTTAATACACATTCTAGTTTTTTTCTCTTTTTCTTTTTTTTTTTACAATGGTGAAATAAGCACCAAAAATCGACGACGCACCTTCTGAAAAAATGATTGCATGTGTTTGATTATTTAGTGGGTGGTGAATATATATATATAAAAATATACAAATAAGTACTTAATTTCACAATCCAACAAATTCTTCTTAATAAATTCAATTGAAAAAGATCCATCGTTACTTTGTGTAATCAAAGGAACGCGCCCAACCTTTAAACCCACAAAATAAAAATAAATAAATATTATTTTTGCTTTGCGCAAATATTTTATTCATTTACACCGATTGTATGCGGATTTTTTCTTTTTTCTTTTTCTTTAGTAAATAAAATATTTCTTGTAATATACATATCAGTCTATACACTTTGGTATTTTTTTTTTTTTTTTTTTTTTTTTTTGTTAATTTTTTAATAATGCAGAAATAAATAAAAAAAAACTCCAATTCCTCAAATAAAAAAAAAATATTTCTAAGCCGCGTTCATTAAATTTTAATAAATAAATAAAAAAAATAAAAATTCAGCTTGAAGTACCTTAGTAAATGCGAAATAAAATTAAAAAAGTAAAAGCAAAGCACATGCATTATAAATTATTAATTGAAAATACATGAAAATGTTTGCCTGGAAAATGTTACAAAAGTTACTTAGTCCGCAGGCTTTTTTAATTTTTTTTTATTTTTTTATTGAAATATTATTTAATTTGTGTATTTAAAAAAAAAAAAAAAAATTCTTTTTTTTTCACCTGATAAGACAAAAAATATTTACCAATAACAATAAAAAAAAATTAAACAACGTCGGCAAAAAAGTGTTTATATCGAGAATCCGTGCTTATCGAAAAACAATTCGACAGTTTTGGTATTTTTTTTTCTCTTCAACCAAATTTAATCATTTTCGTATTTAAATAATTATATTCGTAAAGCCGCAACAATTCGTTACTGTTTTGGTTATTTCGGTAGCATGTTTACTTAATTTACTTCCAAACAAGAATTCCCGATAAGAATTAACCACACATCTCAGATTGGTTTGATTTTGTTGCTGCCTCCCGTCATTTCGGTTACAAAAATCTTTCGCATGTATTAAAAGCACATGAGCGGTGCTTTGATCTTTCTTTTTTTACGATATTTTGTATTTTGCACAATTAGATTTATTGATGTTTGCCGCCTCTGTCACAATTTATTTATTTTTAATTTTTTCATTCCCACTTCTTTATAAAAAATGGAGCAAACATTTTTATGTCTTAAAATTATTAATTATTATTAGGAGACAAATACAAAAACAAAAAAAAAATATCTGCAAAGTATGCATTTATCTAGCGCACAGGTAGATAAATACCTTTCGACTATTTATTTCATTTATTTTCGAATTGTACGTACAAAAAATTTCACAAATGTATATAATCGGTGTAATTTTTATCATAAAGACATCGTCGTTTCGCTGCTGTTCAATTCTCGTGGGAGATAAACTTACATCGAACAGCAAAACAAACAACAACATTACCAAAGGGCAATGATCGATTTTAAATGTGATTTTTATATATATTTTGAAATTCATTTTGTACTTTAAATTGACCTTATGCGGTTACACGTCCTTGAAAGGCCGATGCATGACTAATGCCCTGGACAAGAATTTCATTATTTTTCGGTAAGAAAAATAAAACCAAACAGTGATGAAAGAATTTATTTTTATTAACAAATTGAAACATAATGCAGTTTTTGGTTAAACTGCAGGTTAATAAACATTATCCAATAGACACACAGTAGTTATGTAACAAAAAAAAAATTATTATTATAAAGAAAAGAAAATTTATTGCCTTATCTGCATGAGTCCATTTTTATTGGTTTTTTTTTCTGTCATTTTTTTGGATAATAAAATTGCTTTGAAACACCCATTTCCGTTAAAAGACAATACATCATCTGTGTGCGAATTGTAGATGGAGATTTAAATAAAATAAAAAAATAAAAAAAAAAAAAACGTAGATAAAGGGATTGAGAAATATAAAAAAAAAATAATTCAGAGAAAACACATATATATATTTCCACCCTATCGAGTTTTCTTAAACTCTGCACACATTTTTAAACCATAAATCAAATAAATCTTTATTCAAATGCTACATTTTCGTTACGAAACTATTATTTTCGTGTGTTCTATGTACATTTTTATTATAACTCGTTGAAACTACGCACACCAATAATATATCGTTTCAATATTCAATCCTTGTTTCTATAAAAATAATTAGTCCTAAGCTTTTTCCACTAAAATGTTCAATAAAAACAAAAAATTTACAAAAAACCCCCACACCAAAAAACATATTAGGAGAGCAAAAAAAAAAAAAAACTGATAAATGTATTCACATGTCATTGATGACGCTGATATTACAATAGAAGACACACAATGCAAATATCTTTTCACCCTTCATGTGTCTATCATGAAAAACGCAGAAATTTCCCAAAAAATGAAAATAAAATAAAAAAAAAACAACCAAAGAAAATCGTTTGCTACATAGTGACAGTCGCGCAGCACTCCCTCATCTTGCTGTTTATCATAATTTTTTTTATCGTTACCTCCATCCGTTTAACAAAAAAAAAAAAAAAAAACAAAATGCAAACAACGAGAAGAAGTGAATAAAAAATATAACCATAGGGATGTGATGTCACGCATTCACAAAGCTTCCGCATCGATGTAATAAAAAAACGATTTTCCAATATCCGTGATGTGATCTCGTTCAATTGCCCATTCAACCACTGGATTTACCATCCCACATCCTATTAACTCGTTGTTTATACTTATAAAAAAAAAGAAAAAAAAATAGAAAGAAGAATAAATAAAAGAAGGAAAACAACTCGTTTTGCGTGTAACAAAGGATACTGGCTGTTGCTGCTGACGACAACGGCCACCACTAAAGACTAAACATTGGCGGTGGATTTTTATATTTGCTCTGTTTAAAGAGAGAACATATTGTCTACCACAAAATAAAAATAGAAAATAAACCAACCAACCCCTTGGTGATGTAAAACATGTGAAATAAATCCAATACAATTTTTTTCCTTTTTTTTTTCGTTGGATTTTTTCTGTAACTTATTTTCGAGGGGACATCATTTGGTTATATTTATAGATATGGATATAGTAAATTTCTATAACGACAATATATGAGTTTTTTTTTTTTTTTTTTTTTGTTCAGAGATATGTTTAAAGATCTTAAGTAGCCCCTGATGGCCAGATAGATTTTGTTTTTTTTTTTTTTTTTTTCGTTTTATTTTGTGTGTTACATATTACAGCAGGGCATTACACTGCAAACGTTACTCATTTAAACACAACATGATGAATTTTAATTAATAATTGACAAAAACATGTAACAGCAGCAGCAATAAACCTTTTATCTATCGTATTTTTATTAGCTTCGTGAGATAACTCATCACACACAGAAAATACCAACTATAAAATATATGAAAATAAATCCACTATTGCTAATTTCTTATATAAATGCTATGAAATTGTTTATTCCTCGGTTTTGCATCAATCAAACATTTTTGTACTGCCCCAAACATATATAGAACGTAATAAACCAACGTGCCAATGCTGACACGCATAAAAACTAACGCACCAGTGTATAAACCCAAAAGTATTATCATTTTTACCCTATCTTATAGCAATTTCCACTTCTTTTCTGTCTAGTGGATCTATAAAATTGCGAATTTATTAGTCTTGAATGTCTCCTTTAGACTGACGACGACGACGACGACAACAAAAAAAAAAGTAGAAAACAAAACACTTTTTCCTCCCCCAAAAAAACGTTATAAAACTGAAAAGAAGAAAAACTTTCTGCTATAACCTAACTATAAAAGTAATGGACAAATAACAACAACGTCCATACAAAAATATCACTTTATTGTGTTGCAAAAAGAAAACCAACGAATATATAAATAAATAGTAATTTTCTGTGTGTTTGGGTCGGTCACTTGTTATTTTACCAATCTTTATCGGTATAAATGTGTATCGTTTTGGGTATCAACCGTATTCATTTCTTTTATGTTTTTACTACCGAACTAGACAGCATGATAAGAGATTTTTCGGTTATTTTTGTTACTTTTGACCAAAAGCTAAATAAATTCAAATTGGATATTACAACAGGCTTTTCGTGTATATGGATGATGGGTGTGTTTTTTTGTATGGGTATGCGGTTATTTAATTTATTTTTATTTTTTTATTGTTTTATTAGTTAGGAATTTTATTTTCCATTTCTTTTTTCGATAATAATTTTTTCTACAGTCACTCAACTATTGGTTAATTTTTAATTGCAGAGAGAATATTCTTTAACCACTTTAATCACTGCAACAATTAATCCAACTATTATTATTAACTAAAAAATAAATAAATACAAATTTAATTAATATTTGCCTTTTGGCGTCTTTAATAATTAATTTATTCCAGTTATCTAGTGTTACCTCGATTGTTGATTTGCCTGGCTGTACTTTGTCGTTTTAATCACTTTTTACTAAAAAAAAAAAAAAAAAATAAAAGAAAAAAATTAATTTGATATAAAATAAATAAGAGATAAAATAAAAAGTAATAATAATCATAATAATAATAATAATAATAATAATAATAATAATAATAATAATAATAAATGATAAGGTGTATATGGCGCCGTATTAACGATAAAAAAAAAATTATTTTATATTAATAAAATACAAAAAGAAAAAAGAAAAAAGAAAAAAAGGTGTTACTGTTCTATCAGATAATGTATTCTCATTTATTTATTTATTTATTTTAAAGGTAAATACACCATATAGTAGAGTGAATTAAATTTTTAATAGGCATGTACATATATGTGTGTTTCAATAAAATAAAATAAAATTAAAATTAATTTCATTAGAAATTTTTTTTTTTTTTATTTCTTATCATAAATTCTCTCTATAAATTTTACCATTTTTATACCAAAAAAGATAAAAAATTAGATAGAAGAGAAACAAACAAATTATCTAGATTATCAGTTCTGATGTTAAAGTAACGAAATATTCCCGGTCATTTTAATAGAAAATGAAGGAGAGAGAGCAAAAAAAAAAATGAATGAAATAAAATTTTAATACAGAAAAATCAGATATAAAAGTAATTCGCTATCAATCTGTAGTATGTGATTGAAGCTGTAACAATTTTTTTTACGTTTTCTATAAACACTCAAACTCTCACCCCCCGTGTAAATGATATAAAGTGCCAATTTTTATGGACGAACAATATAATATGGTTTTAGGCTGTTTTTGTGGGTTTTTTTTTTATATCTAAAAATGATTCATACATATATAATGCAAGGAAAATTCCTCAATAATAATAATAAAAAAAGAAAAAAACCCTTGTCGTCGTTATATCTGAATGTACCTTATTTTTTTTATTTTTTTTTTTTTTTATTTATATATAAATAAACGTTTATCGTTTTTATAGCGAGGCGTAATAGTGTGGGTCGTTGGGTTTTTTGTACATAAGTAATATCCGTGTATTTTCTGCGTTATAAGTTGCATATTTCGTTTTGGTAAGCAATTTACGAATTTATATTCTCATAAATGTCATAATCGGAACCTGATGATAATAGAAGAAGCAAACGCAACAACCCTTATAACACAAATATATCATTTTCTTACGTAAAAATAAAAATACAGAAAATATTAAATAACCATCGGTACGTAAAAATAATAAAATCACAAATCACATGAAAATACTGTAAACGATCGTCAAAGACATTACACAACGCACGGTACAACCCTCTTGATTTCTTCCGATACTTAAAAGACGATCAAATGACAAAACTTTTATTTATACGATTTTTTCGTTACTTTTTTTTTTTATGAACCATCGTAAATTGATTTGATGTTATCGTTTTTGTCAAAACAGCTTAATTGTGACTTTGCCACACACACACACATTATTTATCGTCTCATCATCTAATAATAAATAAAAAATAAAAATAAAAAAATATTTTATGTGAATTTTTTTACTATTATTGAACCGCAGAGTTTTTTTTCCCATATTAAAAATAAAATTACAAATAAAGTTGTTAACTCTAAACGATACTGATTGAAACGATTCTTATGTAATTAATTTCTACACTTAACTAATGTAATAAGATTTTAAGGAATAAAAATTCTAATTTTTTTTTTATTGATCGGAACTTTGTCGGTATTGTCATTACATTTTAATTATATTTTTTTTTAAGCTAATCATCAGGAAAAGGACTCAGAGCAAACGTGAGAATTTTATTCAACGGTTTCCTTAATAAATAATACAAAAGTTTTGTCCTGTTAATTAAAAGCATTCAAACACTTTATTTTTATTTTTACTTTTATTTCAATTAGCAACATAAATGCGATCAAAAATTATTTTTTTTATTTTTTTTTTAATAATTAATATTAATTAAGTAAATAAGTTTATAAAATGTTTTATCAGAAAATTTAAGACAAGAAACTTTAAACCAAGATGAAAAATAAAAAATAATTTTTTTTTCAATTTTCTTCTAAATTTAAATAAACAAACAAAAACGTTTAACATCTCAATAAAAAAAAAAAAAAAGAATAAGAAAATCTCTTAACAATCTTTAAACATACAAAAAATATAATATTTTAGATGAAAATAAATTTTAGAAATAAATAAATAAATAAAAATGTAAGAAATGCTTGTTTTTTTTTTTTTTTCTTGGTTTTGTTTACATTTCAACCGAGCACAATGATATTTTTTATTTTTTTTACTCTTTTCTATTTATTTTCTACTTTTTTTTTAAAGCGACAGAGGTTTATTAGATGGAATACAAGAAAAAAAAAAGGTTTTTCTGATTTGTTTGTACTTAATTTAATTTTTTTTTTTTTTTCTTGTTTTATTTGTAACAAATCCTTAATTTGTTTGCTCTGTATAAACAAAATAATTATGTTGTTTATTGCATTTTAAAATATAATATACATACATGCATCTGTAACAAACTGGGGGTAACTAAAATACATATACCGAAAACTATAATTATTATTTTTGTTTATAAGAAGAAAAAAAAAAAAGAATAATAATAACTTCCAGAGCAACTGATGTATTTTCCCTATTTTGAAGACATAATTTTGCAGGGAAAAATAAATTCCTACCAAACGCAATCATTCATTAATCAGTAACACAGTTTAATTAGCAATGAAAAAAAAAAAAAAAAAAAAATTCAAAAGTTTTATAAAACCGCCTAAAGCAACGTCCAAATACTGTTGGAAGCTTCAATTAAAACTTTATCGTCGCCTTAGTGAATTAATTCAAAATATAAAACAACTTAAGGAAACACTAAATCATACTTAAAGACGTAGAAACTGATAAACAGACAAAAAGATAAAATTATAAAAATAGATGAAGAAAAAAAACACTCAACGAAATTATTTTGTTTTTATTTTTGAAAAAACTCAAAAATTCACTTGTTGTTCTAGGTAAGTAATTTCTATTTTAATTTAATTATTTTCAAAACAAGTGGAATTTGATACAAGCTAATTTATGAAAAAAGAAAAAACATTTCTTTACTTAAACTTTGTTTAAACATTTAAATATTGTTAACACATGTTTCCGTACTACACCACTGATTAATAACACAAAAAACGCACAGAGCTTATAAATTTATTTTTTAATAATTTTTGACATGAACAAAAAAAAAAAAAACATTTCTTAGTTGTTTAAGAACAACCAATAACGATAAGAAATGTAAATATTACAAAAAATTAAATTATTTTAATTATAGAATAAAGGGTTTATTGAGTGAATAAAAATAATTTAAATAATGAATAAAATTGTTGATAAAAGTTGTTTTCAAACAACAAATAACAAAAAAAAACGAAGTAATTCGTTCATGTTGTTGCTACAGAAAAATTCTTTAGCTCTTATTTCCCCTTTTTATTTCGTTTCTTGTCTATTTTATTGTTATTATTATTTGTTAATACAAATATTAACTTATCGGAAATTGTGATTTTATCACAAAAGTAGATTCAATTTAATTTTAAATGTCATAAAAGTTGATTGTGTTTTTATTTGAGGCATTAAAAAAATCATTTTCCTCTCCTTACAGCAATAAAAATTTAACAATATTTATTGAATTATAATGATCGTAAACACGTAAAAATATATATATATATATATATATATATTTAAGTGTAAAACATTTGAGCAAAAATAGTAAAAGGGTGTAAATAATTGCAGTCAAGTACAATGAAAATAAAAAATAGATTCGATGAAAAATGAAATAATTCGGATCAAGCTGAATCTTTGCAGGGATGTTTATTATGAAGATCTGAATCGACTTTGTTCTACGGGTTTGACCGAAAAAAATTTTTTTTTGCGAGTTAAAAATATTTTTAGATATTCGGTGCTCAGATACACCGTTTCAAGGGTAGTAATTGCACTCAATTGGCTGTAACTAGGCCAAATCTCAAGTTAGAACTTTTATTTTTACGTTTTTGAATTCTTAAATAAATTAACTAATAGAGAAAAATATAAAACAATAGGCTCTGGTGCAAATTTTTTAATACTCAAATTTTTAAACATAAAAAATCTGGAGTCTAGACTACAAAAAAAAAAAAAAAAAATCATCAATATTCCATTAATTAGCCAATATAATCGTTAAATTATCAATAATTTTCAAATAATTTTATACAAGCACAATATACACACACATACAATGTGTATTTAATTAGAATTAAATCCATAAAAATAATTTATTTCATTATAAAGTGAGTAAAAAGTAAGAAAAAAAAAAAAATTCTATTCTGATCGGTTTATGATTTTAAGAGTAAAAAAAAAAAAAAATAAAAAAAAAACTTCTATATCTAAATGAATTTAATTACTTTTTTTTTTTTTTTAGTACATCTCATTAACATAAAAAATAATCATCATCATAATAATAATAATAATAGTAATAGTAATAATAAGAAATATGCCACCCACGTTAGAAATGTATGGCGCATCACACTTCTCATTATGTATTCTTCAATTATTTTTATTTTTTATTTATAAATAAATGTTTATGTCTATAAAAAATGAAAAAAAAAAAAACGTATTATTATGATTTTCTTTCGTTTGTTTATTTAAAAGTGAAGTAAATAATTAAATAAAAGCGATAATTATTACGTTGTGTTAATCGAAAACTAAGAAAACATAAATAAATAATGAGTAATGATGTAGAAGTAGATGTAGAAGTAGAAATAGAAAAACAAAAAATCACTTTAAAGCATAAATAAATCCTTTTTAATGATGAATATTTTGAATTATTAACTGAAATAAACATACAAAGGCTATTAGTAATATTTAATTAAAGTAAAACCAAACCAAAGTAATATATAGTGTCAAGGTGTCTAAAAGTGATTTAATGTTATTGATGTCAGCAGTTAAGGACGATTTTTTTCTATTGAATTCAATTTAAAGTCATAAAAATGTACACTTTGCACCTTTTTGTTCTTTTTTTCTACAATTTTATCTTTTTAATCAAATTCTTACTTAGCTTAAGTAATGTAAAAAACAAAAAAAATTGAATTTTCCGTTTTGTAATTCGTCGTTTTTTTAATTTTTCTCTTAATTTTATTTAATTTTGATTTTTTTTTTTTATTTTATTTTTCTAAATAAATAAACAAAAAAAAAAAAAAAAGAATTTTTTATTCAAGAAGAACACATAGTGCCGCGTTTTAGAGCAGCAACAACACCATGCTCCATATATATGTTTTATTATTGTATTTATATAGTAAACTGTGTTATGTATATGTCCTTTATTACCTACAGCATTGAGTTAACGAAAAAAAAAAAAAAAAACATTTTTATGACCAATAAAATTGGGCAATATTTTGTTATTTTTAAAGATTTTTTATTTTAGATAAATTTTTTTTTTTTTTTTTTTTTTTATTTGTTGAACATTACATTACGTTTATAACGGCGGAAGACTTTCATCTATATAACTTCTCCAGCGATCGAGGCTCCAGTGTATACAATAATAGTATGCGAAGGGATCAAAAGAATTTTTTATTATTTATTTAGAATTTTTAAAATGAAGATTGATTTCAATTCTCATTGCGTTATTATTAATAATAATAATAAATAATGCTTCTGTTTTTAATTCAAGTTAATAATTAATTAAAACAATAACAAAAAAAAAAAAAAAAAAAAAAAAGAAATAAAATTAGGACACCAACAAACTATTATTACCAATATATTTCTTAGTTTAAATAAATAAATAATTAAATAAATAAAAAAAAATAAATAATGAGGATGAGAAAATTGGTTTTAATGGCCAATAAAAATTAATTTATAATCAACAATGTGTCTAGCTAAAAGTTTTTTTAATTTAATTTTTCGTCGCTTTAAATGAAACAATTTTTTAATCATCCTCGACTGTTAATTTTTGTATTTCTATCCGCTCTCGCTTTAGCATTAAAAATCAAAAACAAAATAATTTGAATTTATTCTTGCTTATTTCTATCCTTTAACACAGCGTGCCCATATCTTATGGATTTTATTATTCCTGCTATTCCATAAAAACTAGTTTTTAATGGATATTATTATGGAGTGTAAAAATGTCGTTTGCTTCTGATGAAATAAATTAAAAGTCTATAAAAATGTGAAAAACAAACAAGACGATTTTGTCTGATGGATTTTTATAAGTGATAGCCTCATGTAGTGTTAATGGGTTTTTTTTTAGTTTTTATTGTTTATTTGTCACGTGCTTTAACCAATTCACATACGCATAAAGCAATTATTGTTTATTGAATGAGTGGGTGGATGGACATTGTGTCTTGTCACTATTAAATACTTTTTATGCCTTTTTTTTTCTTCATTTCTCTTCTGTTCATTTTTTTACACAATGATTTATATATTTTTATTTTTTGAAAAATTAACCAAAAATATTCTATCCCATCGTTAAATATGTTTTTTATTTTTTATTTTTTTATTACATAATTCTGCATGGTCTTTAGCATTTTCTTTATATATCAAACGAGAAATTCAATCATTTATAATAAAAAAAAAAAAAATAATAATATAGTTTTGTCACATTAATATTTTTTTTTATAGACAGATAAACATTAAGTAATATAAATGACATTGGTCCACTGTCAACATATTTTACACGCAAATTTGTTTGATTGTGTTGTTATATTTTCTATAAAATATTATTTACGATTAGGGCGCGTATATACAATGGACAAATATCCTTTCCTTTTTTTAATTCAACATAAATAAATAAAAAATATTCTTTATTTTTATTCTATTTTCCTTTTCCACCCCAAATATCCTATTTAAAGTAGAATAAAAAAGTGTGTCCGTCATTTGTATATCAGTATTTCGCATTCAAATTTATTGTTGCCATTTTTATGTATTTATAACATTTTTATCATCCGGGACGTTATAACTTTTCTTTTATCCTTTTACCATTGTGTAATACACATTGTATTCTTTGTACAACAAAAAAAAAATTTACGATTTTTTTGACTTAAGACGAAAATATTCATTTTTTACGAGGGATTTTATGTAGCATTTATCCTATTTAGTTCCTCCTTAAACAATAACAAAAAAATAAAATAAAAATAAAAGTCATTCATTCTCTGTATAAGTTTATCTTCCTTTTTCGATTGTTATTGAATATAATCATAATCGTTAAAAAAAAAAACTAATAAATAAGCAAACAACTCAATCAATCAGTTGGTCGAACAGATTATGGATTTTATTGATTCATAAAAATAGCAAAAATAAAGAAGCAACTGAATAACACAAACATGTGTTCACCTTAACACATAATTCATTTTTATTTATCTTTAATAAATTTTTAGTTAACAAATCTTTTCCAAGACGAATACAGAGAAAAAAAAACTATTAACGCTTGCTCGTTAACTACATTCATAACATTTACGTTCTGTTTGGAAGCTTCTGTGGTGACTACATATCAACCTACCACCTTCTTTATTTAACTTTATTTATATTTTAGTAATTTTTTTTTTTTATTTTATTATTTTTGCTTCATCTGCCTGCTTGTTGTTGGTATGTTGCTACTGCCAGTCGCATTAAAATGGTTTCTTTGTCTAAGACAAGTAATTTAGCTTTACCCCAGTCGTTAAAACTAGACTCGACTAAAATCTAATGTATTATTATTATTTTTTTTTTTTTGGTCATTTTAGTTATTCTTCTACTTCTTCTGCTTCTTCTTCATCATCTTATTTTTCTGGTTGTTGTATTTATTGGGAGGCGGCGGCAGGTGGTATGATGTTATTACATTTCTTCAACCGACAATTCGATTTCTCATTAGGGACGAACAAAACTAATATTGCTCTTATATTCTTTTTCTCTGGTTAATATCTTTAAGGGATTCAGTTTTATAGTCTCATTAAAACATTTTCGTTTATTTAACCAATTTTTTTTTTTTCCTTCCTTTTAATTTTTATTCCATCCGTATAGGATATTTGTTCAATATTCGATATTATTGTGTCTTTGTCATGATTATAAAAATTAATGGCCATATCGTTAATTTTATTGATTTTTCCCTTTATGGTTTTGTTAAATAACAAAAAGGACATTTACAGGTAATACGACGTTTGTACAATCGTTTTTATTTGCCCTTGCATGCAGGAAATAATAAGAAAACAAAAAAAAAGAAAATCATACCAGAGGGTTATAAATGTTATAAACAATTAATACGTTCATTTCAATATATTACATACGTCATAAATGAATAAAAATAAAGTGCTTATTGTAAGTAAAATGATAAGGAAATAATGTTAGAAATGTTCTACAAGATTCTTATATATCAATTAACTAAAATTCTGATACAAAAGTCGTAAAACTGTATTGCTTTTTGCGTCTATGTGAAATGTAATTTTTGGTTTTTCTTTCGTTTCTTTTCTATTTCTTATTGTGAGCCAATAACTATTTGGAAAAAAAAAAATTGTTATTTTACCCAACCCTAAACACATTTCCCATCACTCCATCATTCAATAAACATTACCAAAATGTATCTACATATGTAGATAGAGAATCATTTTCATCGAATAATAAAATAATTTTTTTTTGGATCCTGTTTTTATAAGAAAAGTATAAAAATGGTCACTACTTTAATCGTTTGGTTTGGTTTGGTTTGGTTTCTGTGCAATATGGTTTGGGGTGTAGTCAAGTAAATTGTTCACACAACAAAACACAATAATTACAAGCTGTATACAATATCTAACTGAATTCTAATACCTAACATGTTTAACAAGTAACATTACAACCGAGAAAGTTAAAAGAAAATACACACAGTATTCCTCCCCCATTTGCAGAAAACAACTACGAATATCTCTACGAAGGAGAAAAATCATCATCATTTACTTTCATCCGGTCATTTTATTACACTTTTCTGGTTCTTTATAAAAGCGAATATACTATTTAAGGTTATAAAAATCGAATCGATGTTAATGGGAAAAATGCAATTAGGAATAAGATTACATGGAACAAACATTTAATTTTATTTTATTTCATTTTATTACCGAGCCAGGCTAGTGAAATAAGAAAAGACGAAAAATTTATGTATGTTGATTTCTCATCAATGATAAAAAATTCAATTTAAATGATTTTTATTTTTTTGCTTTTACAAAACATTAGCCAATTTTAAGTTGTTAAATGTAAAATATGTTAATACGATAATATATTTAAATTTATTGTTAAAAATGTGTGTTGTTAAATATGAAAAATATGACATAGAAAAGTCATTCATCATGTCTGTTAAGATCGGATGAAATCAACAAAATGTTTTCCTTTAAGAAGAAAAAAAAAATGATGGGATATACGCGCAAGTAGAGTTTCTATTTTTTTTTGTGCGTATAAAAGTATTGTGAAAAACATCTTTAACACCCCATACTTCATATATATATAAACGCATTCACGTGTGATTTTTTTTTTTTTTGTTATTTTATTCTTCTCTACATTAATATCGCAGCTATTGAGCATCAGCATCAACAGCAGCAGTAGCTACAATAATAAAACTCTACGATATATATATATATATATATATTTATTTTGATTCGAAAAGCTTCTATACTCCAACCCTTCATACAATCATATATTTATCAGTGGATAGAAGACACATAAAAAAAAAAAAACGCGTAAATAAACTAAAAACAAGAAATTTTTCTTATGACTGTCGGGCAAGCAAAAAAAAAAAAAATAAAATAAATAAAAATAATACAGAAATAAGAATAATATCTTTGCACGTATTATATATTTGATTTATTTATATTTTACATGTCTTATGTACAAATAAATAAACAAGCAAACAAACAAAATAAATATATGTGAGTATAACTGGGTTTATAATAAAGTTTGTATGGAAGAGGTGGCGAGAGTATTATTGGATGTTATTATTATTATTATTATTATAAGGTACGGGTGGAAATAAAAACAGCAACACCAACAACAACAACAACAATAACACCAGCTCATTGTCACATAGAATAATAACTCATCCTATTTACCCGCGATGTCTGTCATCGAACACAACACACACGAGGTAAAAGAATTATTTATTTTATCTTTATATTTCCATTTTATTATTATTATTATTATTTTTCCTTATTTTTAATATTTCTTGTCAAAGTTTCTCAATGTTTAACAGTTTACCAACGGTTTTTTATTTTTTTCCCCGTTTTGCCATCATATAAATAATAAATTGTGTTTTTATTTCACGTTGCTTCACTACATGCAACAAATCATTTTCATCTGTACAGAAATTACATTTGAAAAATAAATATAGAATAAGAATTTGGAATATCAATTAAAATCAATCTTGAAATGACACAAAAATAATGTTCTAATAGTTATTATACATGTAATAGAGAGAAAGAAATGCAATAAAATATTTTTCCCTATTCTTCTATTCTTGGTACGGTCGTCAATTGGTCATTGTATCAGCGTCTCTAATAAATTTGATCAAAATCCAGTGATTGCCAATCATTTATGTTTGATGAAAACTAAGAATAATCTCACTGGAAAAACACGGTTGAGAATCACACAACATTAAAAGGAAAACCGACGGGTTTTCTCCTTTATTTTATTTATTTATTTAATTTCATAAAAGAAAGTATCGGCAGGTCGCGTTTCTTACACATGCAATGGACACACAAAATTTTATTACAATTATTATGTTTATTTGTGTTAAACCAATAGAATACATATGACAAAATGTAATATCTGTACCAATATAATTCGGCAATACCTTGATTATGGCCAAGAAAAGAAAGTTACTTTCTTAATAGCCCTACCACATTCTATTATTATTATTCTTACTTGGCAAAGAGTAGTGATCTTAGAATAAATAAAGTAATTTGAAAATTTTTATCAGAAAACATAAGACAAAAATCCCTGTCTTGTAGGAAAATCCAATATTTAATACCACCAAAATAGATATATATATATATATATATATACAAACACGGCCAGTAAACTACTTATCACGATTTAATGTAATTAAATACATTCTATTGTCCTATTTTTATTCATATAAATGAATTTTATTAAACAAAAAAGTCAAACACCTGTTACCCATCCAATTAAACGTTTCAAATTTTATTTAATAAACATATTGATTGAGGTGGTTGAATAATTAACACGAAACACACTAATTGAAAATAAATAAGTAACTTTGTAAAGTGATAAGCTTATCGTGCTAACAAGGACGAGCGTAATAAATAAATAAAAGAGGAGAAACCCACCCATTATCCAAGTGTTTTTAATTTTAAAATTATATATTATCATCCCTTAAGAATTTATTTTTCTGTTTTTAAATTGCACTTACTTTGACATTATTCTCAATCCATAACCATTTCAACTTATGGAAATTGAATAAAAAAAAAAAAAAAAAAAAGAATCTATATGGAAGTAAGTTATATCTTGAGTGAAAATTCCTATTTTTAATTACAACATTTTTATAAATTAAGATAAGGGAAAATGGGACATTTTTTTTTTTTTCGATATTTTATCCCCTTATATACGGTTTGGTTTTTTTCAATTTTTTATTATTTTTTTTTTTATAATAATAAATGAGATGAGATGAGTTGAGATGTAAATTGAAGAGTGTGGTTATTCTTGTTATTCCTCATACATAAAACACTCATCGTGCGATAATATAGATTTCTATTTAGAACCGCGTTTTATCATTTATGTTGAAACATAGGAAGTGGAAAAATATCATCATCAACATGATACAAAACAATAGTAGTAGTGGTAGTAGTCAGTCCATTTTATAATTTTTTTTTCTTCATTCTTTCATTCAATCCATATCGAGTGGATTTTTTTTTTTTTTTCGTCTTGTAACAAATTTGTATGAAATAAGCATGAGTTGTTAATGTTAGTGGCTGTAAAAGTGGGTTGTCTAGAGATCTCTAGATTGGTAAAAAAAAAGAAGAAAAATAAACCAGAGTAGAAAAAAAAATTAAAATTAAAAAAAAAAAAAAAACGCAACATAAGGGGGGTGAAATGTTACAAAATACGATTTTTAATTGCAAACAAAGCGGCAAATAATCATAAAAATAAAGAAAAAAAAAATGAAGAAAAAGTAGGAGGAAAAACACGTTAAGAGCTTTTTTATTTCTTTTCTTTCTTTTTTTTTTATATATATATTTTTTTTTTATACCCGTAGAGTGTCAATCTGTTTTGATATAATTATATATAATTGAATTTATCCATTTATGGGTTCTGGCTAATTGGAATTTTTTCTAATTAACGTAAATCGCAATGATAGCGATGACTTTATCGAATCGTTTTCATTTTCTTTTGGCTCCTCTATTGTTTTGAGATGTTAAAAAGACAAACAAAATAAAAATAAAAATAATAAACACAAGAGTACCAGAAAATTTTTATATTATATTAATAAAATAACTAAAAAGAAAAAAAAAATGTTAACTAAGGAAGAAATGAATACGAAATATAAAAACGAAGCAAAACCATAATCAAGCATTCACTGTGTATGTCCGTTCGTCCTGTGGTATGCGATGGAGGCGCAATTTTTTATTTATTTTAATTAATTCATTCACTTTGTTAGCTTTAATGTTGCTTAGGGGTGTTAATGTGTTTTATTTATATTCCTCAAAAGCTTATTGTTTTTGTTTTTTTTTTTTATTCCTTCTAAAAATTCATTTTAATAGGAAAAGCAAAAGAAATCATTTCTGTCATTTTTTTTTTTTTGGTTAATCAATTAAATTTTATTATTTTTTAGCGTTAATTGGCAATTTTTATTATATAATTTTCATCATCATTCAGATTTTTTTTTTTAATTATCTTTGGTAATGAACCGATTTATTGGCTGGAAATCAGTTTTCTTTTATTTATAGAAATAAAATTCAGGCGACTGAATTTATTTTAAGTAATTAAAAACAACAGAAAAAATTCGGTGGCATTAACGATAAGAATAAAAAATAATTTAAACGCACATCAAGATTCGCGCATCGTTATTTCATCAATATTCAAAACTTTTACCATACATAGCTGGATACTGGGGCAAAGACGCTAGTAGTAACGGTACGATGGTGTTTTTATTATTTTTTTATTATTATTATTATATACATGGCTTACACACATATATATATATATATATATATGTATATATAAAATTTATAAATATTTTTTCTAAAATAAATGACATCGAAATTAAAATCACACCCATGAGATATGTTCGAGTAAAAGCAACAACATATTATCAAAGTCATAGATGTGGAAAAATTATTTTTATTATTATTATTTTTTTTTTTTTACCCCGCCGCAACAAGTTTTACGTTTATTTATTTTATTTATAAATATAAACACTCTCTCTCTATCTATCTATCTATCCATATATATTTTATTTCACCTCATCTAATCTTTTATGTTAAAAATAAAAAATAAATTCCTTATGTAGATTCGCTAATGGGAAAATATAATGTTAAGAGTGTATACCACCGTCTTCTAGATACACAAACTTCATCTCACCTTATATATGAGAATTTTATTTATTTATTTATAAATTATTTAAACGTTACCATCAAACTAAAGACAAGCCAATGTCATACCACCCCTAACAAAAAAAAAAATAAATTAAATAAAATAAATTGAACACAATGCCTGACGATACGTTATTTGTTCAATAGTATGGTGATTTTTAATTTGGTAAATAATTTCCCAAAGCGACAAAATATATGTATATATATATATAAATAAAAATGTTTTTATTTTCGATGTCAATGCGCTTTTCTTTCACCTTATTTTTTCATTCATCTAACTCCACAATAAATTTACCTCATACCAGTTCAATAGAGTTCATTAAAGAAACTAAAATTAACAAATTTTTTAATCAAAGTTTAATCTTATGACTTAAAATTAAAATTAAAAAAATAAAAACGCCATCTAGATTTCAACACAAAATTTAAGTCACCTAATTGTATGCAATATGACTTAACTAAGCAAACGTAAACTGTTGTTTGATTCCTATAAGATTTTTGATGTTGGCTGGTAACTAAATACAAAACGCATGCTAATTTTTAATTTTTTTTCAACATTGCACCTATTTTTACACTTTCGTGTTTTTTACCTTCTGTAATTTTAAACAAACAAACAACAACCAAACACATTTTTAATTCAAACCATTAAATTGTTTCGGTTTGTTTTCTTTTCTTTTTATTTTACATTCACCCCTCACATTGATTCCTGTAATCATTTATGAGGTTAAAAATAGAACATCTAACAAAATTCGTTGCATCTTGATAGGATAACTTATTCTTTTTCATTTAACGTGAAAAAAAAAATTAAAAGAACAACAAGATATAAAAATTAAGGGTGGTGTCGGCGGCGATGTTAAAAACAAAACTGCAAAGGGAAATTTACCCAAATATTATATAAAAAAAAAAAAAAAACAAAACATTCTGTTTAGTGTATTTTCAACGGGAAAATAAAGGCGGCGGTAAATTGGAGACACAAACTATACACGCAAGTAAGAATATAATAAAGAAAAAAAAGAAAAAAAAAAACGATGAAGATTTCGCGCTCTCTTAATCAAAAAAAATATCTTAATTTTTAATTAGCCTTATCGGCAAACGATGAGGGGTGGTTGGTTTTTTCATTATAACAACACCGAAAATATATATATATAATATTTACTTATTTTTTTGTTTAATTTTTAATATTTCTGTACAGGAACAGGAAAAAGGACGATGATACCACACCGCAATGTGATTCGTATCAAAAAATTAAAAAAAAAAAAATTCTTTTCGTTAAATAATTCTATTTGAAAAAAAAAAAAAAAACAGCGAAAAATGAGAAAATTAATTATTTAAGATGACAATTTTAATTTTTTATTTTTATTTTTTGGTAGCAAAGGAAAATAACTATAAATACAGAAATCCATATTCCTTATCCTTTTTTTTCTTCTTCTGTATTTTACGTACAACGATGAGCAAACGAAGGCGATGGAGAAAAAAGAAAAAAAGTTAATTGAAAAAATTTATTATTAATGTGGAATTTTAGCTTATTTAATAGGATTCAGATAATTAAATCTATCGAACCGAAAGAATTTTCCTTCGTTTTTTTTATCCGTGGTTTAAGACGTTACCGTAGCATATCGAAGTCGAAATCATTTGATTATAGGTTTCAGTTTAGAAAAAGGACAGACAAATATTCGTTTCATTGTCCATTTAAGAATACTAAAGTACCACAAATCAGGTCAAAAAATAATTCATTCATATAATCTGTTAATGGCATTAATAAGAAACAAACAAAGGACAACCAATATGTTATAGCAAAACAAAACAAAACAAAACAAAACAAAAGGTACGTATAAGTTGATTAAGCACAGATCTATTGATAAGTTTTGTCTTCTACTTACGATACGTACGATTTTCTATTATGTAATAAACTGTAACTAAACAATAATTACTTAACAATGAATGGTGAAAACTTATTATAACTAGCAACCCTTTAATGGTTAATCTTTTACAAGAAATTCTAAATTGAATGCATGGAGAAAACTTTGTTGTAGAAAGAAAATACCTGAGTTTATTATAAGAAACAAAAGTAACACCATTTAGACCCAGTTAAATAACATTTGAAAACCACAAATTTATTGTTAAACTTAAAGGAAAATATAATTATGCTATAATTCACTCTTTTCTATTTATTTGTAGTTTGTAATTAATATTTGCAAATAATTTAATAAAGCTTTAAGTGTTTGGGTGAGAGAGGTGATTTTTCTTTTATAGCAAATCGACGATTTATTATTTGAAAAAATCAAAATTTGAGGATTTTTCATGTTCAACAATTTGTGTATCAAAAAATTTGCACCAGAGCCTATTATTTTATATTTTTCTCTATTAGTTAATTTATTTAAGGATTCAAAAACGTAAAAATAAAGGTTCTAACGTAAGATTTGACCAAGTTACAGCCTACCGCATGAAACAAGTTTTACTGAAATCAATAAATTCAATAAAAAATTATTACCGGATGAATAATTCGCATTAAAAGAAAAACTTGAATAAACAAAGACGTAAAATATTTTTTTCTATAGTTGCAGAACGAATCATGTAACAATAATCATAAAAACGCATGTACGATATCAATGAAACCCTTCCAAATTGTCAATTAACAAGTGTAGCCACGTTCATGACCTTTTAATTCCCAGTCAAATAATTTTTTTTTTCTCTTTATTCAAAAAAAAAAATAGCTGAAACAAAAATAAAAAATCTGAATACAAAAATAACATTGGACTAAGGAGGTTTGACAAGTTAACAAGCAAATAATTTATTTTTCATTAAACAAAACATAAATAAATAAAAACGCAAAAAATCATTATAAAACTGAAAAAAAAAATCCAATTATTTATTATCCTTTCACCTCAAAAACAACAAAAACATATCGAATATACAAAACAAAAGTCTTGGGACATATAAAACCCATTCATTACTTTCTTTGATGTATTGTAAATTGAGTTGTTTGTTATTATTTTTTTTTTTTCATCTCCCATTTGTTTGTTCATTTCCACCGCTTACCATCGACACATAACATTTTTTGACTCCTTTTTTGCATTTTATTTTTTTTCTATAAAAGAAACCAATTAAACAATTCTTGATACAGTTTTCCAATTAAACTGAGCAAACTTTGAACACAGGATTTTTTTTTACATTTTCTTTTTTTATTTTTTGTGTTTTGTTATAAAGTTTTTTATTTTTTTTTTATTTTACTTTAATACTTCTTTGTCCATCCACCCATCATCCAGTCCTATACTTATTCGCGTGTATCAGATTTATCCTTTCTATTTTTTTTTTTTGTATTATTATTTTATTTGAGACACAAAAAAAAAGAAAGAAGAGAAGAAGTAAGAACAACAATGGTAACGGCAAGGGAGGAGAAAAAGGAAAAACATTTTTCTACCCTTTGTTAAAAGAAAAAATAAAAAAAGAATTTTTTTACAATAAAACCACAACACTTTAGAAAAAAGCGAAAAACTTTCAAAGAGAACAGCAGCAAACGAGTCTAAAGATCCTCAATATATTTATACAGAGTTATAGGTATATTAAAATAATTTTTTTTAGATTCTTTTTCTTTGACTTTTAAGCAAACCACCATTCGACACCCTTCACCTTAATTCTTTCCGCCATATACACGACGATTTGGTATGCGTAACCATGTTATGTATCTCACTTATTCCTTTTTATTTTTTTCTACCAGTATTGTTGTTGTTTCCCAGTCAAACCACCTTAAATATTCTGAGCTCATTCCCACAAACGCTACTGATTTTTAATTGCGCAAGACTAGCCCCGCTTTAACCAGTTTTTCATTTTTTAATTTTATAAAAGAAAAATTGTTCATGTTTTACCATCTAAACCCACCGAACACATCACATTTGTACTAACAGCGATTGTTAATACTTAAAACTTGAACGAAAAAAAAAAAAAAACCGCACACCATCAATGAAACGCCAACATTTCTAACCCCATCTGTACAATCTACAGCCACCAATTTACCAAACCCATCCAATGCCACAAGCTTTAAAAATCTATACCGCGAATGAAGACGCTTAACTAAACATTAACCACTAACACCAACTCCACTGCATATTGCAGTACATATCCGTTCTGAGGTAGCCCATCTGGAAGAAGATCAGAAAAACAGCCAACCTATCTACGAAAAATAAAAAAAAAAAAAAAGAAAGGAAAATAGTAAGAATTCTTTTTTCTTTCTTTAACATTTTCCAATTCTTTTCTCAACAATAAAAAAAAAATTTCTCTTTACCAGCAAATAATAAAAAAAAAACCACTGTGCAGATTTATAGCCCCGAAGCGATAAACGCTAATTTTAGTTGAAAACATTTTTTGCACTTTTCGTTTTATTTATTTTTTCCTTTTTTTTTTGGGGATAATTTTTTTATTTATTTAAATTTTTTTTTTGCTTGCTTCAAATGAAATTATTTATAGAGATGAAAAGAATTTTATGTAGCTTTTTGAAGCAAAAAAAAAAATCACTACTGTTGTTGCTGTTGCTACTGCTCTTATCAAACACTATAGAAGTATCCTATGCTCTACTTAACTCCTACGCTTCGTACTTTGTAAAAAAAAATTCATGTTATAATTTCCTTAATAATTGTCTTTAAAAAGAAGAATTAATTGTCGTTGGCATAACGTAACACTGGCTAAAATAGTTTTTCGTTAATTCCTATTTCAGGGAATCAGATTTTAATATGTTATAAAGTGGATAAAATTGAAATTAAATGAAAACTTCAATAAGTAAATAGATTGCATGTATGTAGGTGAAGTTTAATCATTTTGGAATTTTTCTTCTATTTTTTTTTTTTATTTTATTATCCTTTTTGCACAAAAGTTCATTCAGTGAATTATTTTGCAATTTTGAAACAATTAAACAGAAATTTTTCAACCCAATAAAGGCAAAAACTTAATGAAAAGGGTTTGTTTTTTTATTACAATTCTCTTAGAATACATTACAACCAAAGTCAATACGTGTTACTTAAAGCTTAGCTGCTTCTTAAAAAAAAAAAGAAAAACTTAGTTGTTGAAATTTTGTCGATTGTTTTCGGTAAATCTTACGTAGAACAATTGTTTTCCTTTCAATGGAAAATTAAATTTAGGTAGTAGCAGTAGTTTCTATTTGTTAAAATTACAACTATGAACATCCGTCCATCTAGATGTTTTGTATATTTACATTGGATAGAGAGCTTCCGCATCAGTTATCCTTTCCTTACTCAAAATTCATGTCAACAAATTTATTATACGAACGGGCAACAGTAGCTAGTTTTGTTGCATTACTTTGCCAAAGAAGACAACAACAAAAAAAAATGGTTTTCTTTATTTTTTAAACCTAAATACAAGCAACAATGGATTTAACTTTAGCTTTTAATAATTTTGTAAGAGTTTGTACATTGATGTAGTTTATTTGAAGAGAAATATACAAAAAAAAAAAGAAAAAGAAGAAAAGTTTTTCATAAAGAGTAATATTTATTATTAAATTGTGTTTTGGTCAAATCCAAAGTGTTAAATTGTGTAGAACTTTCTTACTAACAACTAATTTTTTACTTTTCCACTCTAAACAACTAACTACTATTCCTACCCTTACGTACTGTCATTTTTCTATTTTATTGTTAATTATTTATTATAGAAATTTCATTTAATAGAAACAAAAAAAAATAAAAATTATTTTAGCTAAGAATTTAATCAATTTGTGTCCTCTTTGACAATACATAAAAAAAGGCTAATTAATTAATTAATTAGTTTAAAGAAAGGAAAAGAAAATTGTTAATTCTATACCTGAATTAATATTAACACAACACAGCACACATCATGCTTTATTTATTTCCCTTACAACAACGAAAAGGAAAACAAAAAAGAAAAGAAAAAAAATGCAGCGAAAGTAGAAGGAAAAGGGAAAAAAAAATTCTTTTTATCAGAAAAACATTTTAATACTAAAAAGGAATACAAAAGTGGAGGCGACAAAATAAAAGTAAAAAAATTGGCAATAAATAAAACAAACCATTTGTTTCGAACTAATTCATCACAAGAAGTAATTTAGAATCGTTCTTATTTCGCCTATATATATGGTGAATTGTTTTTATTTATATACGTAGACGACTATTTAAAGCAAGAAAAAAAAATAAAGAAAAGTAAATAAGAGAATTATTATACTGAAAATAGAAGTAAGAAACAGAAAAAAAAAAAAAAAAAAACCTCAAAGGTTGACTGACTGCACTGGGGAAGAATTGTTTATATTAGTAACGTCTGTGCAAAGAATTGTGTTTTGTATTTTTATTTATTTACTTTTTTCTTCTTCTTTTGAATGTAGGTTGAGCGATGGGAAAACAAATACAAATCGTGGTTCCGGAACGTAAAGTCTGTAGTGTCGTTTCATTGACCATGGACATCAACTGTACCGACTATATACCATTTGAACCACCACCACCACCAACTAATGAAATGAGCAAAAAATAAACTTTAATGCGTTAAACATATGAAAAAGACCACCCGTCCAGCCACAATCATCAACTTAACCAACATTTACCACCCTCTTTAAATACCTCCACACAATCAAATTGAAAGAAACTGAAACTGTTTACGTAAAGTAAAGTAAAGTAAAGTAAAATTCATGATTTAACCATTTGCCGCAGAAGCTACCACACACTCATTGTCCAAGTATTTATATATTTATTATGTTTAGACAAACTGTCTCATGCCTTCCTGTGATGACACAAAACAAAAAAGACAAGACAAGGAAATAAAAAAAAAAAATTAAATAATAATCAAGAAGACAAAACAACACCCACATTATGTCTATACACAACACTGAATAGAAGTGAGTTTCACTACTTTGGTCAAGTATTTATCTTAATCGAAATAAGGGTTTTATTTGATTGTTTCTCTTGTTTAATTGAAGTTGATTTAAACCCTTTCAATTCATTTGTCCGAAAAATGCTTAAAAACTTTTCTATATTTATTTTGTTTATTGTTTTTGTTTATATCTTTTAGTTTATTTTATTTTATTTTATCCGTAACAACAACACCAACCACCAATACCACCACCACTTCACTTTAACTCCATAATAATAATTCTATTTTGCACAATTAAATCGTTGGCCATTTTTGGTTACTTTTATTTACTTTTCTTAATACCAAAAAAAAAAAAAAAAAACAAATCGATTTTAATTAGAATTTTTCCTCTTTATTACAAACAACAACAATAATAATAAAATAAATTTTTATCGTTTTTATTATTATTATTATTATCACTAAAATTTATTATTAGATAGACTAACCAGCAGTTAAATATGTATATACAGTTATTTACGCCCTATTGATTTCTAATCGACAGTTTCCGCTAATCTCTCATTGAAATATAATAATAATAATAATAATATTCTATTGCTTGAGCCGGTTGTTCTCGGTTACGTTTATCAAATTATGCAAGAATAGTTAATAATAACAATGAATATAGACTGCTGCATTTAACATTCACCATTTATAAACCATTAGAGAAATTGTGTTTTGCTCTTATATTTTGACTGCTTTACTTAATTTTAATTTTAATTTTTTTTTTTTTTTTTGGTATAGAAAATGCTAGCCATCATTATTGCATTGAATGAAATGAATCAAAATGCCTACAAATTACCATTATATACATCATGTATATATAGTTTATTGTTATTGCCATTGTCATTGTCGTATATATATAGTTTAGGAAAAGTAATATTATAGAAATGGCTTAACGATGGTAAAACAAAGTGATTATATATATTTAGTCATTGTCTCTTAATATCATCAATGTAATAGTTTAAACATTTCTATAAAGGATCTATCGAACTATGACCAACAATAATAAATGCAGACACATTAATGATCATTTAAGATAAATAATAATAATAAGATAAATTAATTTATAAATATATTTTCTTTAATACATAGATATATTTATGTACATGTATTACATTTATATAAATGAAGAATGTTCTTTAGATGTCATGATAAATACAATAAGATACAATAAATTTATATTTGTAATCTTATATACATATATAATATCCTTTAAAATTTATAATTAAATAAGTCATTGCCGTATATTAATGTGTTTAAACGTTATGAAAATTACAGTATGGTAGGTATTGATTCTTGTCAGTGCACATATGTAAATTAGTTGGTTATAAATACCAGATACCCATTACATCTTATATAATCTATACCAAATTAAATCAACACCCAACAACAACAACAGCAACAATCAACAAATAAAATAAAAAGAAATTTTTACTAACAAACTGACCAACAGTAGCCAGACTTATTGTTTAATAGCACCAATGTATGGAAAACAATACCGAAAATATGATGATTTAGGAACAATATAAAGTTAGGAAAGGAATTGTTATAGAATATTGTACTATTACCTATCCTTACCCAGAATCCGTTTTATACTTTACCAAAATAATAGAATTTATTGTTTTATAGAATTGTGGTGGTCAATGATGCCACTTCTTATATACGATTGCACCCACTTTTAATGTCGTTTTCGAGATATTTGTCTTTAAATAACCGAACCATTTTACATCATACAATGACTAATAGATTATTAGCATTATGAATTACAATTATAAACGTGCGTTATTCTAATGACTACCACACAACAATTTCTAACAAACATAACGTAAACGTTAACGTTAACGTAACTTTACTTAAACATAATAACACAAACTTATGATAATAATAATGAATTGAATAGTAGAAAGTTATACAGAAGTATAACATCTATTGTAATATTTAGTCAATTCCAATTGTAATGTTGATTAAGATGAAGAATAATTATGTAATATCCGAATATTCATTACAAAAAAAAAAAAACAAACGTAAAAATATTTGCAAAAAATTTTATAAATAAAAATGAATTAAAATTTTTGCAACATTTGTGCATATTATTTCTGTTTATATATTTATAAATACATACATACATACATAAATAATGAAAATACGATGAATAAATACATATGTTCAAATGCAATTTTAGATTTTACAAAATAAATTCAATCTATCAATCTCTAAGAATTATTGTTTAATTTATATTTTACCCATATTCTACATGCATATATTTATCATCAATATTGTCTATATCTGTATATATATATATATATATATATCCATTTAAATGACCACTTTGATATTGTTTTAAAATTGTACGTATTGTACGTATGATACGTATAGAGATTTTTCCATTAACATTTCTATATGCAATCGCAAACAGAAAATCGTTATATTATATTATAGAAAATAGAAAATTGTAATTAAGTATGAGTGTCGTTATAAACCATCCATCCATATATTTCAATATAAATCTAAAATACTGGGAATGCGCTTTTTGTTTGAATGCACACACATCACTACCGAAAGTGCTATAATTCAGTGTTAAAGGCACGTGTTACAATAGTATATTGGACAATTGAATCATTAATTGCATTGATTGATTTGATTTATAAACCTCAACCATTTGTCCGACATTTGTGCATATTTATACACCCAACAGCAATACTTAAAATTTACAAAATTTAGTTTATTGCTATAATTACACTGTTACAGTATAAGGAAAAAAGCTTTACCACACACAATTCCAATGTAAAAACTATGTTAAAGCTTTGTGTAAATATTTCCAGTGTACATTTAATATAAAGAATTTAACTTATAATTCAACGTAACAGCAGTATCATGTCAAAAAGTATTGATAGAAACAAGGAAGAAATTTTGGTTATTCTCAAACCGGATATTTGGACGAATGAATTTATCTATGAATAGATATTTCGGGATACATAATATTATAAATATATCATTCACAATTTAGAGATTAATAATTTTACATCTCATACCTATAAATATACAAATTTTATACTTTATCTTTACATCGAGTGGGCATACAGGGGGCAGTGTACAGATGTTAGAACCAGTGGGTAAAATATATGCGACAATATTTGAATAGATATTCAATAACTATTACAAATTTACGATGTAGGACGGTATAATTTGAGATTTGTTATTTATTATAATTATTATATTGATTACAAAAGGATAAAATAGATTTCTGGCCAGAATACATAAATAATAAATTATGAATTTAAATTATAAAGTTAATGAATGCAAAAATGAAAACACCAAGCGTCACACTTGTGTAACCACCAGCATCACCATCATTTTTTTTTTTTAATTTACTCTGCTCATCGATTGATTTTTAATTTTTTCGTTAGGTTTCATGAGGATTGTCTGTAATAAACATATTTTATATGTAAAACGAGAGAGAAAAGAAATTTTGATTTTGATTTCAATTTTGTCAGAGACAACCAGTGGTATATTATTTTGACCTAAAACAGTTTCATTTTAATATTTTCTATCTATGCATTTATACAAATTTATTTAATTCAAGTGTTGTAATCTCGGTGAAGAGAATTTTCCATAAATTCATAAAAAAAAAAAAAAAACGAAAATTGTGTTTGTTGAGTTCCGTACAAAACAACAGCTGAGTTTAATTTGTGCCAAAATCTAATTAATTTATCAATATTTTTAACCATTTATCAAGTAAATCAATGTGAAAATAGATTAAGTAAAAAATACTTGAAAAGCAATAAGATTTTGTTAAAACAATCGAATTAAAGAACAAAATCGTCAATGAAAAGTTTTTCTACAGAAATCACTGGAGATTAATGAAATTTAATAAATCTCTGCAGTTATTACAAATTCTAATAAGCATCGCAAAATTTTTTTTTGACAAGTTTACCATTTTCCCTTATTTAAATTATATTCTAATCAAGTATCTCTTTAATTTCCAATAGAAACCTCTAACTAGTAAGTCCTACAATTTTAATTTACACAAAAAAATTCAATAATTGCACACAATTAATAAATTGTACGTATGATTAAGTGGAAATTTTTTATTTTATTAATTGTGTAAAAAAAATAATAATAACAAAAAGCCAGACATTTATTGTATAAAATAATTTCATCTTGTCATATTTTACATTGAAAAACCAACCCCATTATTGTTTGTTATTATTTTTTATTATTTTATTTTATAAAAGCTCAGTATTGAATTACACACAAAAAAAAGCCTTAGAAAATTTAATATTTTTTCAATGTTCAATGCTCAATGTTTTATGTTTTACCTTGTTGTGTCCAACCAATAAAATTTTCCATTTGCCACTTTTTTTTATATTTTATTGAATAAAATTTTTATTAATTTATTTTATAAATAATTTTGCTTTTTTTGAGATAAAACAAAAGAGAACAGAAATTTTGGAAAAAATAAATTCAGAAGAAATTGAACAATTCACGTTGTCGTTTAATGATTTTTTTGTTTTCTGTTTAATTTTTTTTTTTTTTTTTTTGTGGGTGTAGCTATAGATGCAGGATGTTTGTGTTTAGTAAATACCCATTGCGACTGTTTTTCTATAATATTCTTCCTTTTATTTTTATGTAATAATTTTTAATACAAACATAGCTCATCCCTTAAATTGATAAACTTTGAAGCATTCTAAAGACAATTTTCTTATTTTATTTTATTGTTTTTTTTTTCTGTCTCTGGTCTCTATATTTTCTGTATATAAACAAAGATCAATAAAAGCACAGCGTGAGTTTAATATTAGTATTTTATTCCCAAAGCGAAATCAAATCAAGTGATAACTGAAAAATATATATATATATATATATATAAAATAAATTTAAATAAAAAGTTATATAATAAATGTTCTGGCATGAATGATGATAAGGATGAGGATTAAGCATCGCACAGAAATATAATAATAAAGCTAAAGAAAAATACTTAAAAAAAAAAAAATGGGAAAAAAAGGAAAGTAATGCGCGGAGCTAAGAGAACCAAAAATCAAACTGAACTGAACCAACAAATTAATTATGCATTTTATGATAGGTCGTTTTCTTTTATGTTTAACAATATTATGAATATTAATTTATCCCCTATGCTTCATTTGACACGCACACAATAAAATCAAGTGTTACGCTAAAGACACTGTTAAAATTTATTTTTATTCGCTTCAAGTTTCGCTCGTTCGTTCGTTCGTTCGCTCGCTCGCCTTCCTTTATTTATTCTTTTACACAGCACTAAAGCCATATCATAAGATAAAAGTAAGTTAAATAAATAAAATAATAATAATAATAATAATAATAATGATGATAATAATGCGGAAAAATATTAATTTCTTACTTCTAGTTTACGGTTCGCTATAGTCAAATGAGCTTTTTCACTTTTTTTTTTTTATTCCTTTACTTAGATTTTTTTTCGCTGAATTTTAATTATTTAAAAATATATATCTAGAAATTACTTAACTTTATAATTAATACATAAATACAATTTTTTTTTTTTTTTTAAACAACATATTTTGGATTAAAGAGAATTTTTTTTCGTGAAGCACACATGGGGAAGACAAAAAGTGTTTTTTTTTTAATTAATTTAATTACACAAGTTAACTATATACATATATGTTTAGAAATTCAAAAGTTATTAAAAAATTGATATGTTATTAATAATAAAAATAGAAAATTAAATAATTTTCATGTGTTTTTGGTGTTACAACGGTTAACGAAAGTACAAAAGTTATATTAGAAAGTTCAATTAATTCAATCTTACAAAGTCACATAGATTAATATTTTAAAATTCATTTAATAAAAGTATATATTTTTACTATACTTAATATATTTATGAACGTATATAACATATATTAAGCATACAACATAACATCATAAAGGTTTTATTATTATTAAAAAAAAAAAAATTCTTTCAACAAGAAAAACGCAGCTAGATCTATTCGCTGCTAATATATAACCAAAAAAGCAAAAAAAAAAAAAAAAAAGGCACAAAAACCGTTAAAATATATACAAAATTATTATTATTTATAAAATAATGATTATTATTATAATTATAATTATAAAACAACGGCAAAAAAAAAAAAAAAAAAAATTGGTTAAAAGTAGAAAATCTAACAAAATGTGTGAGATGTGATTTTCACTTGAATATTATGCGTTGCGTATGTAGATTAAATTAATAATCATAATCATCATCCTATATAGAATATGAAGGACCCATTAAAAAATTAATATAAGTGACTAACACATGAGAATCCTTTTTTTTTTTTTTTTTATGGAAAGTAAAAGCAACAGTAACGGCACAGCACAGCACAGCACATCACACCATACTACATTAGCTATATATCACAAGCAACAACATTTTTTTTTGTATATATTTGGTGGTAACAAACTCAAATTAATATATTAAAACATATAATGTCCTCTTTTACCACCAACGAAATTAAAACAAAAAAATAAATAAATAAATCGTTAGTGAGTTTTCTTCATACCAAAAATTTATTTAAGCAGCACAACAAGAAGAACCAAAAAAAAAAAAAAAAACTAAAAAAAAAAAAAAAAATATGAAAAAATTATTTTTTGTTGTTAATGAAAACAAAAAAAAAATTAACAAAAAGTAAAAATTAATATTCAACAAAAAGGGGTAAGAGTCGAGTAAAAAAGCCAATATCACATATAAGGGTGTAAATATGAGTGTTAGCAAATATTAAGAGTACATCCCCCGCGTCTTTAAATGACTCCCTGGGTATGCATCTTTGAGAATTTTCTAATTCACGCACTTCCTTTTTTTTCTTTTTTTCGTTATGTTGTTTCCAGAATACTTAGATATATATATTTATATATATATAGAAGACTCTGGAAAACACTAATATGGCACCCAAAACATCACACCATTTTATTATTATTATGATTATGATTATTATTATTATTATTATTATACATTACAATTCGCGTGTTGGTTTAACGATGAGAAAAGCTCAAAAGGTTGAGGGTTTTCTTTTTTTTTTTTGTTTAATTATATTAATAATCTTCCATATTCATAATATTTCCGTGTTGTTATCCTTCTTTGTGCGTTTGTTGTTTTTTTTTTCTTTCTTTCATTCTTTCTTTCTTTCCTATATATATATATATGATGTGTATGGGATTTAATACAGAAAGGATAAAATTGGATTTGATAGCACATAGATACCAAATACTTATATACATTGGAACAACGAAATAAGAATGTACATATTACATACCTCTGCCTTTACATTATTTTTATTATATTTTGAGTTTTTAGTGTGTTCATATATTTATATATATATATATATATATATGTTTAAACACACAAGAGTACTATGCGTATATGTTGTTTATCTGGAATAGGATGAGTGATTCGGTGCGAGAAGGTGATTAATATATATATTTTTTTTTATTTATTCAATTTTTCTTTTTTCTTTTTACTTTACTTTACTTTGCTTTGGTTTATTTATTTATTTAATCTTTTTTTATTTTTAAATAAGGTGAATAAATGTATTTTATTATGGTATGATGATAACAATGAGGCGTTATGGGTAGATTATATTATATATTTGACGTGATAATGAAAGTTGTTATAAGTGTACATGACAATGTAGGGATGCGTGATAATTAGGTAGAGATATATAATTAAATAAAATTTATATACATATATATAAAATGTTATAAATTTATATTATTATTAAGAGTATTTTCGCGTTAATATATAAAATGGTAACAAACCACAACACACATATGCATGTATGTAAAATATATTTTTATTTATTTATTTATTATTATTTTTTTTTTTTTTTGTATTAATACACAAAGCAAACAATTAAATCGTTTGGATGAATAAAGATTATTTATTCTCCATATACTACATAAATAGTTGATTTCTTATTTAATAAAAAAAGAAAGAAAAATTATTTGTAAACATTAAGCTTTTTTTAATAGGCATAAAACATCAACCATTTCTGTATGAAACTTAATGACATAATCCACCCACACCAAACTTAACTCAACATTTCCACCAATAGTTATTTTTCTTCCTACTGTATGCAAATAATAAATGGAAATTTTATATTTCTATTTTTTTAAACGTTTAAAAACCCACAAACAAAAACAAAAATAAAAAACATTAACGAAATTTCTATTCTTCCTTTTGGCCTTTTAGGGGTGGAAAAAAAATATTTTTCATTTTTTTTTTCACGTTCGATAAGCACCAAAAAATAAATGATGTATACAATGTATACGTATTTATATAAAAAAAAAATTATTGTCAAGAATATGGTAAATGTCTTCCTTATTTTCGTCCTTTTTTTTCTCTTTTCCTAGCTATTACTACTGTTGCCATTTGCGTTTATTCAATTCAACTTATAAATACTTTTTTTGTCAGTATTATGATTATTATTCTTTCTTTCTTTATTCAGGAGATACATTTGTCAAATCGCAAACGATCCGAAAATGATCGGAAATACAGGGACAATACACTTTTTCTTCTTATATTCAAAATGATTTCTTTTATTTATTTTTTTTATAAACTTTCAAATTGAAATATTATGATTTATGTAAAAGAACATTAAAAAAGTCATAAAAAAAAAATAAAATACTTCTTGGCATATGTAAAAATGATTTTTGATTATGGGCGGAGAAAAATTAGTCATTTAAATATTTTCCATCCAGAAAACGGTTGGTAGATCAATGAGTTCCTAAAAGGAAATCCGATTGTTTTTTATGTTCTTCGGAAAATTACTGTTTTGTGGGGGGAAATGTATTTAAAACGCCAAAATAGCAAAACAGTCTTCAAATTATTCTTAAAACTATTTGAATTTAGATTGAATACAGAAAACTTATTAATTAACATAGAAATGATGCGCCCAACCAATATCCATATTAATACGTAAATTATTCTTATGACTGAACTCTTTCGTTTCCGTTTTTTTTTGACCGAAAACTTAACTCAACTAAACTCCACTTAACTTTATTTAAGTAATAAAAAAAATACAAAAAATGATTATTAAAATGATAGGGAATCACATAAAAATCATTATCTCATATAATTTGTTGCAGATACATTTCGTTTTCCACCACTCATCAAACGATACAAGAAAATAATATTTTTCGCTGAGATTACAACGAAAATAAATGTTAATTGTTAAACACTGTGCTTTTATATATTTTGATTAAAGCACAACTTGCAGTTTTTTTTTCTTTTCATCATAAACCCGAATAACCGCAGAAAATATTCACCGAAAAAAGTAAAAAATTTGAATGTTAATTAAACAAGGCGAAAAAATATATATAATAAAAAAAAAATTAATAGGTGTTCATGTCAGCAAACCAGTGACTAAGGTGTTGAATCAGTTGACGTGGAACAAAAAATAAATTTAAGAAAAATAAAATAAAGGAGAAGCAGCAGTAGCAGCAAAAAAAGATTATCAACGTGGCCGAATAAGATTATTATGATTAGAGATGGAAAATTTACCTTCTTAGAAAAATAAATATTATATAAAGAAAAAAAGAAAAGCCGAAGAAGAAGAAGAAGAAGAGAAACTGAAAACTTGAAAAACCCTTTTTATTTCTTTATGCAAATAAGGGATGTTTCATTTGTGCCATAAAGGCGACATTTCGCTTCTCTGATCTGAGATTGGGCATCAAAATAATAATTTTTTTTACTTATTTTATAGGTTAGGCAAACTCCGCCAAACCAATGGACTCATTATTATCCATCTAGCAGCTAACATCTAACAACTAACCCAATGAATTCTTATATTTCTCTGTATAGTGTCTTTGTTTGGTGTGGTGTCATCACATTGCGCTAAAGAAACACAGTGAATGCTGTTTCTATATTACATATTTTTTCATCTTATTATAATTTTTTTTTTTTTTTCTTTTCGTCGGTAAGAACATCAATAATAAATTTATTCCCATCAGTTACTAAAAATTTCATTAAAACGAGGTTACACGCGGATTACATGTAAATGTTCATAGATATATTTTATCACCATGAGATGTAATTATTTATCCGAAAGCTTGCAAAAATGATATTATTTTTTTTTTTATCATGGAATGGAATGGAAATAATATGATTGTGGTGTGAGCATCAACGAAGGAATTTACTTTTTTGTTGAAGAAGAGGAATTGTCCAACTACACAGTCACAGCACAGTTACACAATAATAATAATAATAATAATATACAGAATATATATATAATAAGGCTGGATAGATAGAGTAAGAGTTAAATAGGAAAAATTGAGCAATCCATAGTATGGAGTGAAGTGGAGTAAACCATCCGTACTAGAACTCAATAGACTTATTATTAAAATCATTTATGGGGTGTAGTGATGTGGATGGTGGTATGGTGATAATTTTCTTGCTGCTGATGATTTTTTATTTCTCATCATCATAGTAAAATATAGACACACACCACATACATATAATTTTCTTTTTTTCTTTTTTTTTTTTTTTAATATTTATTAGGGAGAATATTTAAGAAAAAAGAAATTTCTTTCAGTATAGAAAAAAAATTTGTAAATGGCGCGTGGCAATATTAAAAATAGAATTGAACGACCTTCATTTATATCCAGTTATGATATAAAAATAATAAAATAAAGAAAAACTGCTCGTTATGTTAATAGTAATAGATTTTTTCGTTCTTTCTTTCTTTCTTACAATCTTTTTTTCTTTATTTAATTTATTTTTCACTCGGTAAGATGCTCAATATTTTTTGTTTTGAAGAAAAAAAAGGCGAAAAACCCGTCATTAAAATTGCTATTTAAGATTTGTCTGCAATAACATTATTCGTTCGTATTTTCTCAACAGGATTATACAAAAAAATAAAAACAATAATAAAAAAAATGTGCATCAATAAAGTAAGAAATTAAGAAAACAAAAAAAAAATTAATATTGATTCAATGAAAATTACAGGTGAACAAAAGCCTAAAGCTAATCAAGGTGGAAGGAAACAATTAATTAATTAATATTTAAATAAATTTTATAAACGAACGTTTAAGTTTATTTTGCTATTATTTTTATATTATTTAACACGCTTAAATAAGGAAAAAATAAAAACACCCCCCAACTACCCACCACAATAAAAATTTTAATAAAAAAAAAAAAAAAGAAAAGAAATTTTCTTTTTCTTCTAATATTATATATGCACAAAAAAGTAGCGAGCTATAAAATTAGAATATTTATCGGTGCCCATAATTCATCGAACACCCTGTCTTATGATAGCGAAAATAAAAAAAAAAAAAAACTTCTTAATTTTAAAGGGCGCGGTGGTAAAATACCCGTGGAACAATCGCTTTCTTTTCTTACTTTCTTGAAAAAAAAAAAAATAAATAAACATTTTCTTCCCATTTGGGCCTATTCGCTGCTAACGTTTCCATAATGTTAAGCTATTAATGGGCGAACTTTATACCTCCTCATATTTTTCTTTCGGTTATTTATTTATATTTTTACAATAGATTTGTTAAAAAGAAAAATTAAAAAGCTCACAAAAAAAAAAAAAAAAAAAAAACACCAATATTCTTCCGTGGAATATAGACACCACTCGATACATTAAAATTTTTTTTATTATGTTGATGTGAGGGAGGTCGTTTTTCTTTCTTTTTTTGCAAATATTTTTCATAAATTTTATTATTTTTTAATTTAAATGGGTTTCTGGGGGTTTTTTTTTTTTTTTTTTTTTTGCTACAATCGCGGATGCAATTTATCTTCTGTATGAAAGAAATTTAATTGCGCAAAGATACCACCTATCGCGAAGTTTTTATTTTTTTTTGTCTACAACAAGGGCGAATTTACCCTTGAATTATTATTATTATTATTACTTATAAAGTTAAGTAAAAGAATTCTTTCTCTGCGTTTTTTATTTTATTTAACAAAAAAAAAAAAAAAAAAAAATAGAAGCAAAATAATTAATCTGCTAAAATTAAAAAAATAGAAAAATTATGTAATAACATACGTTCAGTGTATATGTAGATTCGCATATTAAACACAATTAGTTATTATTCGCTAGCTTTATTTGCATAAAATTATTTCTTTACTAAGTTTTTATCTTATTAAAATAAAAAACAATTTTTAGTAAAGAGGACAACAAACATGCATGGTAAAACGTAAAACATGTAGAACAAAAAAAAGAAAAGAAAAATTAAATAATTATTAAATCTGTGACCACACAAAGTGTTTTATTATAATTTCTCTTTTTAAATGTAAAATAATCATAATTTAATATATATATTTAGCTATGTAGAAAAAAATAAAAAGGGTTAAAATTACATTACATATGTGGTGGCTCGCGTAAACAACCAACGAAAATAAAAAAAAATAAAAAAATTTAATAAAACTCAACGATGGAAAATGAAATATTTTTTATTTTAATTAAATTAAATTTGCTCATTTTATGATAAATTATTATAAAAGAAAATAAATTTTTTTTTTATTTATATTTGTCATCAGAATCAGGATTTCGTTATAAATTTTATTTAACTTAACAATTAGTCAGTGCTACTCTCAAACCATTAACTGTGTTTAAAAATTAAAAAAAAAAAAAACTTTCTGATCTAAATTATTCTCCAGCAAATGAAGAAATATAAAAAATAATTAAATGCAGACATTCCTTCCGGCTCTGTATATACATATATATATATAAATTTTTATCATGCTCGCTATGTATTGTAATTGCTATAAATTTTAATCATATTATAATTAATATTACATTTAGAAAGAAATAAAAAACAAAAAAACGAAAAAAAGCTCACAGTTGAAACTTTTACTAGAAAAAACAAAATAAAAAAATTTCTCTCATTGAAAAAAAATTACTTTTTTTTTTTTTTTTAAGAATCACGAAAGAAAATAAATATTTATGTTTAATTAAAAAAAATAAAAAGTAGAGAAATTTATGTTTTAAATGAATACAAATGAACTCAAGACAGATTTATTGTTTTTTGAGTCTAGAAATACAAAAAAAAAAAAAAAAAACTCATAACGTTTGTTATTATCAAAAGTGGATTTTCCTACCAACATGAATTAAAATTTTTTTTTTTTTTACTCTTTTATCAAAGCAATGTAATGTTAATGAAAAATAAAATAAAGTAAAGTAAAGTAAAGTAAAGTAAAGTTCTGAGATAATAATAATTTTTTTTTTATTTTCTGTATAATTCTTTAGCCAGTTATAACCAGAACGGACGCGACATTACGATATAATTTACAATTACCAGTTGCCATCTAATTGTGGTTTATGTGATGAGATGGTAATATGCAAAAGAAAATAAATATATATATATATTCGTTGTGTTTTTGTTGAGGAGAAGGGTTATAGCCAAAAGATTACAGTTAAAAAAAAAAATAAAAAAATAACCCAAGGATGCTTCCATGGACACGGACTCGCGGACGCGGACATTAACGCTACACACTGATGACAACTGCCTTCGCATTATAAAATTTATTCTTTTTATTATTTTTTTTTCTTTTTTTCTCTCTCGCTGTAATATTTTTAATGTGCAAAGATAGAAAATTTAACAGGAAATGGACATAGGACAACGAAACGGAATAATAATAATAATATTATGATTATTAATATTAATATTATTATTTTTATTATTATTATTATTATTATTATTACACAGCGACAACTAGCAAAATCAGAAAAAATTAAAAAATCCAAAAACAATGGCAAAAGATTTAACGAAAATAGAAAAAAAAAAAAAAAAGAAAGAAAGATTTACTACAGCTTAAATGAGAAATTACATTAATTTATATGTTATTTCTGTATGAAAATTTATGTAATAAAATATAAAATAAAGAAATTTCTCCGTTTCTGATTGCAGCAGCAGTAGAAAAAAAAAAAAACTTTTACTTCATTATATAAAACCAAAAACGGGCAAATCGTATTTGACCTTTAAAATCCCGCAAAAAAAATATTGAAAATGAACCCTATTTATTAGGTTTAAAATTAAATTACAACAAAAACAGTAACATTATTTAAGCCCTTCAAAAAAAAAAAAAAAAAAAAAAAAATCCCATAAACATTCGTCAAGTAGATTTACTTCTTTAAGATTTATTAGATAAGGCATTTTTGTGTACCATTGATTCGCTTTTTTCTTTTTCTTTTGGTTGTTCTCTATTCAATTATATACATTGCTTGCCGACCATATAAATGCTAAATTCATATTTATGCTTCTCCATGAATTGTAGAAATTATAGCCATCTATGTATATTAGCAATATGCATAAGATCAAAAACGAAATATGTACTCTATCGTTGTCGATTTGTATCTTTAGATTTTCAGCAAAGTCATACAATAAGAATAAAAATCGTATAAATAAAAAAGAAAGCAGAAAAAAAAAAAAAATAAAAAATTGAAATTCATTGGATTTTATAGTTAAAGAGGGGTCGAATAGCTAGGCTATTGGCTATTTCATTATATATTCACATCCAATTTGTCTAGATTTTTTTTTTTTTTTTTTTTTTGTTACTTTCTATGCTTTTGTGGTTCATTTTCTTAAACGTATTAGTCGTCGTCGTCGTCGTCGTTGTAGTCTTTTTGAAAAATTCACCATCATAAATTGAAAGATTTTCTGTAAATCCGTTTCTTAAATTAAGTATAATTTTTTTTTTTTTTTTATTTATAAGGATAATAAAAATGGGTGCTACGCTGGTTAGCTACAGTATTCAGAGTAGACAAAAGAAAAAACTATCGAACAATCATCCACCAAACCATATTTAATAATCAAAATTCAAATAAATTCTGTAACAAGCAAAAAAAAAAGAAAAAAATTTATTTATTTATTTGTTGATTATACAAAATGCGAATAATAAAGCACAAAAATAAAAAAAAAAAAAAACGAAAACGCGTAGTTTATAATTTTTTTTTTTTTTGTATGAAAATGTAAATCAAAATTCAACTCCCAACCATATTGTTTGATTTGCATAAAAACATAAAATAAAATCAAACAATTTCCCTTTTTATTTCACATTTTATTTTTGTTGTAAATCAATTTCTGTACTTTGTTATAATTTGAAAATGTAATAAAATCGTACTTAGTTATTGATACGTCAATATCTATGCAAGGTGATAATTGCTAAACACCTGTTTTCTGTTGTCTATTTGTATGTTACAACGCCAAACAACTGTCTAGTCGTTTGATATTGTTAAAATTGGTTTTTCACTGTCATAGACAGTCTCGCTTTAAACCAAAACAAAAAACAAAAAAACCTACATTGGAAATACAAATTTAAATCGAATATGCAAGTGTTTTTGCCATTTACAATTCGATGAGCATATATAGAGAGAAACTGTTGCTAGATTTGCGGTTTTATCACACCTTAATAATTTTATATCCTGTCTGCTTTCATTTACACATTTTTACTATAATTATTAATACACATTATATACGTTTCATTAAACGATTGATACGTAAGTAACAGTTGATTACTACACATTGCAAATATAATCGAATTGCCTCAATCCACCAAAAATAACAACCACTAACGTCATATGTGTCGCTTAAATTAATTTTTTTTTTTTTTTTTTGTGTTCATTTTTGATTGCAAATAATATTATTATTAATATAATAATACAATATTTACAAAATTAATATTAAATTTAAAATTACACTATGAACAATGTCATCAATTTTTTTTTCGCTACATAAATAAATAAAAATGATAAAAAAAAAGAAATTTTTTTATGACACCGTATTGAATAAATACACAATCTGGTGTATTCATTACATAATAAATTTTATATAAAACATAGGAGTATAGGAGTATATATGTATATATAAATATATTTTACAATTCAAATGTATAATTTATATTATTTAAATTTATAATAACGATGAGGTATTAATTGGTAGATAACCAGTGTTTTTTTTTTATTTTTAATTAATAAATTTATTGACATCCATGGTCAATTATTAAAATAAATAAATAAAAAAATAATGTTTGTGTGTGAATATTTGCCAGATGCATTTATACATTTGGACACAGATGTTAATAATTGATTGCATTTGTATTATTATTATTATTATTACAATTAATAATAATAATAATATCAGTGATGTATTGTAATGTAATTTGAAAACAAAAACGCCTATGGCCAACTAATAGTAAATAAACAAACAAACAGAAAAAAAAAAAAATTTCATCAGTAAAGAGTGGATAAAACCAATAAAGTTAATAAAAACCAACCAAAAAAATGTAATAAATTCAACTCAGTCTTCAGTTATAAAATAAAAATAAAATATAAATCCATACGATATGGAAAAATGATCTTTTGAATATAGGATGAAGGCGACTGATTTCTAGTGGATTTATTTAAGTAGTTCGGGGGTTATGGAATGGTAATTTATCGTAAGACTTTCATTATTTTATTAGTTTTGTATTATTTTCTTTTACTTTCTTTCTATTATTTTGAATATCAGTGATTTTTCTTCCTTTTTTATTTTAACGCCACCCTAATCCATTCTTAACAAAATATACAAACCGAATAAAAAAAAAAAAAAAACTATCACTTTACATATCATGAAAAAAATTTACATTCGCGTTCATATCTTTGGTTAATATCAAAAAAAAAAAAAAAATAGAAAAAAGCCAAGAACAATAAAAAATATTTGATATAAATTTTCCTCATTTCATTTTTATTATTATTATTACTTTGTATATTATTGTGTATTGGCTTATATAGAAGACTTTCCTTACATTTTCTTTCATTTCTTATTTTGTTGGTTGCTTCTGAGATGAGTCGACATATTTATGCAAAATCATACAAGTCATGTAAGATATGAGAAATACGCGATATTATTGGTAGTTTTTATAATATTATTGAAAATTTCCATTTGTCGTTTTTATTTACTGTAGCTTAGCTGGCACTTTAGTAAAATACTTCCTTTTCCTTTAGCGATTTAAGTTTTTTCTTTTTTTTTTTTTTTTTTTTTTTTGTTGATGTTACACAAATAAGCATAAATATTTTACTGGTTTTTAGTTGTTCGCCGCCTATTTTAACTCATAAAAAGGAATGGAGAGTTTTCTTTTCGTTTTCTTTGACATTTTGACTATTTGCCCCAGGCAAAATAATTGAATTGTTTCGGCATTTAAGTAGATTGTGTTCTTCATCGTCATTGTTGTATTCGACAATAAAAAAAAAAAAAAAACACACATATTTTTCCGTTATACATATGTTACGACATACATACAACATATATGTTATGTATTTATGGAATTTATTTTAGTTTTATTAAGAATATTTATTTATACATTTATTTAGTTATTTCAAAATTGAGGCGACTATGTCATATAAAGAGGACAAACAAAAACCAAATACAACAAATATTTTTTATATTTATGCGGATATTTATACGTACATGACATTTTATTATTTTTATTGTCGTATTTATTTCGATTTCGTGCCTTGATATATTAATAAATATTATATATGAAAATACTTTTAAACATTTTTACAAATAAATTTATTTAATAAGAATTTTCATTCTTCACATCTCGTTTCTTTTTCTGGTAAATTATTTAAATTTTTTCCCTAACATTCATCATGGTCAGGATGGTTTTTTTTTTTTTTTTTTTTTTTTATTTCTGTTAACATTTCCGATGCAAATTTGTATTAAAAACAAAATAAATAATTAAAAGCAGTAGAAAATAAGAAATATTCAATAAATATAAATTCAAAAATTAATTGGAAAATCATTTGTTATGTAAATATAAGCAACAGCAAAATGAGTGTAATCCTCCTCATACACATCAATTAATAATTTATGTATGGTAATTAAAATTGATTAGAATAATAAATGTGAAAAAAAAAACAAATAAAAGTTAATATTTTTTGATTAATAATTTATAAATTTCATCATCAAACACAAATTAGAAATTTAAATAATAAAAAAAATATTTTTGAAAAATAATAATGAAACGGCAGCAGACAGAAGTGAATCAAAACAGCAGAAACTTTTCTTTTTTTTTTGGTAGTAATAAATAAAATTTGATAATCGAAAATAACGCGTCGTAAATTATGTACACATCTGTCGCTGAAGATATGTATTTATTTTATTTTATTTTAATAATTTCGCTGTTAATAAAGTCTCAAAAGGAATTGAAATAATAATAATAATAATATAAAATCAAATAAACCGTGTTGGTGATGTTAATGGTGATGGTTGTTGATGGTGGTTGGTGGTGGCTTTTGTATAATATAGAATGAGTTACAAAATCCGCTAAGAATGAAAATCAAAAATTAATATGCAATATTCAGTATGCAAATGAGTTGTGTATATCAGAAAATACCCAGAGGTGTATTTGAAAAGTTTATTTATTTCAAAAAATGCTTAATATTGGATTAGGGGTGAAAAATAAACAAACAACTAAGTTCGTTAATTTTCTTTCTTCTGCTTTTTTTTTTTTATTTATTTATTTTTACTGTCTATAAAGAAAAGGTTTAAAATTCTGTTTTTGTTTTAATAATTTATTTAAAATAAAATAAAATAAAATAAAATTCCCTATACGTTGTTTCATTAAAAATATAAATAACTGTCATCAATATACGAGTGGTAAGTATATAACCCACTCATTTTTTTAGTATGAACGGATCGGGTTTACGTGAATTAAGCGTGGATTATTCTGTGTGATTCTAATTTGAAATGTGTGAACAAAAATGATAATTAATTATGAAGACACTTTAGAGGTGCTCATTCGCAACGTATTGACATTTTATAAATAATATTTATTATCATTATCATCATGTTATAAACAAATAATAATTAAAATTCATAATTGTTCACAAAAAAAAAAAAATAAATAAATAAACAGAAAATTATTATTGAAGAATTTATTTATGAAGCACCCTTCAATTATAATTGTATTACTTTTAGATGCATGTACACATATTATAAAATTATTTAACAAAAAAAAAATCATTCTCCATCACAAGTAAAAATAAAATATTTATGCACATGCGACGCTGTTATACGTGAAAATGATGCCTCTTGTACACAATCTATAAAAATCAACCCCTTATTGTGTGATATGCAATAATATTCTTCCTCCTATTCTTGTTGTTGTTAATAAGTAGCAGACGTAGTACACAAAAATATATAATAATAAATAAAATAATAAGCAGTAAAGAGTGGGTTATGATATATAAATGATAAAATGGGATAAAAAAAAAAAGAAATTTGTATGAATTATTACCATTCATAAGCGTTAAGTTGTAAATGGATTTTTGTATTTGCTAAACAAATTTTACATAGTACCCACCGCAAAGTTATTAACAAAATTACAATAAATAAAACTCTTATGGATACATTTGATGCCTACAATCTTTAATCTAAATAAATAACAAGGGATCATGGTTATACCGTAATCATTTTTTTAAAACGTGGAGCAAATTTTTTGAAGAAAAAAAAATCAGTTTCTCCGGTTAATCAATTATTTCGGTCACAATATTTTTTCAATTTGAAAGCCAATCACCAAAATCAGTGTTTTCGTTCACGTTGATTTTACTTTCACTAATTTTATCGTTTTATCGTTATTATATTATTATTTTTTTTTTTTTAAAGCTCAATGTAAACACATATGTGTACTTTAGCATTACTAAATTGTATCGAATTACTATGCAAAAGAAGAAATTTCCCTAAATAAAAGAAAAGTAAATAAGAGAAATACATGAGAAAAATCCCTTCACGTCAATTCAATTTTAAGGTGTAATCCGTTTGGTTTTTTTTTTTTTTTTGCTACTGATAAAATTACATAACATTACCCGTCCTCTTATTATTCTAATATTTATTTATCTGGTTTTCTAGACAATTGTTTTGGTTTTATCAAATAAATAGGAATAGGGAAGAAAACGATTTGAATGTTTCTTTTTTTTTTTTTCGCTGATTTCTGATACACAAATAAAATTATCTTTAATCAAGTTACAACAGGAATGAAAATAAAAACCCTTAAAAAATTGTTCATTTATTTGTTTATTTAATTCTTATTAAATAAATAAAGCAAAAAAAAAAAAAATAGTAATAAATTCGTGAAGCATGCAATAAAGTAATATATTTGTAATGAAAATCGATAGCAATTTTTTTTTCTAATTATGATTTCCAATATATACAAATATATAAAAATAAATAAAATTAATGGATTTTTTGTTTTATTTTAATAGAAATGCGTTGTGCACGCGATTTTTTTTTGTTTTGCATTAAATTGTTTGATTAATAATAGAATTTATTTCAAAAGGAATGATAAAATTTTACAGGATTTTCGTAGAAAAAAATATTTCGAGTAGCCAGTAGAAATTTAACCAAAATAGGTGCAATAACACCGAAAAATAATCTAGATAATTCCTAAATTTTATACAATTAAAAAAAAAAAAAAAAACCCAAAAACCACCACCACGCCGAAAAATAATCGTAAATAAAATTAAAATAATTTATTTTATTATAAATCATAAAAAAAAGTCGTGTATTGCATTAGACCGGAAAAAATAAATGTGACCAAAGTGATTTAATCATAAAAAAAAAAAAAATTCTATCACTAAGTACTTAAATAAAATACAAACAAAGGTAAAAACTATATATATATATAGACCTGATCAATAATTATGTGTATAATGGAAATAAAAGTAAAAAAAAAAGGAATTAAAACAAATATATCACCCCCCTGATTAAGTAAAAAAAAAAAAAAAAAAATTTATTTAAATAAATTCATGACAAAAAAAAAATTCTACACACAATAATACTTCACATGTAGCGCGCATAAAATTATTTAAAATTAAAACAAAGTCATTATCAGTAATTCATATCACTTATTCTTGTTATTATGGACTTTAACCGTTAAAAATATAAAAAGAAATTCGCGTGCCTATCGAACATCGAACATTATTACAAATAAAAAATATATTTAAATTAACCAAACATACAATTGTTAATACAAACACCACAATCATATATGTTTTACTAATAAAAAACCAACAGAAAACGATATAAAACCAATAAAAGCAAAAACAAAATACCAAAAAAAAAAAATTGTATTTATATTTTTCAATCGAATTAACTTTGTTCACAACGGTTACAGCAACAGCAACAGCATTATGCTTTCTTTATAATTGGGGTCTACACGCGAGATTTTCTAGTTAAAAGCCACGTTATCGATATGACCGATCGGATATTTTTTTAATACTTAAACATCGTATTTATCGAGAAGGTTATTAGTGTTTTTGTTGTATGTAATTTTTTCTTTTTTATGTATTTTACAACAAGGATTATTAATAGCAAAAAAAAAATGTATATAAAGAGGGTAAAGGTAAATTGAATAATAATTTGTCATATTGCGCAAAAAAAAAAATCAATAATTAATTATAAATAAAAATTTAAAACAAATCCGGTACACAAAAATGACCAAATATGGATTTAACGTATGAAACTTATTATCCACTATTAAAAACTTTGTCACATTTCTGTATTACAGTAAATTAAATAAACTCGCACATAAAAAAAATTCAATCAAAATTTAATTTAATTTTAGTGGTTACTACGATGGCAAACAAACAAGATAAATACCTTTCACACCACACATACAAAGTGTTTTTATTTAAAAATAAAAAAAAAAGTGGCAAATATCAAAAGAATTTTTCTTTTAAAATTGAATAACATAAAAAATCAAGAATTCAATTTTATCTTCAATTTGCACAGAAAGAAAGAAAATAAAAAAAATACACAACAAATCGGAGAAAATTTCGAAGAAAGAAAAAATTAAATTTCATTCAATGTTTATTTGTTGTTCTTTGTGTATTAGGAAGCAAACAAAACAAAATTCATATGGATGATGATGTCTATTTACAAACAACAACACAACAAAGTACAACAATTGTATTTTGTTTAGTTTTTTTTTTTTTCTTTTTTTCTTTATTTATTTATTTAAGAAAGTTCAATCCATGTCTGTAAGTAGCAAATAAAAAATAAAATAAAAAAAACAGGGAACGAAAGAAAAGTTATGTCTTTATACATTATTTGTTTGTGCAAGAAAATAATACAGAAATACAAAAATAAAAAAGAAAACACTTTAAAATTGATTTTTCACCGCCTCAAAAATTTTCTTTTATTTTTCTACTGTTATTGGGTGTATGATATGCGCATTTCAATGAGATAGAAGGAAAAAAAAACACAGAAAAACCACACACTAGATAATAATGGCATATGTAGGGGAGTTTGCTTTATGTCATTTATGTTTATATTGCAACATTTATTATTTAATACAGACAACAACAATGTACGATGACGACAAAAAAAAATTGTCTAAAAGAATTTCAAACTTTCTTTTTAAGCTCGACTTGTTAACTTTATTTCAAACATTCAATAGAAATTTTAATATTTTATAGAAATTTTATTTTTTTCTGTCTTTATTATTCCTTTATTCACTTTAAATTTTTTGAAGGGATGCGTGAACGGTTAATATAAGGGAAAAAAATTATTTACATTATGGATACATAATTAAAAGTCAGTAAAGGTCAGACGTTTGTGAAAGAGTTTAGAAAAAAGTTTATTGTGAAGAATAAACAAAAATTTTAAATTTTATCACTATTTTTTCGTGTTCAAAAATCTGTGTATCAAAATTTTTACACCAGAGCCTATTGTTTTATATTTTTCTCTATTAGTTAATTTATTTAAGAATTCAAAAACGTAAAAATATTGAACCTAGCATAAAATTTGATCGAGCTACAGACAATTTACTGCAATTACTACACTTTCAAAGGTGCTTCTGAGCACCAAAAATCTAAAAATATTTTTATCTCATTTTTAGAATTTTCCACATTTATAAGACTGTCCGTAATCACGAACAATATCGTCTCATAACGTGTTAATAACGAACATAATGATTTAATTAATTTATTTATTTATTAAAAAAAAAAAAGCGTTAAAAAGGCAAACAACCAATAAATTTACCACCTATAATTTAATAAACGAATTTGTGAAAATAATTTTTTTAACCATTTTCATTAATTAAACATATTTAGAAAAAAAAAAATAAAAATTTAAAAATAAATGCAATTAATCCTAACGATTATTATTATTATTATTATTTTCGGTATTTCATTTGAAAAATAATTTAAAAACATTTGTCACGCCACATTGCTTTTCGTTTATGAATTTAATTTTGGTCTATTTCATATTTTTGCAATTTTTACCTGAATTATCAATTAATTACTAACCAATGTAAAAAAATCATAATAATAATAATAGTAATGTAAATTTGATTCATTATTTCTTATTGAATAAATATCAATGCTTGGTGGATAAATTAATTAAGAAACTTATTCAATTGTTATAAGTTTTTGTGTTGGTGTAAAAACAAAAAAAAAAAAAAAAATCTTGTTACTCCTTACAATTTAAACGTTTTTAAAATTTTATAAAATTTTAATTCATTTTGTTACACACACACGCACACACACACACACAAAAAAAATGAATTAAACATTTCAATACTAAATCATTCAAAGGAAAATGTAACCTCTTTTGTGTCGTTGTCAAGAAATCAAGTGTAATAATTAGTGTAAATATTGAATTTAGATTTACTAACTCAACCGTAATCAAATCCAGTCACTTGAATATAATATATTCCATTCAACTGAAATCTTGTTTTATATATCAAAACATTTATTCAATTTCAGTAATATCATACAGATTTTTCCCTTATAAATACGAGAAGGAGATGAAAAAAAAAAAACTCTGAATTTTAAACTGAAACACACAGTGGATTTACTTTTACTTGGCAATATAATATTCGTTACGTATGGATAAATCTTTCCTTTACTTTATTTTACGTTACTTTGTTTAATGATATAAAATCTATTGGGTTTGTCTGTTTGTTTGTTTGTTTGTTTACTTATTTGCTTGTGATTTTATTATTATTGTTTTTCTTTTTCCTTTATTTAATACATTTCCATCTTTCTTTATCTCGTTGTAGACTGTCTTGTTTACAAACAATTACTTTATTTGTGTTAAAAAAAAGATGCATAATAATGTAAGAAACGTTATTAAAATTTAATAATAAATAAATATTGCATTGGATTTATGTAAAATATGAATTGGTTATCAGAGTCATTAACTTGTAATTAAATAGAAATTTTTATCTATTGAAGACTAGCGAAAAATAAGATAAAAAAAAAAATCTTTCTACAAGCATGCATAAATATTATAATTTGATTTTATTCTCCGTCTGTTTTTTTAACTTTTTTTTCCCATTTTATATATACATAAGCTATCCAAATCTGTTTAAATATTTACAAAAGATTTACTCTATTCACAATTGAATGCTTCAATGATTTTTATCCATAAGAATAACAAAACAAAACCAAACCAAACCATCACTAACTCCCACCTACGATGATTAATATTGCATTTTGTATTTTTGTTATTAAATTAAATTATTTTAAAAATTATATAAAAACAAAAAAAAAATTGACATTATAGCATCAGAAGTTACATTATTAATTTTTTGCTGTACGATAAACAAAAGGAAAAATTAATAATAAAATAAAATTAGCGGTTTTTTTAAGCTTTTTTTTTACGTTATTCACAGCATTAGGAAAAAACGTCGCAATTTGTTTATTTAATTATTTTAACAACAAATATTAATTAAGCTATTTTTTTTTTCAAATGTTATTCATAAAAATTACACAAAAAAAAAAATAAAATAAAAAAATTTATAACAACATTTGACAAAAATTAAATTCAATAATAACAAAAAAAACATGTGGAAATTATTTGATTATTTCTCGATTATTTATAATTCCGTTCCGGTTTATAATTCAATTATAATATTTTATAAAAATAATAACATAAGTTTAGACATTTAGTTAAATTTTCGGTGTATATAGAAAAGCATTGTAAAAAGGTTCTATTAGGTCCTATTAAATACCTTTTAAAAATGAATAAAATATTAATATTTTCTAGTTTTATATTATTTATTTATTTTGTCGTAAGTTTAATTTTCTTTGTTATTAATTTACCTAATAAAAACAATAATAAATTTTATTTGTGATTTCCAAGTGCGGTGCATCGTTTGACACAGATAGTAAAAGCATAAAAAGCGACTTCAATAGACATGCTGGTGCAAGAAGAGTTTTTTCAAGTAAATCACAAAAAAAAAAATAATTTTATATAAACGATTTTGATTAATTTTTTTATTTTTTTTATCAATAACCAGGAAATTGTACTGGAACATCGGATAAAGCTTCTGTTAGACGTGGTAATAATTTCTCTTAATCTGATTTTTTTTTTTTTTATTGTAAATAATGTAAATCTTGTAGGTAAGTGTCGTAATAAGTATTCAAATTCCACAACGACTATAAATGGTACGACAACACAACGTTCAACGAGTTTAACTGGACAACCTGGATCGATTAGCCTCCCAACTGGTTTTCCCATAACAAATGGTCAACCAGCAATCGGACAACCCTTTCCCACACTGGACCCAACTACCAACAACAGAGGCTAAACATTAAATACTTAATTAATATTCCTTTGAATTATATAATTTACCTTCTGTGGTAAGAAAATGTGTTTTAAAATAAATAAATAAATAAATAAATTTCTATAATCAACATTGCGCTTCAAATCTTTACATTTTTATTTATTCTCTCTCTCTCTCTTAAATGCCTTTTAATCATATTATTATCAAAACAAAAAATAAAAAATAGAAATGGTCAACTAGGTAGCTAAATACTTAAAACAACAAACAATAAAAAAATGTCGAAAATCTAACGAAAAAAAGCTTAGGAAAAGTTTGTAAAAAAAAAATTATTGCTGATTTGATATTAATTCAGTATAAGTAGTTAAGAGATTTATTTATTTTTTATTTTTCTTAAACTTCAGCAAAGCTCGATGATTTATTATCGAAATAGGATAAGACAAAAGTTTTAATAATAACAGAAAACAGATTTAAGTTGATTTCTGCGTATGGAATAAGCAAAAAAAAATTCAAAGTCAAAGACAATCAGAAAGAAGAACATAAAAAGTTTTATTTATTTTCATTTTATTTATAATGTGTGTCATATAAAAATATTATCAAAAAACAAAAAGCATAGGAGAAGAAGAATACCAGATAAATAGAATTACCCATCACCACCATCCACCGCCAAGCAACAAAAAATTGTATTCAATTTAATTACGAAAAAGCCTTTAAATGAAAAAAATCTGTTTTTAATATAATTTAACTCACCTTCACCGTTTTTATATCAAAAAAAAAAAAAAAGTAAAAAAAACATTTTCTCTCATTTTTTTTTAATTATTTTTTTCACACGGAAAATTTTTATTTTTGGCGAGTAAAAAAGCGTTTTTTTCACACACACACACAAAATTTATTTATAGCTGAGGTTTATTTTATTTAATGATGGCAGACAAATATATTTATAACCACACACACGATGTGTGACCAGAAAAATATTACATATATTTATGCTTTTTAATTTCTTTCTTTTTGTTCTTTTGAAATTTTTAAATTTTTTTTTGTATACCGCGTACAAACACCACGCTTGTCACTCTATGTATTTGTTGTTGTTGTTGTTGTTGTTGTTGTTGTTGTTGTTGTTAATAATTTTAAGACACGCTTTATTAATAAATTATACATAATTAAATTCTCATAAACTAACGTGATTCAAAAAACCATTTTTTTTTTCGGTGATATTACAACACCTTAACTCGCGGTTATATATTTACCATATGAAGGAATAAAAATAAAAATAAAAATTTGAAGGGGAATTAAAGAAGTAATAATAATCATAATAATAAAAACACGAATATGTGGTGACATATAGCAGTGTAATACACAGCACACCTTTAATTTAACTAAAAACCCACCATATATACCCATCATACATATTTGTTATTGTAATTTGAATCAATGAATACTATTTACTTTTTTATAGCTTTTAACGTTAGCTTTTACTCGCTTTACACTTTATATAACAACTTTGAAATATAGAAACATTGTGTGTCACGTTATGCTATAAATCTGGTTGACTATATAATCTAACATCTCGCGCCTAGCCCTAATTAAGCAACTTAATTTCCAGTTGTGTCAAATAAATCAGCTTTTTTCTCTCGTTTTTCCACATTTTTTTTGTTTTTAATTTAATTTTTATTATTTCTTATTACTTACATTATAAAAATTACTTAATATTTGTTTGTTATTATTTAATAAGTCAAATGTAGTGTGTGGTGGTTGGTTTTGTGGTGACTTTTTTGGTAACACCACATGAAACTAGAGAGGGTTCTCAATTAAACTAATAAAAACAAAACCAAAAAAATTATTTAAATAATAAAAATCTATTATATATAGTTTTGTGATCGATATATATACATACTACATACATACATACCACTGTTATTTAATTTAATTTTTCTTTTCTTTTTTTTATTAATATTATTACTTTGTTTGCGTTTTTAATACATTTTTGTTGACAAGAAACACGCAAAATGAAGTAGTGAACTATGGTGTACACCACATTGTGCTTTAACAAATAAATCACGCAACAGATTTTTACCTTTTTTTTTTTATTCATTTTTCCTTTCTTTATTAATTTATTTAATATAATTAAAAAACAAAAAAAAAAAAAAACTCAGTAAGTAAATAAATAAATCCTAATTCTAAATAGTCGAAAAAAACAGAATAAAAGGCTGGTCCTTTGGCAAATTTTATTATTTTGAATGTAAAAAATAAAAAAAATTATATTAATTAATAATAAAAAAAAAAATAAAATAAATTTTTTTAAAGCAATTACAACCCTATCAGCGATACGCGAATTGTGCGAAAAGTAAATAAGCGAACATATTACACAACGTCTTTATAGAAATAAAAAAGTTTTTAATATTTGATTGGGTGGGGATGCAAACAGTGTTTTATTACACTTGTTGTTGAATAAAAGCAATGAAGGACATTTTAATGTGTGGAATGATTTTACACTGTATACAAGGATGTTTACTTATATAAAAAAAAGAAGAAAGTATAATGTATGTATGCTTAATAAATATAAATATGTTGTATGGAGAAAATGAAGAAATAATCAAGGAGCTAGGGGTAAACAAAAATATTATACGTCGTATGATAAACAAACAGAATATCTTAATTTCTTTATGGATGATTGTTGGTATTATGGAGTACGAGTAAAACAACCATAAACACCATTTACGTCCTTTTTTAAAGTAAAGACTAATAAGGTCAAAATGAATAATAAATAAATATAGATTCTCCAACACTACCCACACTACTCACACTCCCCAAACACAGCACAAAACATCTCCTAGTCTTAATGTAAACATGATAATAAATATACTTTTCTATGGTATTCATTTTTGATTTAAGAAAATCACTGTATGGATTTTTCATTAAATTTAATACATAATTTCCTAGTTAACAAAAAAATAAAAATAAAAATAAAAAACGCCAAAATTAATGTATCCTCCTCGCTTGATTTATTTTTTTCTATTCACAAACAACATTTAACAACACCCAAGATTATATAGATATTATTCAAGTGTGTTATGTCATTATTATTGCCTACTGTCTGTCTGCATAGGCATTATGTGTATATATATATGATTATTATTTTACACCCCTCGCAAATGGTACGTTATTCAATATTTCAAATCATCAACATGTCCTTAGAAATTCGTTGTAAAAAGAAAAAAAATTATTCGATAAATAAAATAAAATTTTATTTGGTTTCGTTGTTTCATTTTATTTTTATTTTTTTTTTTTTTTGTCGAAGCTAAGCGAAATCATTATCACGCAACATGGATGAAAGGCAATAATGGTACATTTTTCATGTTAATGCCTTTTCTTAAACTAACTGTCAAGGAAATCACACTTATATCATTCCCCATCATCACCATTATCATATCACTTATAAATAACATAAGCTACATTGTCTTATATATGATTTTCGTAGAGAAAATCTTATTATTTCATCATTTTTTTTTTTTTATATATAAATTTACTTTCATAGCACCTATGCCACACTCCACTGTTAGAATAATTAATTTTTTTTTTTATTATTTATTATTTAATATTTATTTGTTAGACGACTTTATATATATATATATATATGTTTGTCATTGACATTACGCGTTATTGTTACACATTTAGACATTGATATATATTAATTAATATTTTCACACATTTACCTACTTAAGGGAGATATATTATTATCATATATCTTGATATATATCATCTTCATCTTTATTACTCAAGGATTAAATATAATTATAATGAATGGGAATAGTTGTGAAAGAGGTCGTGATCAAACATCTTGCAAAATACTCTCTCTATATGGAATATATTTTTTTATATAACTAATATAGTCTATATATCTACATAACTATACTATGGATATGTTATCATATCATATTTATACATGTTATTATTAATATTATTATTATTATTATTAATATCATATGCAATATACATTGGATAAGGAATGCGGTTTGTTACGCATATGTATGGTTAAGTTAACAACCAAAGTACTACTACCAAACACTAAAAACTAAAATGATAATGGCTAAAGTTGGTGTTAGTTAAGATAGATAAACTATAAAAGCATATCAACCAATTGAATTTCATTACTTTATAACCTTAACACAAAGAGTAAGTAAAATAAACTTTTTTTTCTCTTTTCTTTTTTTGATTGATTTTTATCATTAAACCAAAAATTCTAAAAATCCCTTCTGATTACATAAAAAAGCAGAAAAAATTAACTAAATAATTAATCACATTCAATTATTCAGTTCAATGTTAATTAAGTGTTAATTGGTTTTGAATATAGCAAAACAAATGTAAACACAACACAATTAATGATTTAACTAATTTTCATCTAATCACATATTAAATTCTAATAAACATAATTATATCAATGTTTTCACATTATTCGATGTTATTTAATACATATATAAATAGTCTGATCAAAGGTTTTTGTAGAAATAATACAAATAAACGAGAAAATACATTTATAAATATTTAATAATAAATGAGCAGTAGGAGTAACACCAGCAGCTATGTATATCAGACACAGATTCAATATATATGAAGTTTAATTACCTGATATAAAATTCCAATTAAATCTATAGCAAATATACCTTATATTGTTATTATAATAAACACACTTAATCTTAGTCCAATACCTTTATTACCTTATTACAAGGTTAGATTTTCGATTACAAAAAGAATTTACAAAAGAATTATCCAATTACCTACTTTACGTAAAACATCATAAATCGATTTTATTTTGACTCCAATAACAATTTTTTTTTTTTGTACATTGGAAAAAAATACAAAAAAAACTTTACAACTTTTTAAAAAACACTGTGGTATCATATTTATTTATTTGTAAGAAAAATTTTAACTGGGAAATACGATAGTAAAAATTATCGCAAAAATATTCTATGAATTGACTTACGCGATAAAAATTATTGTCGCTATAATAACAACAACGCATCCTTAGAATGAATAATAATAATAATAATAATAATAAAAGTTCAACAAAGGGAGAGCAAAAGTAATAATTTTCTTTAAAAATATAAAAGAAGAAAGAAGTAGTAATAAAAGTTTATAATTATTATTAATAAATATTTAAGTCAGTGAAAACATTTTTTTTTTTTTTTTTTTGGTAATTCACAAGCTCTGTTGAAAGCTTCTTTCTAACTTTTTGTGAAAGGAACAATTTTTTTTTTGTTTTTGTTTTTTATTAATTGGCATTGGTAATATTGAAGATAATTTCACACCTCTGATGATAATAATAATAATAATATTATCCGCTTATATTGTATTACGAGTAAAATAAATGTGGACTTAAGGGTTGTTTTGAAACTAGGTGTTATCATAGACAACACCCTAGAGACCAACCGGATAAGATGTAAAATGTATGTTCTTCTTCTACATCTTCATGTTTTTTAACTTTCTTATTTATTTGTTGTTACTTTTAAGAAAGGTTTGTAATTGTATGTCTTATGCCGTTATTGTGTGTTTGATGATTCGACATTCGATGAATCTAACTTAACCTAACCAAGTACTACCTACCCTTCTATTTTATAATAATGCCACCAAACAAAATAATAACAAATAAAAAAAAAAAAATTCATTTATTTATATATTTTAATACGTAAACAAGATATTCTTCTTCTTCTTCTTTTTCTTCTTATATATTTATCTTGTCTTGTTATATACTCATTCCAATAAATAAATATAATTTTAAAAGCCACATTCCTTTTCTTCTTTATATATTTATACAAGTAAAACAAGATAAGAACATAGATATTACAAATTACAAATTATATTTTCACCACTCTGTTACATTTTTTTTTGTTTTTATATTATTCCTTTTGTTTTTTATGTCTTTAAATATTTGTCAAGAAATACTATAATTCTAAAGAAACGAACAAGTAATAAAATTCATAAAATTGTCTTCTATATGCTTTTTAATTTTTTTTTTTTTTTTTTTTTTTTTTTCGTTTTTTATTTCTGCTTTTCTTTTCTATTTTTCATTTATGTTTATGTGTTAAATGGATATATGTTTGTTTGCTTGTATTATTTATTTTATTTATTTATTTTTTTTTTTAAGAAGGAAAAGATTATGTGATTCGTGTCATTTTCTTTTGTCTTTTCATTTATTTGTACAAAAGTTATGAAGAATTAAAATAAGGAGTTATATATATATTATATTATGGTGGTTATATGAAAAATACAATAATGATAATAACAATAATAATAATAATAATAAAATGTAAAAAGGATTGAAATATGAAACATAATAAATATTTAATATACATCATACACACATATGATGGAGCATATAGATATGTTTTTCTTATTAATAATTTTATGTTTTATAAAATCAAATAAAAGAAAAGAAAAGAAAACGAAAAAAACGAGATATAGAAGAAAATTTCATCCAATAAACACATAATTAAATATTTAATTATCTTTATTTAATTTATTTTCTATTTTCTTTCCTATTTTTTATTTTTTATTCTCTTGTGTACATGATTTTATTATGTAAATATTAATATTTTAATCTCGTTTCACTGATTTATTTATTTTTATTAATTAAATATATTTTGCTTTTGTAAAAAAATAATTAATAAATATATAAATCAATGGTTTAGGATTTTTTTATTTTTTTATTTTCTATTTTATTACTAATGAATATTCATTGAAAATTATAATAAAAGAGATGAAAACTCTTCGTTTATTTACTTTGTAGAATAAGATTAAATAAATAAATAAATTATAATCATTATGCAATTTTGTAGAAAATTCAATTTACATATATATGCATTAGGAATTTTTTTTTTTTTTTTTTTTTTGTTAACAACTAGACAACTAATATATCATAATCAGAGTACTTGTAATGCCTAATTAAACCAACAATTATCTAATTAATATGATAATGTAATCAGTACATAGCAACGTACTACAATCATTTGCCTTTTTTTTTTTATTTATTATCTATTTGCGCGACATAATATGTCAATACGAGCATATAAACAAAAATTACCCACCCACCTACCATTCCAGCAAGACTATTTGTTTTATCTTGGAAAAACATTTTTCGGTTTTAATTTTATACAAAATTATAGTTTAGCTACAAAAACTAGACAAACATACGTATTCGTCGTATTTAATAGAAATTAAATTCATTTTTGCTATAGATTTTTCTTATTTGTTTTAACAGAATATTTATAAATGGGGTAGTAAATGCCGCGACTATATACGCGTATTCAATTGTTTAAGAAAGTTAAACAAGTAATGATTTTAGTTACTTGGTACACTCTCACTATATTTACCATTTAATGTGTATCTTTTAAAAAGCAATATAGAAATTTATTTTTTCGAAATGAATTAAGTTAATAGAAAACTCTACTCTAGCACTCGAGTTACACGAGTTACCTCTTATTACAAATTTTATTTAATTATCTAAAAAACAACAAAAAAAAAAAATAAATAAATAAATCGTCTCTAATGCATATCATTAGCTGTATTAAATTCATGTGAATCAAGTGATAGGTAGAACAACCAGAATGTTTATTCACTAAACATTATAATAAAAACATAAAATTAATAATAATAATAATAATAATAATAATAATAAAAGACTGTGCAAAAACTAAATAAAATTTAAGTAAATGAAACTAAAACGTAACTAAAAACTAAACACAAAATTTTCTATAATTCTATTCGAAAGTACATATGAAGAATTTTCTACTTTATCGTCTATTTTCTATTTTCTTTTTTTTTTTAATAATAGTTAATAATTTATATAAAATGAATAAATATAACTGAAAGTTTTTCTTCTTTTTTTTTTTTTTTTGGTTATAGAAAACTTATTCATTAACTAGTTATTACTGCCTGCGATTTCTATATTACTATTTGTCTTATTTTTCTACCACAATTTTAATAAAATTATTATGTACATTCTGTGAACGAAAGAAAAACGAGAGAAAAAAAAAAAAAACTTGTTGATATAGAAGAAATATATATCAAAATTAATATTAAATTATTTCTGTGTACATGCAGCCAGGTAAATTCACATTTATATATATATATTTACATAAAACATTTCATTTTAATCATTTTTCTTCTATTTATAATATAAATTTTAATCAATTTAAACCAATTTATTTAAATAAACTTATTGACCCTGAAACAAGAATGATTTTTTTTTTTTAAATTAATATTTTAATAAATAAATAAACAAGAGATGAGGAAAAAAAATTGTTTTTTTTTTTAATCCACCCTTAAATACTCATCCTTATTTTTAAAAAATGTTTTAAGGGGTTGTGGGCATGAACGTAAAATAAACATAGAGAAAAAAAAACACTCAATTTATATATTTGCGGGATTTTTTTCATTTTTTTTCTATCTATCCTCTTATTCGGTTTATACAAAAAAAAAACATTTCCACTTTTCAATTCAGTTCACGATTTTTTATTTTTTTTTGGTAGAAAACAAATATAGAATATCAAAATGATACATTTTGGTCATCAGTTGAAGAAGCAAAAGCAACAGCAACACTAGCAGTAGTTGTAGTAGCGGCACCAAGTAGTTATTTTATACAAAATGAATTATAGAGAAATAATTTATCTTAAGAATGTTTATAGAATAATACCGTGTAGAGTTGATCACCTCTAGCTGGAGGGCTAAAACCAACAATAAATGGACAAAAATACGATACATGTAGTTTGGTTGGTTGGTTGGAGAAGTAATGTATAGCGAACCATGAAGATGTCAAACATTCAAAAGAAGTCATTGTTTCATAGAAATAAAACAAATAATAATAATAATTTAAGAATGAAAAAAGATATCTAAAGCTATCAATGCTTAAAGTTTTTTTTTTTTTTCCATTTTCTATGTCCCATAGGATCCAAATCAATTTGTCTTCACGTCACAAATATAAACACAATCAGTATTACTAGGAAATCATGTTTAGAATAACTACTACTGTTCACTGTTCACTCGTCCACCAGCTTGTTTAGTATATTCATATTTATTATTATTAATATTTATATTTATTATTTGTCTTGATCTATTAATGACAGTTATTAATTAAAAGCGACAATGTTTAAATTTAGTTTAATGGTAGGAAGGAATGGAGAAAATTTTATCAAAATGACAATCAGACGTTACAATCGTTAATCAATTTTATTTTATTACAATTTTTTTCTGTTCTGTTCTGGTTCTTCTTCTTTAATATTATCCACCTTATGGTTACTATTGTTTTGTTGTTATTTTATTTGCTATATTTCTATTGTAAAACAAACAAAACAACCCCCAACCGCTATTATTATATTAACCAGATCAAGAAGACGATGGCTCTACATACGTTATTTGCTCTTTATGGGCAACACGTACATAATTTCTTATATGTCGGCTTACACCATTTCGCTATTATATTATAGAAACGGAAGCATAGATGATTGATGATTGATCATTTTGAGTTATGGACCAATTGTCCAATTGATATATAAAAAAAAAAAGAATAAAAATAAATAAGATAATATAGACATATGGGAACAAAAAGAGAAAATTATAGCAAAAAATTTCATTCAGTATTCAACAAGGGATATCAAATAAATGATTTTTTTTTCTCCTCTTCCTTTTATTCCTTTTTATAAATTCAATTTATATTTGTTTTTGTTTTTTTTTTATGCTACTGCAACAGTAATATAATAATCTTTATTATTCAATAATTCGTAAATAATTTTTTTTTTTTTTAATATTTTTATAAATAAATAAATAAAAAAAAAAAAAAAACTTTTTATCCTCTCTGATTATTCGCCTGTATTTTATCATTATCTATGTTCTGTATTCTTAACCAGGAAAAAAAAACAATACAAATGAGCATAACTAAATGTAGAAATAAAATGTTTATATAGAAGAAGATGAATACCTCACGAATAGGACAATTATTTACTGTCTTCATTTGATAGCTTTAAGCATCCCATGAGATGTGGCATATATGCCTAAAGGAAATTGAAAAAATCATGCACCATTTCCAAAAGAAAGTCACACACAACAACCAAAATATATAAAAAAAAAAATTTTTTTTTTTTAAAGAATTATAGTCCAGAGACTGGACTTGGATTTTTATTTATTTATTTATTTTTTTTGCCATGATTTTCAACGATAAATCATCAATAAACATAAGAAATAATAATAACATTGGTGATATGAAAACCTGGTAAATGTCAATTGTTATTTATTTCATCAATTAATCTAATGATTTAATGAAGCAAAATGCTAATAAATTAATATTGTGACGCGTATAACTATGTTATATACTTCTATCATTATCATCCCTTATATTTTTTTTTTATTTTTTTTTCTTTACTATTACCACAACCAATATAATAAACACTAATCAAACTCCAACATACCCATTTATTACATTAATTTTTATAGAAAATATATAGGCATCCATGCGAATTAGAAATTTTATCCTATATATATATTGAGATTCGAATAGAATATAAAAATAGCGAACTAAAATTGACCAAAGTTAGATCAACAAAAAATATAAGAAAATAGATTTCTTTGTTGATATGTCGTCTTAAGGGTTTGGTTATTTTATTTTTTTTTTTATTATTATTACTATATTTGGTTTGTATTCAATTGATGAACAAATAAATAGTAAATGGGTGGACATATGTTGTCAAAATTGATGAGATCTGAAAAGTGATATATGGATGTCAACTGTAATATTGTTTATTATTAAGAGAAAGTTTTTATTTATTTATTTCATTTGCCTTAAAAATACTAGATAATTGTTAAGAAAATGTTTAATGAATGTTAATGATATAATACAGTAGAAACAGCATCAATTCATTATTATTCTTAAATTGTATTCTACTTCTGCCTTATTATAATTATTATTATATCATTGGTGGAAATATTCTGTCTTGAATAATTGTTAAAAGAAAAAAAAAATTGTATTTGTTAAACAAACACATGATAGCATTAATTAATTTTTGAAGTTTTATTTTCATTTTTAACTAGAAAATAAACAATGGAATAGGAAAACTATTATTTTAATCAATATAATTATGTATATTCAATCATAGAAATGCTGTTGAAATGTTGATAAAACATGTTGAAAATATATAAATATTATTCTATTATTAATAAGTAGATGGATATATTTATAAAATATATTAACCGCGAGAATACCTTAAATAGAGAATAGCATACATACACTATTCTTGTTCGTTGTGTGTTTTTGTTATTTCTAATAGTTGATGGTAGAAATAGAAGATAATAATAATATAAATGAATGAAAAATAAATTAATTTCTAAAAGGTGGTTAGTGATAAGATTTTTATGGGGTATGGGTGTTAATAAGTTTGTTGGTGCCTTTAATTCATCAGCTGATGTTCACATCAATAAATGCTCTCAAGCATATTCATATTCAATTGTTTTATATTTTCATATCTTTTTTTTTTTTTTTTTTGTCTTAAAAATAACAAAATAAACGAATCAACATACCGAATCTTCCTCTACTGAATACAACAATAAACCAAATCAAAATTTCAATGTGTTTTGTTTATTAAATATCCTCACCATAAATATGTATATATCCTCTATTATTCTATAAACCAAGTATTTATTTGTTATTTATAAATTTTCTTATTAAATATATATGGTTTGATTATAATTGTTTATTATTATTATAATAATTATTATTTTGAATAATAATTTCATTTTCAAAATAACTATAAATGAAAATATTTAACTATAATCAAGTATAGTTAAATGAATAATTACAGAGAACGATACGCGTGCAGATTGTGTATTAGTTTTACAATTATAATGTGACCTATAAAAATAATTTCTATATTTATTTATTAAAGCACATTTATATAGAAAGATTTATGGTGTGCGAAAAATATTTTTATCAATAATAGAAAAAGCAGTGTTTGTCGGTCTTTGATTGATGAATTCCAAACATTCGACAATTTTTAACACCCAATTTTCTTATTATTAAAGACACAAACTGACTGCTGTCTGAAATTACAATCGTTCCTTAGCTATAATAGAATAAAGCTTAATATAAAACAAACAACAAATATTATCCCTTTTTTTAAACATGCTTAGCTACAAAACTTCCAGTTAAGATCCTTCTTCAATATAAGACGAGCACCTTTTTTTTATCTACTTTCATCACTAAAACAATTTATGGATAAATATGCTCAAAAAGAAAAAAAAAAAGTACACGGTGGTTTGGGTACAAAAATTCAACAATAATATTGTGTATTTAATATCAAACAAAATATTTAGACGAAATCTAAAATCAAACATTCCTTACTTAATTTTGAAGGACTTTTATATAGGGTAACGTACGATTGTATTGAGAATTTCACCCTGCCACAATACAACACAAACTTATACAGAAAAACCAGAAAAACTTTTCTATCATTTCTTATTCAATTCAATACAATTCATTAGAATGAATGTCATATTGGTTTCGTTTATGTATTCAAATCGTTTACGTTTCAACACAATTTTTCACATTATTGTTGTTGTTGTTGGTGTTGTTGTTTGTTGCTTCCAAAAAGAAATCTACACACATACAAAAAAATAAAATAAAAAAATCCCTTCTGGACGACTTTACTTCTATCTTTTCACTGTCTATCCCTTTTCAAATCGGTTTACGTCAATCGGAATGCTTTTTATTTCTTACCCACATTTTACAACATTTAATAATAATATTATTACTATTATTAGAATTGGCATTGTGATATCTACCTTAGGTATTTCTATTATTATTATTATTTAAAAAAAAAGATAAGAAATGACGGATTTTCCTCTTTCTTTTTATTGTAAAATATTTTAATTGAAATATTTAAATGATTTATTAATTAAAAACTGTAGCAAAATATTTCCGTTGAAGAGTAAATCAAAGATTTACTATAATTTTAGTAAAAAAAAATAATGTAAACGAAAAACAACACAAACAAAACCACGTAATTATTATATGATTACGTCCGTTGTAATAATTTTTCTTTTTATTCAAGTCATAATGTTAAAAATTATATAAATTTGGTGATAAAATTGTATAAGTATATAGAAATAACATGTAATTGTTAACTTTTAACTGTAGCTTATTAAGTAAATTTTGTACAAAATAGTAACAACAACATAACGATAACAGCGGCAATGATGGAGAGAACAAAGAACAAATGAAAAGTTATATTATTTCGCGTACACAAGGAAATAAATGGAAAAAAAGAAATAAACCGGGAGAAAAGTTTTTGTACCCAGTTTCCATTACACGTGATGTCATTTGTCAAATCAAAAAACAAAAAACAAAAAAAATAATAATAATAAAGGAAAAGAAAATTAAGGAAAACAATTCTTATGTTTATATAGATTTATTTATACAAAAAAAAAAAAAAGGAAAATAATTTCTACATATATGTTTGTAAAGACAAAAACAGATATAAATTAGCGTTGACTTGTCATTTACATTCTTATGGTTTTGTTGTTACATTTTCTTCTTTTTCCTTGTTTTTTTTTTTTTTCACTAACTTATCGTAACCTTTAATATTATCTATCTGTGTTTATTTCTTTAACAAGTTGTTTTCTATATATATATATATATAATCAGTGTGTTCTTTGGTATAATTTACGTGACACATCAATCGTTACATGTTTTATTTATTTTTTTTTTTTTTTTGGTTAATTTTCTAACAAAATGTTAATGAATTGAGTGGAAAACAATAAGGAAATGATATTACTGCTTTAAAGCAGAAAACAAAAAGTTTTTTAATTAATTGTCATTATATGTGCAATTAGTTAGTTATTTTTCTTAACTGTTACAAGACAAGTTAAACAAATAAATAAATAAGTAGCTGGTTAACCCTATCTGAATTATTTAAAATGACATTTGTGTTTATGGATTGCAATTATTTTGACGGTGGTGACGAGGGTTTTTGTTTTGTAAGTAAACCGATATCTAAAATCACTACCCCTGGTAAAAGCGCATCAATTTCATATATGTAACTAATTCTTATATTCTATTCTGTCTATTCGACTTTAATCTATGTTTTCTTTTCCATTTCCATTTCTTTTTATTTTTCTTTTTTTCCGTTTACTGTGGTTAAAGACAAAGGCGAAACGTAATGGCAAATGTGTCAAGTCAATTCAAGTAGATCCAGCAGCTATATGAATGAAACATGAGAGAATATCTTTAGCTAAAGTCTTACATCATGCAGTTTTCTATATACTTAATACCAGAACATATACATATTTACATAATAACATATCAAATTGAAAATCCTAAATCAAATTCAAACATTAGATTTAACAACCAGCTAGATAACCGAGCTTCATTAGTCAAATAACCACAAGCAAATACGATTCTCTATAAACAAATAAGATATTCCAAGATTATATCACATTGCGTATTTATATGCAAGCAACTATCTATGTACGTATTACACATTTCTATGTAAATATAAATTTTTGAGAAATTTGGAAGAAAGCAGTACCCTCAAAACGATCTTTTCTAAATGTATCACTATTTTTCATGTTCAAAAATCTGTGTATCAAAAAATTTGTACCAGAGCCTATTATTTTATATTTTTCTCTATTAGTTAATTTATTTAAGGATTCAAAAACGTAAAAATAAAGTTTCTACCATACGATTTGGCTGAGTTACAGCCAATTTACTGCAATTACTACACTTTAAACGGTGCTTCTGAGTCTAAAAATATTTCTAACTCGTCAAAAAACCCCAAAAATACAATCTGTATAGTTTTGCTATAAAACCACCATAATTATCCATCCCTCAAACAACAAATATAAAATAATTTGATTAAAATTCAATTAAAATAAAGAAAACAAAAACCAATTATCTAGTTTATTGATAAGAAACAGCAGAAGCGGAAACAAACACAACAGATATACAATATAAATTCATTTTATTGGTCTGATGTGTATACATGTATTCGACCACGCAGTGAAGTAATTATGTCTGTGCGGTGTAAGATTAATTTCTTATATGCAAAAATTAGATATAGATAGATAAGACAGATATATAGATAAATAGATAGATAGAAAACATGCAACTTTTTGTTAAATGAGAAAATTTTCCAATTTTCCTACAATTTTGTATTTATGTTTGTATATCCTCTTCATCGTCATTAATTTATTATTTTCTTTTCTTTGTACTTGTCTAGCTCTTATAAATAGAGTTTATAACAAGTAAGAGGAAACTACATTTAATTTTCGTTACTATTTGTTGATGACGGCGATATACAGAAGTGAACGGTGTTTGCCATTCCTTTCAAATACTTAAAATTCATCCAATTTAACATTATATATATTTTTTTTTGTTTTAAGGGTGGTTTAATATTTATTTCATATCAATGTGTATGAAGTAAGAAAATTGGTTAGAAAAGATTTATATGTTTGTAGTTTATTATAATAATATGTATACAAGTCGACAATGCGTGAAGTTTTTTGGTTTTGAAAAATCTTTAAACCTGTACGAAAAATCAAAAAATATATTTTTTATTATCATTATAATATAATTCTATGGTTTTATGGTTAGGTTAAAATGGTAATGGTTGGTGGGGGTGGTTGGTTGTTATTTTTGTTAACTTTAAACAAAAAATCTAATTCTCTCTATAATAAATTCACCAATGGGTGAAATGTTTTAGAAATTGATCGACGATGTATAATTTGTTTAAAATTTTAAAACGATATGTATGTATTTGACAGATAAATTATTATTTTCACTGATTTTCTATTTCTTATTCTCATTAATGTTCTAAAAAACAATTGACAATGATAAGTGTTTACTTATAACAACCAAAAAAAAAAAAAAAAAAGAAACGAAAATCATTTCTTGATTAATTATTCATAATTAATGGTTTTTGAATGAATGTTATTTAAATAGTTTGCTCCTTTAAACACCCACAACTAATAATAAAAAAATAAAACTAAAAAATTATTTCTATTCAGAAAATAAACATTGAGAAACTTCTACTGAATTTTATTCATTTATTTATTTATTTATTTATTTATTTATTAAGCAAACATACTGTGCTATAGCAATTATGTAACAACGATAATTTATTATTTTCTCTAAAAAGTTTTTTTAACAACGATTTTATTGCATTTACGTAATAATAAAGGACAAAAACAGGTGAAATTTTATTGATTTAAAAAAAAAATCATTTGAGGTCAAAAACAGGTGAAAAAGCAACGAAATTTATTAACAAATAATAAAAAAAAAAAGTTTTCTAAAGCTTTTGAAAAACAAAAAAAGAATTTTTTTTTTTTTTTTTTTATTTGTAATTAAAATATCCAAACACTAAAAATAAGGATGGATTTGGTTTAAAGGATTCTACAAAACTCCCAAAAAAAAAACAAAATATATTTATTCTCAGCTATTTTATTTATTTTTGCCATAGTTTTCAGAAATAAAATATGAATTTTAAGCATTGAATTTTTATTTCTATTTGCATAACTATACACAAGTTCTGCACATTAAATTGTGTTTTTTTTTTTTTTTTTTTTTTTTTGCTCATATATGAAATTTTTATTTATTTATATTTTTTATATATTTTTAAGAATACAAATAATATTTGTTGTGTCCTATCTATACATTTTATTTTATGTATATAATACCATCATGCATATACACAACTGAACAAATGAATTTTATCTATCTGAACGTTGGAATAAAAAATATATAAATATATATATACAATATATTCATTTTTTCTGCATTTTGTGTATTGTATTTACATGTCATTTTTATGTCTTTGAATAGTATATAAACTCCAGCATTACACACACTTGATGGAACAGAACAATTTTTATTCAAAATAAAAAAACAATTTTTCTGTTAAATCATATATTTTACCAAAAAAAAAAAAAAAAAAATTTAAAATTTGTATCAAAAATACATACAAAATGAATAAAAATATATTAAAAAAAAAAAACCAAATCATTTATAACAATGAAAAATATATGTTCGTATGACAGCTTTACAGTAGAGCAAAAGAAATGAGAAGCGAGAAGAAAATTATTATAATTTTTTTCATATTTATGCATTTTTTTTTTTGATCACAAAACTATAGAAAATATTTTTAATTTATTTATTTATTTTTATTGTCTTTTGATTAATCCAGAAATTTATTCTACTTGTATAAATATAATCGAAAAACATAATCAATCAAACCGTCTGACTTAAATCCTGATACATACCTTACGTGATTAATTTAGAAACTTTTATAATGAAATTATCCGGTTGAAAAATCGCTGATTAATTAATTAATTAAAAACAAAATTAAAAAAATTGGTAAACCTTCAATCGCGAATGCAATATTTAATTCATTGAAAACATTAAATTACCTCGTCATTATTTAAACAAAAATTAATAGCAATGTGTAGGACGTGATTAATGTTTATAAAAATTTGGTGTAATGTGGTGGTCTGATAACGATACAATTACCAATTTATTAAGGCAAAAAATGAAGAAAATAAATATATTTAAGGAACATAAATTCTATTTTGTTCATATCTTTAACTTTTCTTGTCGTCATATTATAAACTAAACATACACTGGCTGTCTACTTGCTACTACTTGCTTATATTTGTTAGTAAACTTTTCTTTTTCTTTTTCTTTTTCTACATAATCATCAGCCTTTATTTTTCATATATACATTTTTGTATTTATAAAATATTATGCCCAAAGTTATTCATGTTTTTACCCCTGGTTTAGTATTATGACATATCGCGTATAGCATCCGTGAAAATATGAAATGTTAAGAAAAATAATTTTTTTTATATTTTTTTTATTTTCGCGTTTCCGATACCCATTTGACGTTAGATTGAACTTTGGGAAACTCCTGTCAAAAACGAACAGATGAATTATATGAATTTTTTTTTATTTTATTTTTGAAAAATTATACAACATCGCTGTTTTGTTAATAAATGTATAAAATACAACCAACAACAACAATCACCCACCATATAACACAAACATAGAAAATAATGAGTAGAGAAAAATTATTTATTTTCCTTTAAGATGAAAACTCTTTTCTTTTTGTGTTTGTCATGTTTCAATCATAGCTAAATTACTTAATAAAACTTTCTTATTGAATTTCATCTTATCTATATAATGCCTTGAGTGTATGTTTTATGTTTTATGTTTTGTACATAATCTAAATATATATATATGCTTTTTATAAATCAAAATAATAAATTAATATTAATTAAAAAATTTAAAGAAATCAATAAACACCATAAAAGTTTAGTTTAAACTGTGGTGTGATGGCTGCAATAACTGATTATTATTTCTACGTTAAATAATTAATGACAACCGATTAACGCAAAGATTTTTAATTAAAAAAAAATTGTTAGAGGTTAACCTCTTACATCATCCCCATTTTATTATTTTTTTTTTCTTTTTTTAAGCCGCACACACATTATTTTTTAAAATATGTAATAAAGCCTGCGAATTTCAAGGTAATAGAATAGAAATTGTTACTTATTCGATATATATCGGTACGTGGTCGTTGTAACTGGTTTGTTTTCCAGTGGAAAAAGAAAAAAAAATGTAAAACACATTGAGAGCTCATCTCTCTGGATTTTGTTGCGGTACAATTGGATAAACAATATAAAGGAAAATAAATAAATGTATGTATGTACGTTTTGTATATACTGAATCGAATGGTTGGTTGGTTGGTTGGCTGGTTCTTAGTATTATTATTATGATTATTACTTGTGATGGAACGATGAGCCATATTGCGGGTGTTAAAGCGATGAAAATAGCACATTGACTTGTGTGTGTGTAATGTATAAGGAAAAGAATGTGTATAACTTAAGGAATCAGTATTCTGAATATCTGATAAAAAAAAAAATTAAATAATATAAAACGAAGGAAAGAACGAAAGAACGAACGAAAACGCACAACAAAACCATGTTCATTCATAGAGACAGACAATCACCCAGCAGGATGGTGGGTTTAATGTGTAAAAGATGCTGCTTCGATGATTCCTATATCAAATATAAATATATTTATATTTTTTTTTTTTAAAGACGTACTAAGTTTATATATTGAAATATATTATAAAATACAGATATCGGGGTATAAGAGTTTTAAGGAAATTTTATTCGCGGCATTCTTATTATTAAACACGCATACAATTGTTGTTATTATTATTAATATTATTATAGTAGGGGTAAATATAAGTATAGATGATGATGATGATGTACATATTTATTAATAAAAGGTGTGGGAAATAGATATACATATATATTATATATTCTTATTTGTTATATACAAAAATAAAAGAAAAAGTAAGAGAAAAATAAATGATCATATTTGAGATTTGAATTATTTAGCGACAGATAAAAGTTGATTGCTTTTTGAATATTGTTGTTACTGCAATACAACAAATAATACTTTATTTATAATTTGTGTGTGTGTGTGTGTGTATTTTTTTATTTTTTACTCTTATAGTGTATTTTATATATTAATAAGAAAATGAGAAGAAATATTAAAATTTTAAACATGCGTACCATATTGACGATGATAACAATAAATAGCAACAACAGTACCCAACACAATAATGAAAAATAATAATAATAATAATGCAAAGAGAAGAAGTTAACAAAAAAATAAAAAATAAGTTTAAATTGAAAACATAAAAGGGAAATAATTTGTGTAATAAATAATATCAAATAGAATTGAAATTTTATATGCTTCAATTGTTTTTTATGTTGTTTATGCTGTTTATGCTTTTATTTTTATATTATTTTTTTTATTTTTCATTACCGGTATGATTAAATTTTGTAATTGAAATATGAAAATTTGACGTTAAGCATTGGTAAAAAAAAAAATTAAAATTTTATTTAACATCAAAGACAAATTTCAATTTGATTGATTTAATTTTTACGATCAAAGATTTTCAATAAAATAATTTAATTATATAAATTTGTGCATAATTCGTAAGTGTAATTTTTGTAAGTAGGTCAAGCAAGAAAAAAAGTTGAAAGGGAAAAGCTTTTATTTGAAAACTTCAGGCAAAGATAAAATTGAAACTTTTTTTTTTTGTTTTTATTATTTTATGCAAAATAGGTGATAAATGTACTGTGTTTTGTTTTTGTTTTTTATTAATTTTTAACATGGAAAATATATATTACTTTTACATAATTTAAACGAAAATACATAAAAACAAACAAATTCTTGTCCAGCAAATACATAAGTGCATTACACTTTTTCAAAGCGGATGAAACTTTTTCATTTTTTTTTTTTTTTTGTATTTTTCTTTCGTTAGATCTTTTATAAAAAAAAAATCTTTATTTTTTTTTTTTGTGATAAAACCATTCGCTTGATAACATAAAACAACATTAATGAAGTATTAAATATGCAGCGACATCCATATACAGAATCTCTTCAGCCCTTATTGCTGCCGCTGGTGTTGTATATAGAAAAATATATTTATATATCTATATATGTATATAAAAACGATGAAACGAAATATTTTTGTCTGCACAATTTTATATTTTATATTTATATTTATATTTATACACATCTCTCTGTGTTCAAATCTATAAATGAGAATGTTATAATATTTTAACCTATGGTGTCTAGTGGCTTAGTAGCGGCAACCTGTTTTTGTGTATTTACATCATCAACTTTTCGATATTAAAGAGTCAGATAGGTAAAGATAGATGATGATACACAGCAGAGATATGAATCCATATCCATGCTTAGTCGTGTCTGTGCACTTTTGTATATACCTCAATTGAAATTACATAAAAAAGAAACCTTTATACACAGCAGAAAACTGTTCCGTATTACATTTATAATATTCTCTATTTTTTCGCTCATCCTTTAATTCAAACATTCAAACAACAGCCAACGAGAACCAACTACCTATCCAGTCAGCCTTTACATATCTAATATGTACGAAATGAATGTTTTCGGAGGAGGCAATTATTTTATTATTTATTCTCTTTGTAATGAAGGAATTTTTGATTACGCTGAAATTAGTTTGATTGATTCAAAAGATTTCTTGTAATTACCTTCTCCAATGTGTACAACATCACCAGCATAACATTCATGAATATGAATTTCTCATACTACAAAAATAATATCCTTGTTTATATAACATGTATTTTAGCTTATACAAAGAATTATAACATGGAAAAATATTTTTTTTTTTATAGATTAAAGAAAATATTAAAACAAACCGGACTAATACACATAAATAAAAAGGAAGAAGTAGATAAAAAAAAATCTATTTAAATAAATAAACATTTTATAAATAAATAAATAAAATGTTTAATCAGTGAATATGAATGTATTTTGATTAAAAAAAAAAATATATATATATTTATAAATAAATAACAAACGATAGTAAATCATAAAATTTATCTTTTTCTATTCACGTTCTATTAGAACAACTTTGGATTATAAACAATAATTTTCCTATTTTATTAATAAAGATTGAATTAGAAACCTCCTTAACTCCTTAATAAATAATAATAATAAAGCTCCAACAATAATGTGGTTATGTTAAGTATTATAAAATAGTTTACTGAAAAAACTCGCTAGAAAAAATTATAAATTTTATATAGTTTTTTTGGGTTTTCATGTAGAACAAACAAATTTTCTTTTCGTTTTCAGTATTATCTAGGAAAAACGGCTTGTTCAATATATTTTATGTGACCGACAAATATATTAGCGAACTCTGTTGCACACACCATCAAGAAAACTTTCCAAAAACTTCTACAAAACACAACAATGCTTAATATAAATAAATAAATAAATAAAAAACAACAACAAAGATTCTACTGCTGCCTGCTACAAAATATATGTATTGCATGTAGAAAATTAAAAAAAAAAAAAAAACGCACTTACTCTTGCAATTATACATATGCCAGCATATTATGTTTAAAAACTATTGTAAAATACAACAAAATTTGTTAACATTTCTCTTTATTTATAATATGTACATACATATTAACATTGTTTTATAGTTTTTTGATTTTTTTTTTTCTTTTTAACTACACTAAAGCAAGTATAATAAATAAATGTAAGACATTGAGAGAGAAAAAAATAAAAATAAATAACAATTAATGTGTGGAGACGCCTGGTATTTCTTAAGTTTTACTCTAGACTTTTCATTCACTTTATTTATTGATTTCCTTGTAAAATTTTAACTTTTTTTTTTATAGTTTTAGTTTTAATAATTTATACTTTGTAAAAGGTATAATAATTTATAAAGGATTTTTTTACAAGGACTTTAAGGTTGTAATTAGTTGTATCGAAACATTTTTAACAGTGAATGTTTGATTACTTCAATTTTAAATTAGATAGAAATTTTCTATTTACACTTTAATAAGTATTTAATAAGCCTAATAATATTTTTTGATTGTTTTAAATTTAAAAGAAACTCTAAGACGTTACCTGATACATTTATAAAAACAACAACACACCAGGATAATAATAATAATTTCTAGGACAATATTTATATTTTCTATTAAGTATATAAAATTAATTTTATTTACAATAATTTATATTAAAATAACACATCTTATCTGTTATTTACAGATATTGCCTTTATCCATTATAATTATTATTACCTGGTTTTAAATTTAAACTCTATCATCTTTATATATTATATTTAAATATTACTCAAATTTCATTAGAAAATCATGTTCAACAGTGTGTTGTATTTTTCAGATTATAATACATATTTATAAAAATAAATAAATTTTTTTTATTTTATATATATATATATATATATATAAAACGATAGTTGAAAAGCTATGTTTCGGTTGTACATAAAAGACGTATGAACAACCACCGGCAATATAAACATAAACGTTAATGTTAAGGACAATACAGGCGATAAATATGGGCGGTTTTTTCATCTCAATTTCTTTAAAAACATGTTAAAAACTCATAAAGTTTCCTGTATGTAGGTACCCCCGTAATATACACACGATAAATATATAAATATGGACTTTCTTAAGCTAATACAAGTCGGCTGGGCTTGATATAAGAGATCATCGTTTTGTTTATCGTAACACACAAAAACCACCCCTTTTTTTCACATAACTTGGTCGCGTCTTACATTTCTTTATAAAATACATATATCTAATCATATATCTACACTTTATATACACAAAATATTAATAAATATATATTCTAGAAAGTATATTTAACACCCTGAAATTAGCATACAAGTAAAATTTACCAAACTAGAAAACTTTCATCATTTTCTAAGCAAGTTTCTATTCTAACAAACAAAATAAAAATTAATTATAGTAAAGACAGGAGAAAAATCGATTTAATTAAATGAAAAACTCCCTTAATTCACCATATTTAATGTCATCTTATTTACGTTTTACTTCTATTATTATTATTTTTTTTTTTTCATGTGGCGTATTAGGCATTGTTATCCACCCCAATGTTTGTTCATCCATATAAAAACCAAACCGATATTCATTGTTTTGTTTGTTTATATCAATATTTCGCTTCATAATATTACATTAGACGACATAAGAAAGTGCATTTGGAAAAGAAAAAAATAATTTTTAAACCAAAATAAATCATAAACGTACGTTAGCATTAACATACGGAGAAATGGAGACAAAATAGAGTAGAAACGAATATTTTAACGACATAACTTGATATATTATCCAATTCATTCTTATATTTGAATCCCCTATGTCAATATTTACTCATTGATTGAGTCAAAACAAAAATATGGGAAAAAGATGGCTAAATATTTCAGGTATTTCATAACAATGTTCTTCCCAAAAAAAAACGATATATGACAAGATGACAAAATTTGTCGTTGACATTGTCTTCATTCCTACATTATTATAATATTCCTGCAGTCATGTTTGCTTTTTTACTTTCACCCTACAAAAAGAAAAAAAAGAAACAAAGGAGAACAACACACCGGTGTAATACGTAACGTAATGTAATGATATGTAATGTAACGGCACAGTAACGCGTTATTACACATCACAACACAATCTTTACTCATTTTTTGTTTAAGATTTCTAGAAATCTAATTATTTTTTGTGGTAAAATTATTAAATTATTAAATTTTACTCGGTGAAACAATAACTAATAATTTTACTGAATAATAGGAATAAATCTTGTTTGAATTAATTAATAATAAAATTGTTTAAGAATATTACACATTGCATTACGTAACATTATCCCATATTTCATCTGCATAATAAAAATATTATAATCTATCTAACAAAACAATTTTTCATTTTTCCATTATTAATTTTATTTTTTTTTTAATAATAATTATAAAAAAAAAAATAATTATAATTACGACCGCACCTTTAAACGGTTACATGAATATTAAAATAATAAAGAATAAAATTAAAAATAAAAAAATTAATTTAATGAAATTATAATAGTGAAATCAATTTTTTTTTTCTTCTTCTTTAAAATGTACTTGCAGTTGTTGTTTGTTTGAATTTTCCCAGTATAAAAAGAATTTTTTTTTCTTGTTTTGTTTTAATTGAAACAGGGTTGTTTTTTGTTTATGTAGGGTGACATAGGGGTTTTTATTTATTATTTTTTTTTTTTTCATTTTTAACCTCATACCAATGACGCTGTTTTTTAATATTATTTATTGATCTTTTTCTTATGTAATTTCTTTTTTTTAATTATTATTTATTGTTTAGTGAGTTGCTATTCAGGTTGCTTTTAATGACAATGGTGGTTTGTTATTAAAAAAAAAATTCTGTGATCTTATTGTAAACGCATGCAATTTTATTTAACGATTTGTCATATAAAGTAAATAAAATTAATCTACCCACTAATACCGTTACAGTAGAACAATTAAAACTCAAGCAAACAACTTAACTTCCGAAGTTAAGCAACCCTGGTTAATTTATCTGAATATTTTTTTTATTTTTAATTTATTTTTTTTTTCTCATAAAACATGATATGCAATTTTTATCCCTATTGAAACATCTATCTATCAGTAAATAAAAATTAAATTATTAAACTGACTATCCCATTACAAAATTTGTATTACAAGGGAAATAAAAAAAAAGGCAAATAAACAGAAAAAAAAACAAATCAACCAAGTTGGTTTCAGCATTTAACCCTTCATCAGTCACGCAATATTTATTACATTTAATCATTTTTATTACTTCTCTATAATACTCAATCAAAAAAAAATTGTTTGTGGGTGTTTTACACCTTTTCATTTCCATTTTATTAATTATTAGAGATTAGTGTCTTAAACATCAAAGCATCAATTTTATTTCTAAATACACTTTAAGCACTTAGTTTTTTTTTTTAAACGAATAAAATTTCACTAAAAACGTTCGTGTTCAAACTTATTAATAAAATGTGAAAAAATTAAATATAAATATGGATTTTAATTTCTTATCAACAAAAAATAGTTGAATTACAACAATAGGTGGTTTTAATTTCGTTTAATTCATTGCGTCACACATATGGTCATTATTAAAATATCGTCGATTTATTAAAGGAGTGTAAATGCTCTACTTACGTTTTCATGTCCTTGTTATTAATATGTAAAGTAATTTGTTTCAGGACATCATGATTGTGGGTTTTTTTTTCTTCGTGTGATTATGACTCATGTTCCGTAAGAAGTTGTTTTCAGGATTACACCGTTTCTTCCAATTGGTTACTACATCAAAAAGCCAACTCTGGTCACATCTACAAGTAAATAAATAATTTTTTCTATTAATTTACTAATATTTTTCTTTCGTTCTTTATTTTGCAATATGCGATGTCATGCCAATTACTAAAAAGGTGTTTTTAATTGCATTTCCAACTAGCTAAATGGAAATTGAAGGCGCGTTTAATGGGTTAGTTTAGTTTGGCTAGTTGTTTTAATTTGTTATTATTTACTTGTGTATGTAGGAATATATCATTTTATATTTATGCTTGTTGTTATGAATAGAGAATATAATTGATTTATTTATGTTTGTTATGTATGATAATGATGATTTATGAATAATAATAATAAATGACATTTTTTTTTTTTTTGCTGTTTGTTGTTGAAGCAATTTTTCAAAAAGATAATTGAGTGAGGCACATAACCTGGAAAAAGATAATTAATTGAATATTAAAGAAAAAATAGATATATATAACTTAGTCTACGATTAAAGGAGTGTTCTATAATACATAATAAATGGTTTGATTAATTAAATTTATGCGTTCAATGATTTTAATTAATAATTAATTTAAAAAAAAAAATAACTACATCAACGAAATTTCATAAAAATAAAAAATAGAACAGAAGCGCCATCTGACACAATATTTTACGTTTAACACTTTTAGTATGCCAACATAATAAAAGAAAACTCACTAACGACCTTTGACATTTCTATGCATACAATAATATTGATAAAACCATAACCTTGTTTTTTAAAAAAATTGCGGCGTTTTGTCTTTTGAATAATAATTAATTTATTTGTTAAATTTATCGTTTAAATATCTAAAATGAGTGATATGAATATTAAAAATAATAATAATAATACTACATGTACCGATACATATTCATTTAATAATCATAAAATATTTGAATTAATAAGAAAATGTTTGCCTGAAGAGAAAAATCTAACACAGAATCTTGTTGATTGTAAAGATGATATACTGTTTGTATGGAACTCAAAGGATAATTGCATTGTTTCACTTAATTGGCGTATTGCTAAAATAAAAGACACTACAATTAATTACCAAGTAAATAAAATAAATTTTAAATATATTTATTATTTGTATATAACCTAGAAAATTGTATTTTTATAAACAAAATGATTGTGTGATGTTACAGTTTTAAAAATTAATCTAAACTTGAAACAAGATTGCCAAAGTTAAAAAAAATCATCCAACAAACACCTGTAGTTAATTGTGCTATAAATTTAAATATTATCAATTCAGAAATAATATTATTTTATTGAATTTACTTTAAAAAATAATGCATGATTTATAAATAGAAATTTGTTGTTACTCATGTAGCATATTTTCAGGACATTACTATTGAAAACAATAAAGTTTTAACCCCTTTTTAACACAATATTGATTCCCTATTCATTTTTTTTTTTTCACATATTTATTGTCGCCAAATTTCGATTGTTTTATTGTCACACATTTTTTATAATATTGCGAAACGATGCTGTTTATTATTGGCTTTTTATAAACAAACATAACATACTCACGCTTTGCTATAAATTTCTATGTGAATTTTATTTTATAGAAATACTCTATTGACTAACAATAAATGTCACCTCACAGGTTTTATATTTTTAATATAGAGTAAAATACGCAAGAAATTTTGTTATTAATGTGTCACCATAAATATTTATTTATATAAATAGAAAAAGCAACATGCAGCTATAGTAATTGAATTTTATATTCAATAATATATATATATATATTTTTTTTTATTAATAATAACGAAGTAACAAAACAACTTAATAATCATTAAATAATCTAATAATACTATTGTGCTCCTTTCCTATATTTTTGCTTTTTTAATAAGATCGTAAAAATAAAGAATCATTCATTCATGGTTATTTTCCACCCTATTTTATCAATAATCATAAATATAATAATAAAAATCTAAGAACTTTGCATCTAATTTTTTATTTTTTTTATTTTTTAGAACGTAGCAGAATGACTCCCGTTTTTTTTTATTTATTTACGTTTGTTCATTGCTTTGGTGCTATAGTTGCTATTATAGATCTGCATGACTCTATAGGGTTGTCAGTCAAATTTAGTTATCGTAAAAAACAAAAAAAAAAAAATGTAGCAATAAAATCGGTCTATTTAGTTTTATATTTATATTTATATTCTCAACGTCATTTATTTTATTTGTGGTGTGTATAGATTTGTTTTATGATTTTGTAACAACAATGTTAATGCACAGACCAATCGTAAAAAATTTACTTTTTAAATCAAATAAATTCTTAAAGAAAGAAATAACGAAAATAAAATTAAAAATAATAAAATATTAGATGATAATCATCAAAGAATTATTATTACCGAAAAAAAAAATTGAAGAAAATTATTATCGTAGATTGTAGATAAATTTGCAGCAAATAAAATACGTACGTACCATGTACTCAGATGTTGTTTTATATGAATTATTGTTACTTTATATACTTGTTAAATGGATATTATAGAAATGGGTAGAAATATATATATATAAATTTCCATAACTAAAAAGTTTTCATTTCAGTCATTTCTTCATACTTTTGTTTTCCTTTTTTAGAAAATGTTATAAAAACGCTATTACTTTAGCTAGCGTTGTTGCGTCGGTCATAATTTCTCTTATTCTATTGTTACTTGCTCGAAAATTATTATTATTATTATTTTACTTTAAAAGTACATTTTTGTTGGCTATTCATATTTCAAGATACGTAAAGATATCTTGACTTCTTGATACTTTACACTTAAGATACATTTCGTTATTATTATTATTATTCTTATAGAAAAGGATTTTATTGTATATTATGTAATGAGGTGGTAGTGGTGGTTTTTTTTTTTTTTCCTTTTTCCTTCATAAATTTATCAACCACACATTTTATAAGGAAATATTAAGATTTTCAGAAAATATCTTAATAACATTATAGTAAAAATTATTCCACAATCTCTCTACTCTATTCTTTTTTTTGATGCGTATGTTTATTATTATTATAATAATAATAATTATTATTATTGTGTACATGAACATTAAAATTGTTTGAACAAAAGCGCGCCAGTTATTTATTGCAATTTGTTTTGTTTACTCTCCCTAAAAAATTTATTATTATTATTTTTTTTTTAAATAATTATTACTTTGCTTGAAATAAAATTATTATTATCTTTTGTTAATAATATAATTATTAACAGGTAATTATTATTAATTTTTATAAATTTTACCAAAGATATTTTTTTTTAGACAGTAAATTTGAAGAAAATAAAATTTTTCCTTTTTTCTTCTCTCGCTAGAATAAAACGTTGAATCCGTCTTCTACAGCAAATATTATTTATTTTTCAGAACAATACAATAATATAATATTACACTGAATTATATATGTATTAAAAATGAAGAAAAGAAGAAAATTAAACTTAAAATCTGCAAGATACGGTTTATGATTTTCTATCATTGTACAAAAGTATAACCAAGTTGGACATTATAATTTTGCTGTTGTTAATTCAAAAGAACAATTTATTATAGTTAAAATATATAAAATAATAATAATATAGTCTTGTGTAATAATAATAATAATAATATATAATAAAGTCATAGCGCAACATTAAGAAATATAAGAAAAAGTTTTATTTTTGATAAAAGCATTGAAATTGTCGATAAAATGTGTTCATCATCACATTTAAATTTCTATGTACACATAAAAAAAAGAAAGAAAATTTATTTATTTATTTCTTCTTTAAAAAAAAAAAGCTTGTTTCGTGTAGCTTGTTCTTATTACTAAAACAAAACCGAAAAAAAATATAGAGAAATGGAATGATGAAAGATTTTCTATTAAAAACACAAAAAATAATAAAGTGTGAAAGAAAAGGCTCATTTAGTACTTTTGCTAAATCAGATAAATTATTATATTATACAAAGCAGCAGTTGTAATAAATAAATTTGTATAATGTGCTTGGAAAATTAATAAACTTATAAGAAAGTATAAATAATATTTAATAAAAAAAAATCTTTTTACTATCGCTGTTTTTCTGTCGCAATTTTTTTTCTCATTCGCGATCTATTCTCATTATGAAATAATTAATTAAAGTTTTTCTGTAATAACAAATTAATAATCGAAGATGATTCTCTTGAAAAAGTTCTGAAATAAAAATCTTTATAAAGTGTGTCAATCATAAGGTATTTTGAAAATATTTACAAACGCAAAAGTTTCGTCAAACTTTAAGATACTTTAATAAAATTTAATTAATAAAATTATTAGCAAAGTTTTTGATTAATGTAGAAAATAAAAAATAAAAACAAAATTTAAGGGGTTTGAAATACAAGTTATTTATTTTTAAATATAATTTTCTTGGTTATCCCCAAGCCTATGGATTATACTTGAATGCAGGAAAAAATAAATATTTTTTTTTTTTAAAGTAATAAATTTCATAATGTCTATCAATTCTAAAAACATAAAATATGATTTATGATACGAAAAGAATTATATTTTAATATTATTGCATATGCATGAATTTGACAACCTTTTTGTGTATGCAGTTGTCAAATAATATGATTTTCCATTCATGCCTGCAATTTAAATAATAATAAAAAAAAAAAAATAATGAATCAATGTGTGCATATTGTATTCATAATTTTATTTTTTTTTATTTTTGCACTGCGATCCCTTTCAATAGTATCTGAATTGTATTTTTTATTAATTTTTCTATATTTGATAAATATTAAATGCATATAACACAGCACACAGTCAGTCAGTCAGTCATAAGGATATTAATATCCTTTTGTTGTTTCTACTTTTATTCTCAAACTGCAATATTGTATTTTATTTATATTTTTTCTATCTCTGTAAATATTCATCATAGTATCGCCGTTTTGTATCGGTGATTATTTTCAATAATAATAATAATAAAAAAGCAAACCGATAAACATTATTATGAATACATAATTTCGGTTGTAAATTAATAAAAAATAATATTTTTTATTACCTGAAAAATAATAAAAATACAGTACAGAAATTATTATTAGGATATGTTGACGCGGATTTGGATTTTGACATAGCCTAACATATTGTCAAATCGGGTTTTTTTTTTTTTTATTAATTATTTATTAAATTAAATAAAACAAATTTCTATTATAATTAATTAATTATTAATAATGATAAAACAAAATGTTATTTATTCACACTTCGACAGGTTTGAAAGTAATAAAAACAATTTATTTGGTTTTTCTTTTCTGGGCTTTATTGTTTGGGAAAAAGGTAATATTGTTTATAGGTACATTATGACTTGGTTGATTGTTTGGTTTTTATATTTTATTTCATTTTATTTTGTATTCGTGGGGGTGTAGTATAGTCTCCCCATTTATATATATATATATAACTGTATGAGGTAAGGGGTTAAATAATAATAAATTTTATCGTTTTGATCGTCAAACATGATACTTTTTTTTTATTTTTCTTTAGCTTTTTGTGTATCCATCACATAATACATATTTAGCCAATTTGGTTCACAGACCATTTGCTACCAACGATAGAAACATCTGTTATTTTGATGTTTATTATTGGGAATAATAACCGATTCACTTATTGTTGGTTTATATGATAACGATTCTCTTATTATATTTTAAGAGGGCATAATTTTTGTATGTTTTTATTTTTATGAATATGTCATAGCATATAGCTGGTGGTTGTGGTGTTTACTTTGGTATATATGTATAAATGCGATGAACAATTTTTCTGTTATTATTTTATTATTATATCATTCGTATTATATATTTTTTTTTTATTATTTATACTAATAATAATAATAATAATATATAATGACACCATCATTCAACGAATCAAATTGAAGATTGAAATACAAAAAAAAAAAGCATGAAGAAATATAAATGGTTTTGAATGCCAATAAATAATTGGTTGTTAACATTATTATGTTTAACATAAAAAGTGTTATACGATTCTACAAATTATTTCATTCATAATGGGTTTATTATTTGTTGTTATTATTATTATTATTATTATTATTATTATTATTATTATTATTATTACATGAATAAATATTAAATTATTATTTTTCCTTAATTGTTATTAGTATTTTTTTTAAATTATTTTTTGTTATTATTAATTTTACTATATTTTGGTTAATAGACTTTAAAAAAAATGCATAATTATATAGAACAGAGTGTTTCTTAATGTTTTTTTTTTTAAATTTTAATTTGAATAATTTATAGATAATTTTCTATCTTAAGTGATTAAGATATTTGTTGGTTACATAAAACACTTAAAATAATAATTTCCTAAACCAGAATACCTTGTTGCGCTTTTGGACATATACATAAATGGGTCATTTACATGTAGTATAATTCATAGATAAATATCTGTTTTGTATATATATATATATATATTATGTCTTGGACGATTAAGAAATGTATAAAAGGGAGGTTTGCGTAAATGGTCATTTTGTTGGCACTAGAAATCCCTTTTCTATAATTATATAGAAAAATTTATTTAAAGGTAATTCAAACATGTTTCTCACCCTCTCACCTTATAATATGTATTAAATATTTACTTTTGACCATAGAGAAAGTTTTAAACCGATGTTAACTTGTTTGCTATGTTAGTTTTATCTAATCCTTAAATAAATTGTATAAATTTATAATTATTCACCTCATTTTTTTTTTGTACGATTTTCTTAAGATATTAAATAGAATAGAAATTGTAGTAGCAAACAAATAAACAAGCAAAAGGACCACACTGTATATTTATGTATCATTTGTATCTATATCTTCTTAACAATTAATAATCAAATTACATTTGTTTTATCTTTAAAACAATTTATGTGTAGAAATGTGTTTTGGTTTTTTTTTTTGTTAAACATAAAATATGTTAATTATGAGTACTTTTGGTGAAAAAAAAAAATAAATTTTTATTTTACAAAATACAAATATTTAATATTTTTTTAAAATAAAAAAGATTAAATATTTTAAAGCGAAATTAAATCATAATTATAATTCGTGCACAAGGATAGTCAATTATGTTTTTCCGCCGAATTATTATTACTTGTTTTTTATTATTATTATTATTATTATTTCTTTCATGCTTTAGAAATAAGAAAAATTATTATTTAAATGTTGGATGATGATGAAAATACGGGCGTAGAATTAAAAATAAAAATTGTAGAAATGATTAAAAACTTAAAAATAGGAAACGTTTAATGTTGTTGGAATTATATACTTATGTATGTTGTACATATTTTTTAGTAATAATAATAATAAAAAAAAATTTACCATAAATCAGGTGTTTTTTTTTTTTTTTTTTTTTTTTCTATTTTATAATTATAATTTTATGTTTTTAAACATTACATTGCACAATACATACTTAAGATTAAACAGAAATTTTCAATGATACTTAACATCGTCGTGAAACATAGAATATTTTATTTTTCTTTACTCAATGACTTTGAATATAATTTTGTATCAAATTATCATTTAATTGTTGACACATGTGAGATGTTAATAATTTTATATTGTTATCGTTAAAGTATCGTTTAAATATAAGAAAAAATTATTCTAAAAAACTTTATTTTCTTCTTTTTTAATAATTATTACGTTGCATCGTTTAAGGTGCCCTTCTTCCTGGCTACGGTGTAGACAGTCTGTAACCTTTCAGCATTACAGTTTAGCATCCTAAAATTAGAATTTTCTGTGGGAAATTATCAATAGAAAAAAACATTTTAAGTTTTCCTATAACCGTAACGTGAAAAATGGTCACAAATCATAAATTTAGTCCCATGGTATGTATCATATAACAAATAGAAAAAAGAGTTGAATAAAAAACGAAAGATATTAATTTATTTAGAAGAATTATATAAAGAAAGGAAAAGAAGAAAAAAAAAACAATAAAATGTTTACAATCAGTTGTAAACAATTGTATCACAGGCGGTATAATATCCATTAAGATTATTCCGTCTTTTTCCAAAAAAAAAAAAAAAAAAAATCACTTAAAACTAGCGTGTTTTATGGAAATAAATAAATTTTTGAAGAAAATGAATTTATTATTTAATTTAATTTTGTGTCCTTATAATATTTGTGGTTGAAAAATAATAATAATAATAATAATAATAACGAATTGAAAAGGGTCAATATTATTTTATAAATGTATATATATGGTTATGTATCCTCCAGCTACCTCCTATTAATAATAATAATAATAATCATAAGACGTAAATTTATTTAGAATAGATTTTCTTTTACTTTTGTTTATTTCTTTTCCTTTTTTTTTGGGGACAATTTATTTATAGTAATATTCCATCATAGTTGTATTAAATAAACGAAGAAAAGTGTGACATTAATTGTCCGTCCAAGTATAGTATGGTATGGATATATTGTATTATGTTTTTTTTTTCTATGAAATTTAACACCAGAAACTATAACATTAACAATAGGTGCGTGTATAAAGGAAATTTATTTATTTATTTTTATTTTTATTTTAACTTAAAAAAAAAAAAAAAAGAAAAAGTAATTCAATGAAATATGTTATGTTTTTGATTTACAACGAAGCTATTTAGATTTATACACACATATGCGGTATTTTTTTGTAAAACAATATACTGTTTCATCCTTGATAAGCTTTTTAAATAAGCTTGTTTGCTTACTTTTTTTAATTTAATTTTATTTAATAAAATCTTTAACGTAATTAATAAATGTTTCTAGAGTTGTGTAGAACGCAATGTTTATTTGTTAAAATAATAAAAATAATAATAATAATAATAAAAACTTATCTTATTTAATATCCGTTAAGTAAAAAAAAAAAGGAAAGAAAATCTCATTTTGTGGTAAATATAATATATCACTAATGCTTAAATAATGATTGTAGATGTGTTATGTGACAATAAATATATGAGAAAATCATGAAAAATCGACCGATTTATTATTGTAGATCGGAGAGAATAGAAGAAGCATTTTTTTTTCTTTCTTATTTTTCTAATATAAGTACATTATACGCGATGCATGATTTTTTTTTTAGTTTATTTTATACTTCTGCTTCTTAATACACAACAGTTGGATATGTGTTATATTATTGAGTGTTATTTGGAGTGTATTGTTGACGTCATCGCCATATGTACACATTGCTTTTTGTTAGTTTATCTGTAGCAAAAAACAAGAAAAGAAAAGAAAGCGCCAAGACACATTCAGAAATATCAAACCCCCAAATTATTATTACACTCTTTTTTTTCTAGATAGAAATATTTTTGTTATTGTCAGATGATTTATATATCGAGACAGCACTCGATTTTGAAGATGCATGAAAATTCTATATATTTTATTTAGAAAAGTCTAATCGTAAAGAAATGTCGCTAAAGCTTATATAGAATAGTAAATAAATAGATTTAATAAATAAGCCACTGTTATCGTATTTATATTGTTATTACTACAATATTGACCTCTTGGAATGATGCGGATAAATAAAGAGAGATATATACTTATAATCAGATATGAATTGATGAGATTTTTTATTTTATAGTAAGATTAATTCACTTTTTATATATATATATATCTATATAGTGTATTAAGGATTAAATGGATTTTTTGGTTTAAAATCCTAATGTGTTTGAAGTAGAAGTAAGAAGAAAAAAATGATTCGTTGATTTTATATATATATTTTTTTGTATGTTATTAATAACTAGAATGAGTAATTGGTTAGTTTTTAAGGTTAATAATAATTATCAAAGTCATTCTGATTAATTATCGAATTTTGTATATTATATTATTCATTTCACCCTCACACCCCACACACTCATTCACATTACAAATGACATATCTAACATCTATAACATCCTTTTCGCCTAATTATTTACACTCAAAACTCATACCATATTCTCTCATATCAACATGTTAATTTGAATAAAATGAAAAAAAAAAAATAATAAACTAGGTGTGTCGTCTTGATTTTTATAAAAATTAATCTAAAAAAAAAGAAAAAAAACTACCCTCGATTTTGTGTCTTTTTTTTTACGTATACGTTTTTATTATTATTTTATTAATATTTTCCGTTTTTTTTTTCCTGTTTATTCTCAAATCATGTCCAAATAATAATTAATATAATAGAATTTTTTTTTACTTCTTATATCATTTTATTTCGATTGTTATCTTTGATTTTTTTTTTTAATAGTTTTTCACAGGATCATTTATCGTTTTTATTCAACATATGTGGATTTTTTTTTATGAATAATAATAACACGCGTTACAACGATGATTATTATTATTATTATTCAAGTAAATTAAATTTGTTTTTTTTTTTTTTATAATCAATGGATTAATCGCGATTAATACTACAACCATCACCATCGCAAACATTAATTTATTTAAATAATAATAATAATCATAATAATAAATAAAATTAATTATCAAGACCATTCTATAATGTTTCATTTTATATATATATATATATATAGGTAATAAATGACATGAGACAGGATAATTAGTGTTCAGGCCAAACCTTAAAATAAAAATAAAAACTTTTTACTCTATAAATGTTATTTATTTTATTTTTTTTTTCTAATTAATCAATTTTTCAATTTTATATCTATTACGAATAATGTTTTTTTTTTTTTTTTTTTTTTTTTTAATATTATTATTATGTATTGAAATAAAATTTTATGTATCCCAATTTTGTTATTTTTTTAATAAAATTAATTAAGTTAATTGTCGATTGTTTAAATTAAGTTTAGTTAACGTGATGGTAAAGCTCTTTTTATATAAATATATATAGATTGAGGATAGGTCATTAAGCGACTTAATTATTATTATTTTAAGCTAATGTTTGTTACATTCATTTGTTATTCAATAATTATTCATTAGTGATGTATTTCTAAGAATTTTATTTATTTTCGTTGTTGTTGTTGCTCATCGTCATCATCATCATCACTTTGGTGGTTATGATTAAATATATGAAATTTATTTCTCTTTTAACATTGTTAAATTATTTTTGATTTTTTTCTATTTTTATTTTTTTGTTGGGTGAATGTTATTTTTACTCTACCGGCCCCACCCTATTTTTCATATCATTAAATTAACATGCACAATTTACTGATGGTTATTTAAGTCCCAGAAGAAATACTTCATAAAGTATTGAGATAATAGAAAGTTCTTGTGTGTTCTTCTACGTATTGCTTCTACGCTCGTCCAACAAAAATACCCCGATTTATATTTCTTAAAACTAAATGACATATCATTTTTCTTAAAGTTACCCTTCGGGTTGGCTTTTCTTTTTTTTTTATTATTTTGGTCTTTGTTTTTATATATTTTTTTTTTTTTCTTGTTATATTTTTCTTAATGCGACCTTCCAATCAATCACTACTCACTTTTTCTTTTATTTTTCTTTGGTTTTATAATTTATATACGTTTATGTATTGCTTATCATCCGCACACATTTATTTTTAATGATTACATGACTTAAATGTTTCGTTTCTGTTTTTTTTTTTTTTTTCTTTCTTTCTTTCTGGTTGCTTATTTTACATAAATAATCGAGCGTAACTAAGAATCAGTACATAATGTTTGTTGAAATTAATAATAGAAAAAAAAAGAAGAAAAAACAATCTGATTAGTTAATTGAATTTCTTTTTTGTCTTTGTCTTTGTCTTTGCTTAAGTTAAAAATAATAATAAAGGTAAATGTTGTATGCAATCACTATAATTTTCTGTAAGATAATTTTTTTTTATAAAGTAATTCGAGATATTTCAATTTCATTCTTCGTATAATTTGCTGAAAACATCTTGTTGACGCGAATGATTAAATCTATGACCCATCCAAAACTCGTACCATTATCTAGCGTAAAAGCGTTATTTTAATTTTTTATTTTTTATTTTTGTAGTCACTTAACCTGAGCATTGTAATAATTCAAAGAAGGAAAAAGAAGGCATAATATAAGCGAAAAAAAATGAAAAAAATAAGTTGTTGGTAGTGGCATTAGAAAAAGTGCAAATGACATTGTTTTCATGATAAAAGAATGTTAAAACGCTTGGTGTACACCAAATACAATTAAATTGTTGTCATTCGGTAATTTGTTTTTCTTTATAAAGAACAAAAAAAAAACAAAAATTGTCTTACGGAATGATAAAAAAAAATTGAATTAAAAGACTTTTTGAATTATTTTTTATTTTTTTTCCTATCTGCTTTTCAAAGAAAATCCCAAACCCAATTTTGATGTTTTTTTTTATAACACAGATTTCTTTATTTTCACTGCTGTTAAGATCGATGTTTGAATTAATATTAAAAAAATAAACAATTCTTTGTTTTTAGAATGTACAACATTCAAATTAATAAATAAAATAAATAAAACAAAACAGGAAAGAAGAGATTTTTTATTTTTTTTTTTTTTATATTTTCCATCTTAATACAAGCTGAAGCTGAAGAAAAAAAAAACAAAGAAAAATTAAATTAATTTTCCATTTATTATCGGATTGTTCATGAAGCAAGAAATATATTTTTATTTTTTATTCTTCTTGGTATTATTACGAATAAATAATTTTATTCTGCATAAAACTATATTATTAACAAAAAACATTTATATAAAAGAAAAGAAAAAATAGCAGAAAGATGAAAGTAGAGAGAAGAAAAAAATACGAAGCAGCTTTACGCAAACATCTTTTATGTGTAATTGAAATTCAATTAGGGTTTCCCTTCGGATGAAATGAATGTGATGATTTATTGGTCGAACACACCATAACCATTTTAAACAATTTTTGTGCTTCTATTGCCTTAGATCGTTCTATCAGTTTGTTTTATTGATATTAATACAACAACAATAGCAACCACCGTTTTTTTTTTTATTTATTTCATCACCATTCCACCCCTTTTAATATAAACGATAACGTGGTAACATTTAGGAAGTATTATAAACCATTTAGCATGGTATGAGATATACGGACTTGGTTATTCTGTGGACAGAATTTGTGTTTTTTTTTAACAATTGCTAAATATTGTATTAAAGATTTTACAAGGCGGTTTTTTCGTTTTTTTTTCCTTGAAACCACATAATGTAAAAAGTTGTAAATTTATTGAATAATTTTTGTTGATTATAAAATGATTATAAAACATTTTTTTTCCTTCTTCTTCTTCTTCTCTATTTAAGACAGAATAAATAAATCGTTTAATAATCACAAATGAAATTAAATTAAAAACATTTTTTTTTTTTTCACTTTTCCTTTTCTTCTTATGACAATAAAATGTTTTAAGAATATTTTGCTTATAAATTGTAATTGTTTTATTATTACACATGTATTTTATCGCGTATTATGTTGAAAATATAATAATAATAATAATAATAAACAATATTCGTTGTAATAGAAGAAGAGTATGCATAAACATCTATATAATATATTTTGTGTTGATAGTCGTCGGTTTCATTGTTGATACATTACGATCCCTTTTAAGCAATCTATGCTGTCACAGGCGGCAACTATCATATAATTTACTGGACGTTTTTTGATATACAAATAATCTTTAATGAAATTCTTGTTGTTCATTAATATCGCATTAAGTACCTTTAGACTATATGTTGAGAAATATATATAGCCTATACATGTATACATAAATATAAATAACAAAATTTTGAGTAAATTTTCAACAAAAAGGCACCTCTTTTGTAAGTTTATTGTTGCTATTATTGTTATATGGATGCTTTTTTGGAAAACCTCATACATTGTTATTTTATTTATATTATTATGTATATTTGGTGTATTTGGTGTATTTATAAACGTAAAATGAGTGCAAAAATAAAATTAAAAAGAAAAAGAAAAAAAAAAGCGACAAAACAATATAATGAATATGAGAAGGGCAAAATATAATATAAGTAAAAGTACTATATCATTGATTAAGAGCATCTTTTAAACTTTTATGTATATATCTGGGTGGAGAATGGTGGCCAGAATAGTACCAGAAAATAAAAAACCCATTCATTGTAAATCTAAAATTTATTTGGTGAAAAATTAAGCAATTCAAGTAAAATTTTAAGATGTAGAAAATGTAGAAAATAATAAACGGGCTATATGAAAATTGTTACATTTAAAAGTAATTTTCCTTGATGATAGTTTAATTTATTTACCAATTTTAATATTGCACAGAGAGTAAGAAGATATTTATTACTAGGAAAATACAATAAAAAAAAAAAAAAATTAGTGATTAAGGTGCTAGAGAAAAAAAAATTCAAATTAAAATTCTATAATAGATCAAAATAAATAATAATAATAATAATAATAATGTTTTTTATATTTATGACTATAATTAGCCTTTATTGCTATAATCTCAATTTATGGATCTTTTAGTATCTTTTATTGCTTGCTGCTGGTGTTCTTCGTTTTTTTTTTTTTTTTTATTATTATTATTTAAATTTTTTTCTGATTACTAAATCGAATTTTATGGGTTGGTTTTTTTTTTTTTTATTAATGTAGAAATATTTCTTGCCCTCTCATCTGCATTTTTTTTTTTTTTTGTGCATTAATTATATAAAATAAAAAGTTTTTATTAATTTAAAGAAAAACTCATTTCTACTTATGAAATATGTTTTATTTGTTGTTAGTCCGCGACCGACGCCCTCCTATTATTTAAATTACTGGAGAAAAAAATAATAATAAATTGGTTTAAAGTTTGTTACTAAGCTATTGAATTGCATACTTAGATAAGTAGATAATTAATAATTTGTTTTAGAAATTTTATTAAGAATTATTACTCGTATTTTCTCTGTTTTCTGTTTGTGTCGGTGTGAAAGGAGGATAATTTAAATAGTTAAATGGGTAGATCCTTCGATAAAGTTTATTAATAAATTTCAACTATAATTCGTGATTATGAAATAAATAAGTAAAATAAAAATTATTTAATACGAATGACAATGAAATGGTTTTTTTTTTTTTGTGTATTTTTCTAAAACAAAATATTCTACTCTTCCTGTTTCCGTTTACTTTATATTTTCCTTTTAATAAAAAAAAATTAGACAAAGTTAAATTCTGAAATTAGAAAATTTATATCAAAAAAAAAAAAATAATAAATAAAATGCCAAGTGAGTTACTTTTTTTCTTTTCTTTTTTTTTGTGAAAGGTTTTTTTTTTTTACTTTCTTTTTTGCCGACTGTAAATTTCTACTCTTTTTATTTTTTATTTTTGGTAAAATATCAACGGGCGTTTTTATTTTATTTTTTTATATATATTTTTTATTTATTTTCTTTCTTTTTTTTTTTTTTAAGAACAAAGTACAAATGTTTTAAAAAATATCCAATTCATCCCTAACAAGATTTGAAAAGTTTTTTTTTTTTTTATATGTACAATTCCTTAAAACCATTCCATTTTTTTATAACTCCCTTAGGTGGAAAAATTTATATCCAAAAAAAGGAGAAAGCAAGCAAGAGAAAAGAAAAGAAAATTATATAATAATAATAAAATAATAATAAAAAGTTTTTTAATCAATATGCCTAAGTTATGTTGTGGAATGATGATATGTTTGGTGTTGGGTTTTAATTTTTTATATTCTTTGCTCTTCTGTGTGAAATGGAAATGGGCAAATGTTTTTTTTTTTTACTTCTTTTACTCTTGATTGTACAATTTTATTATCGTTTAACAAAAAAAAAAAAAAAGTAAGAAAAAAAAAATTAAACAAATAAAATGAAAATTCCCAAATAACCAGAACATATATAATTTTTTTTTTTTTCTTATTTTCATCTTAGTTTTAGATACTTTTCATGATAAATTTGTTTAATTGAGCTTATCAACTGTTTTTTTTTTTTTGTTTTATAATTAAATTGATACAATTTGGCATAGCTGCTGCTGCGTACCTATTTTGAACACGTGTTAATTTTAATAATTTCACTATTAAAAATTATTTAAAATTCACGTAGTTTGTTTATTCGTGTGGCTGAAGATGAAAACTACTGGAAAAAAGAGAATTTTTAATTGAAAAAAATTTATTTCGCAAGTTAAAAATATTTTTAGATTTTTGGTGCTCAGAAGCACTGTTTAAAGTGTAGTAATTCCAGTAGATTTCCTGTAACTCGACCAAATTTAATGCTAGAACTTTTATTTTTACGTTTTTGAATCCTTAAATAAATTAACTAATAGAGAAAAATATAAAATACGAGGCTCTGGTAAAAATTTTTTGATACTAAGATTTTTGAACATGAATCGAGCAACAAAATAATTCTCCGGAATTCACAATTTTATTTTTCTTTAATTTAAATTTTTTATTTTATTATTATTATTATTTTTTAATTTCTATTTTTATAAATAATATAATTTAAATATGTTTTCTTATCATTATTCCAACATAATCAGGTTTATTTTTATATAAATTAACTATTAACCAGAAATTAAATGTTTTATATTTTTTACATGTTTCGTTGCCTAGAGGACATTAAGACATATTCGTACGTATTGTTATTAATTTCTCAATTTTTTTTTTCCTGTATTATTTAAACAAATAAATTACAAAGACACCACTCTAATAATGGGAATACATTATTCTTTGCTTCACTTTTTTTTTTATTATTATTTTTATCATTTCCCTTCTGCGACTGATTCCAATTACAAAATTTGTGTGCATGTTTTTTCAGGTTTTTTTTTTTTTTATTTTTATTATTAAACTCCGTAAAACAACGAACCAATTATTATATAATTTCACCTTTAGGTTAAGATGATATCTTGTCATTTTTATGTGTAATAAGATGAACGTATTTTGTCGCTGTTTATTCATTTTATCGAAATATTAATTTGATAAATGTGTGTTTGATTTAATTTCAGAAATACTTTTTTCCATTTTAATCAATCAGAATTGATTTTTTTCTTCTTTTTTTTTTGCTGCTTCTTTCGTATTTTTTTTTTACATTCATTCATTTTACAAATTAATATTTAATCCCTATTTTTCATTAACTTATTTTTTAATGTATCATAAAACTTTAGTATTCATGTACAGAACAACAAAAAAAAAAAAAAAAAAAATAGAAGGAAATCTGTCAAAGTATGAACATATCTTCCCGTTCCAATTAAATAATTTTTTTTTTACCATTAGCATTTTTTTAGCATAAAAATTAATCACCAATTTTAATTCCTTATTCAACAATATAAGGGGCGGCAAATAAAAACAACAATATGTAGATAGATGTATAAAGTAGGAAGCATAAAAAAAAAAAAAAAAATCTTGTTACCATTCATTGCTGGCCTCATGGATCCTGAGGCCATTATAGCTGATGGAAGCCTATAAATAGTGGGGAAAGTGTTTAAGATTTTTTTTTTTTGTTTTCTTCTAATTTTATCGTTTCATGAATGAAAAAAAATATTGTAAAAGGTGGTTATTTCTGTTTTTCATTTTTATTTTCTTTTTTGGTACAAAAAGACATCAAATTTTTTTTTTTTTTTTTCGTCGTCACCATATCTTCTTCATGCTTGCCCTTATTTTAATCCATGGGGATTTTTCGCATCACAGCAAATGTGAAAAATTAAAACGGTTTGCTGATGCTGGTGGTGCTGCTACTGTTTCTGTTGAATTATGTCGAAATAAACTCTTCAAACTTTATTTTATTACATTTGCGTTATTTTTCCTCAGATTTTATTACTTGCTTTAAAAAATTATATAAATTCTTCATTTCTTTCTTTATTTTTCTTTATATTTTAATATATTTAACTTTTGTTAAGTGTCCATAGAATCTTTCCTTTTTTCGTTTATTTTTTTGTCGTTCTTCTAACAAAATTTATGAAAAACTTGTCAAAGTGTTAAATCATTCATTGTATATACGTATGTCCTGAAAATATAAAATAATAAAAAAGCATTAAACGAAAATTGCTAGCTGCGGCTGACTACTACTGACTACTACTGTTTACAAACAAACAGACAAAAGTTTTGAATTAAAAAAAATAAAAAATTTATTACCCATTGACAGGTAACAAAATTATTATTTTGACTTAATTTATATGAAAAATATTTTCTATTACCTTTCCCATGTTCTCCTCCTATTTTCACAGTTGTTATGAATATTTTACTTAATTCTTTTTTTTTCTATTTATTTTTAGACATTAATGCTATCTTCAACGCAAAATTTTACTGTCAACAATTTGAATGCATCCCAGGAAGGTTCATTGATTGCATTAAGTGGTAATTCAGGTGTAACCATTGTCGAATTACCCCAACGTTGGGGTGCCCATGGTCAATTTCAGGATGGAAAAGATTCTATTATTTGCAGGTTTGTAATTTTTTTTACCGTTAATATCTTAAGAGCAACCAGAACAACCTACTTATTATTAATGTCCATCAAGAAAATGTTTTTTTTTTTTATTAAAATTTCTAAATTGTTGAATGATAATAATAATAATAATGCAAAATTAACAATAAAACGTTTAAAATAAAATCAGTTCTTAGTTCTGTATTACTTAATGTCAACAAAAATCCTTCAGGATTAGCAATTTGTTTATTTTCTTAATGGCTTTTGATATATATTCACAGTACATTAAGAGAATATTATAATCTAAAAGACAAATTTTTTTTTTTTTTTTTTTTTTTTTTACTAATCAAAAGTCATGAATTTCTATAATAACTTCCAATGTATTAAGATTATCCATTAATGGATATAAAAAAAAAAAAATAACAAAACTGAATAAATTTAAAATGTCAAGGATTTCTTAAGAGTTTTTAAAGAAATAAATAAATTTTCTTTGTAATGAGAGAGCAAAAAAAAACAAAAATAATTATAAATGAATAATTACCATTTAGTGGTTTAATGTTGGTGAAAATCCTTTAATATTGTTTATATAAAATATTTTGGTCAACTTTAACACAAAAATTTATACATTATTTATACGTTATTCTAATAGTTATTAAAAGTTTTTTGTTTTAATTATTACAGGGCTGGCTGTATGACAGTTTTAATTTTGTTTATATATCCTTTGTTTGGAAAGTTTAATTTTTTTTGTAGGATTATTTAATGAAGAATAAAGTTGATTTAGTACCTGTAAACTGTTTAGCCTGATTGAACAAAAAAAAATCGCGATTCCCTTGATTCCGGTATTGCAGTCCCCAATATTATTGAAAATATAACAAGATGTTAAACAGCAAACATCGTAACCCTGTTCATATAATAATATAAAAAAAAAAAAAACTGTTGTTTATTCATTTCTATAATATAATCATTCGAGATTAAAAAGTAAAAGAATTAAATTAAATAAAAAGGAAAAGAAAAAATTCTTTATTACTTATTTACATACGAACGCAATAAAATTAATTCAAAGGCAAATAAAATGGCAAATTATTGTCGTAGACACTTTTAAAAGTACTTAAAAGATTCGTTGGGATTCGTTTTTTTTATTTTCCTTAAAATTATGGTAAAAGATATTTGGCGATTTATTCTTGAAGTAAAACTCCTAACTTATCTTATTTATTTGATGATTTTTATTTTTTTTTTTTACATTTCGTCTACATTTTCGTAACGTATTTTTTGTTACTTTTTAATTGTAACAAATATCTTGTAAACATACATATTAATTTTTCTAAAGTATCATGATTAAGTAGAAAATATTTTATAATAAATTTTCTTTGTGGAAATTTAAAATAAAAATATATATATATATAAAAAAAAAAAAAAAACATTTGCTTAAAGTTTGCCCATTAAATAAGAATAAGTATAAAACATCGGTGTTTTTCCTTTATTTTATTTATTTTATTTTTTTTAATACAAAACACAAAATAAATATATTTAGATGCAAAAATTGTATAATAATAATAATAATAATAATTGTGTAGATATAATAATAATAATTTTAACAATGGTACATAATAATTGTAATATGTTGTTAAATTAAGAAACAAAAAGCCAAGTTGTTGTAAAGTAATATGAGTTGTTTTTATTTATTATTATTTTGTTTGTGTGTGTGTGTGTATGTATTAAACACATAAAGATCCTAGGTGCCTTTCATTATAATTCATGTTGGTTATTTTATTTCTATCGTAAATAAAAAAGAAAAACTTTAAGCAATTTCATTAGATGGGTTTTTTGTGTATAGAAAATATTCTTTTAATGTTACGCGCCCTTAACAACTTATTTTTATTTATTTATGTTCATTTTTATCATTTGTTGGGAATAACATAAATAGGTGCGAACAGATTGTCATTATTATTTTGAATAATTTTGCTCTTATTCTTTTTTTTTTTTTTTTGCGTTAATTGCTTTGCTCCTTTTATCGCGGTTTATTAATCTTTTTTTTGCTATAAATTTAAAAAGTTTTCCATGTTAATGAAACATTTTTTTTGTTTGAATAATATAATATTGATAAATTGTTTTGTAACGACTTATCTTATCTTTTTATTTAATTATTATTATTAATATTAAAATTTATTATATATAATAATTAAATCCAAAAAAAAAAAAAAAATACATTATTTAACGCAATTAAGTACAAATGTTGTCTTTTTTATGTTTTTCTTTCTTTTGCCTTTTTTTTTTTTTTGTTTTGCCTAACATAAATAAAAAGTAAGAAATTATAATTTATTTCGCGTATTTTCATTGTTTCATTGTAAACACTAAAAATTCAAAAAAAAAAAAAAAATAAATAACGTAATATATTTATTAAAATTAAACATGCTGTTACACAAACTCAAACACCTACCTGAACTTTTATTTATTATAAAAAATTATAAAGTTGTTTTCCTCCTTTTTTTTTTATTTATTTATTTATTTTCTTTTATAATATAATTTGTGTCACAACTGGTCTAAATTTAAAATAAATAAATAAAAAAAAATTGTAGTTGGCTGCTATTAACTATATTTTAAAGATAAACATTAGATAACGATTAGAGCATTAAATTATTATTATTATTTTTTTTTTTTTTACCGGTGTATTAAAATTAACTTTTGGTATCATTTTGTAATTTCTGCAAAATAAGTAAATCAATTCAGTAAAAGTTTTTGGCAAGAAAAAAAGGGAAAATTCTTGGCTATTATTTTGTTATTGTAAAATTTCATTCTCTCTTTCTCTGCCCACCAATGTGACTAATTTTTATTTTATTAAACCACGTGAATTAGTGTGTCGCGTCTTTTAATATTTGTTTGTAAAAAAAAAAAAAATAATAATTTTTCTATAAACGAACCAAAAAAAAAGTTTGTTATTTAACTTAAAAATGTCATAAAATGCAGCCGGTGGTTATAATATGTATGGATTGGGTGTATATTATGTAGTTTGTTTGTGCTTTGTTATTGCTATTGTTTTGTATATTTTTATTTCCCACTTAATGTATTCGAATATTTTATTTTTTTTTTTTTATTATTATTACTAAAATACAAATTAAGAAAAATTAAATTTAAATGCAAAATTAATCGTATCGTGGAATTATGTAAAATTTATTTTTGAATAGCTTATTGATTTATTTTAATAAAAAAAATGGTGAAATTCTGTAAACATTTTTCCATTTACCTTATTATGAGGTGGGAGATAATTTTTTTTTTTATTTTGTCACGTATGAATGTATTTACAAGAAGATTATACTTAAATTATATTTCTAAATTTACATGAATGGAAAACAGGAAAGAAAAAACGAACCTAAGAGTATACAAAAAAAAAATATGAAAATGATTAATAAAATCTTGACCGTAATATAGTTTTTTAGGTTATTAAGTGTATAGAGAGGAGAGAGTCTTCATTAATATTAAAAAAGTAACGCCGCATATCAGCAAAACGGTAATTTATAATAATGAAATATATATCCACCGACGTGACACGCCGAATTAACTGAAGAACAAAAAAGAAGAAAAAAAAATGTTTGAAGAGACACAAAACTCAACTAATAATAAAATAGAGGATATCATATCAACATCCGGTAGTCACTGTGGGTATACAAAAAAAAAAGTCGGAAACATCATCTAAATATAATTCCATTCTTCTTGTTCTGTTCTCTATATAAATATTATTCTGTACTTGTTCTACTACCAGTCCCGATGTTTGGTTGGGTTAGGGTGTTATTTTTCATTGGTTCAAGCAGATCGGTCACATTGGACACACAACCCCATGCATACTAATGTTTTTCTTAATGGCATCCCTTAATTTGATCCGCTGTAACGCCGGACGAACGAGAATAATATTTTTGTTGTTTTTAATTTTTATTTTGCAAAGAATATTAGCTCCTCGTCCTTACCAAACCAAATAATAAATAAATAAATAAAAAAAAAACGAATAAATTCATGACGATGGTTTTGTCCCTTGAGCAGACCGCTCATATTTATATTATTATGGGATATGTTGTTTCTCATCTTTTATTTGTTAATAATTTTTCGTTGGGCATTTTTGTTTGGCTACTCCACAACTCGCCTTCTCTGCCTGCACCCTTTTTAAACATTTTTTTTTTTTATTATTTTTCCAAGCTAATATATAAAAGTCACCTTTCTATAACATTTAATATTGTTTTCTTCATTATTATTTATTTATTTATTTATATTTATAATCCGCGGCGCACACGTATTTTATTAACAAAATAGTATACAAAACAATATTTTTTCTCATACCATAATATTTTCGGTAGAACAATGCAAAGCATATAATTTCTCAACCACACCACCACACCATACTTTAAATAAATAAATAAATTCAAAAAAAAAAAAAAATTTTATTAAAAATAAAATTAGAAAGAGAAACGATGGAAAAAAGGTTATTTTTTAGGTTTTAAAATTTAATATGAATAATTTTTTATTTTTATATTTTGTTCGTTTTCTAAATGAAAATATGTGGTTAATTTACTTTATTTTACTCTTTACGGTTACCTTATTTATTATTTTTAATTTTTTTTTTTTTTTTTGTAAATATTTTTGCCTGATATGTATGGAGAAGAAAAACAAAACAAAACAAAACAAAACAAATTAACCCTTTCAGGTGGTAATAATAATAATAAACGTATAACATCATTATATAGACTTTTTCTGTTAATAAACATTAAACACTGATTTAATGTTAATAATTAATATAAAAAGAAAAAAAAAATAAACAAAATTAATTATTATTACTTTTAACAATTAAATGCAATAAAATTATTAACAAAAAAAAAAAAATGATATGATAATGAGAAAATTTAATTGAAATGAAAAATTAATTTAGATGAAGAAAATTTTCTTTAACATTTTCTATCGCATTATAATCAGTTTAATAGTTTGTAATAACCAAATTTTAACATTACTTCAATTTACCTTAGTTAATATAATAAATTTTTACCTATTTTCAAAAATTTTTACTATATTTCCTTTCTGTATAAATGTTTTAAAATACGATACGACGATGACTTTTCCTATGTTTGTTTGTTTGTTTGTTGATAAAAAGCGAAAAATTTTTGTATCATGTAATTTTCGTTGTTTAAATTAAAATTACCTGTATAAATTTACGGTTTACCGGACACGCTTATGATGAAAATTATTATTAATATTTCTATTTCGTATTATTATTATTTTATACAATTGTGATAAAATATATTTGTGTTTATATATAAACGTCATAAACTTTGTATATTTCTTCTAATAATTGCTGGCTGCCTTTTTCATTTTTCTTTTTTTCTGTTTCATGTTGTTTTAAATTAATTTTAAAAGCTTATATATTTGTTCGTTTAAAGTTTTTAAATAAGCTTAATCATATTACGGTTGTAAATACCGAGCAAACAATTTTTTTTTTTATTTTTTTGGTTTCCTTCTTATTTTCATTCAGTTATCAAAGGTTTTTTTTCTTTTTTTCTGTCACGAATTATTTTTGCAGTAATTTCGCGTAGTAGTTCCACTGATCTAACACAAATATAATTATCATCGTGTGATAACCTTTTATATTATTTGTTTTATATACGTCGAAAGAAGGAAAAAAAAAAAAATACCGAGGACCAACAAAAATTGGTTATTGCTGGCTGCTTAATTTAGAAAAATAATTAGTTTGAACACTTTGAATAACCAGAATGTCCTTTCGGTTGTTGTTTTTTTTTTTTACGTATTATATATAAAATTTTAATTTAATTTAATTTAATTTTGAAAACGACTTTTTATCACACTTTTAATTCTTTCTTTATATACTCTCGCTCATACTACTACTATATATCCTACACACATTTATGTATTGTTTTATTAAACTCTCACAGTATAATTTCATTTGTAATTAAATTTCATGCCTAATAACTGAAAATGGTTAAAATCATTTTATATATTTTGATGATGATTTTATTTTTATATATTTAATACCAACCAACACCAACCAACCAACCTCCTCTCTGGTTGCTTTTCTTCCTTTTTATTTAATAATTTTTTTTTCTCATATTTTTAATTTTTATTTTGTTTTGTTTTTGGAATATTTGAATACTTGATCTTGATGTGTATGATGGTTGGATGGTTGGTTGGATGGTTGAATGCTGTATGTGTTTATATAAATATTTTTTGCCTGTATTTTTGTTAATAATAAAATGGAAAATTTTCTGTTATAGTTAGATAATACATTCTAATATTATAACACAGAAATATGATTAGCATTAAAGTAAACTGTCATAAAAGTATAAATAATTGACAATTTATAAGCAAATTTTTCGGGATGTAACAATGTAGGTCTCTAGTGTTAGAAATTATTAAACCCTTCTTGTTAATTTTTATTCACCTCCTAACCCCTTTCCAAATCGACATTTTTTAATATATAAAATATTTTTACATTTATATACTTAAAAAGCAAGAATGATCTTTAGAATATTATCCTTTTATCGTGTAATCGGGGGTTTTTTTTTTGTCTATCCCACACTTTTATTTTGTTTAATTTTTTTTTTGATTATATTAACTGCTATTTATATGCGATATTCGTGATAAAATTTTAATGATATGAATAAATATTTATAAATGTTGTATAAGTTGTATTTCTCATTACTGCCTTTACTCTAACAAGAACAACAACAGAAACAGCCCGCAACAGTAACAGTATAAGAAAAAAAAGTAAATTTCTCTGCTTAAAGAAAATTATAAACACAATTAAAAACCATCATATCCTATCTCTATAATCATAAAAATTCTATTAAATTTAATTTAATAAAATAATTATAATAATAATAATAATATTTTTTAGGTATTAACTAGAAAAAAAAAGAATTTATTTAACGATTGATTTTTATGATTTTTTGTGTCTTTTAATTAATTAAATATTTTTAATAACATCAAGTCAAGTATCCAAGCAGCGGCAGCATCAAAAATAAAAAGATACATAATCATAATGATAATAATAATAATAATAATAATTGCAAGACAGACAATTTCAGGTTCATTTAATATCTCTAGATACACATTTAAGGTCTGGTTGACATAGCAAGAAATAACACGCACTTTTAGCTCTTTTTTTTTTTTTTTTTTTTACCTCTTTTTACCACTTTTAATTCGCTTTTTCAAAATGTCATCCCCCATTTATGATTATTATTATTATTATTATTCAAAATATTATCCATCCTACACCACCTAGTTAATGTTTATTAGTATATAAATATAATATTCTCTGTAATATTCTAAAATGGTAATAATGTCCGCGAAAGTAAATTCACCATATAATCTAAAAACATAGCCCGCTATAAAAACCTGTGTTCATCCAATGAGTAATGAAAACTCTTTCTCAGCCATCTAAAAAAAAAAAAAACATACTCAAGTGGTTGGTGGTTGGTTTGTTAGCTGTTATTACGTTGAATCGTATTTTGTAAAGATCGAGATAGATATAAAAGAATCGTAATAATAATAATAATAATACTACTACCCGCGGTATGGTATGGGATGGTGTGGGATCTACATATTTGACCAGTTTTTCAAATTTTGTTTATTCATTACCCATTCTATTAGTGATGCAGAACAAATGCAGAGCAAAACATCCCAAAATGATTCGTACAGTGGAAACAATACCCAACCACAATTGGTATGAGTTAATGATGTTACTTACCCACTGTTGGTTTTAATTTTTTTTTAAGAATATTAACCACAGATCAGAGATATGAAATGATTTTATTTTTTTCCCTTTTAATCTATTTCTTTTAGCTTTTTAAATCTTTTCTTGGAAAAAATGATTCAGTTGAAATGCTCCTTAAATAAAAACTAATATGACAGGTGTAATATGATTACTTTGTCGTTGTTGTTACTACTGCTGTTGTTGCTGATGAATTTTTTTTCCTCTGCTTTATTTTCGTTTCGGTTTTAATTTATATATTTTAACTGATTTTTTATTATGTTTAACCACATGGAATACCAGAATCCATCAACTGTGTACCCACAACATCCGAAAGAAATATTATAGTGGAAATAAAAATATTAATAAAAAAAAATAAATAAATAAAGGGTACAACGCATTTTAATATTTCCAACTTGACGTTATCAGCAAGTAGCCATTTCATTCTAGTTGAAAAAAAGAAATTTATGAATGGGAATGAGTTGAGAATTGGTGCGGGCTGGTTGATTTTTCTCGTTTTTTCTTCTCTGTTATTTTTTTTTTTTTTTTTGTATTATATAACCCTATCGTTATTACCTTATGCATCGGCACGATCACAATTTTTATTCTTTTGCTGTTTTATTTTCATCTTTTTGTTTGAGTTTTTTTTTTTTATTTTTTTTTAGCGAGAACACGTTTGTTTTACATACATTGCCGAGTGATTAAAAATGTTTATTTAAAGTTTATACCCTTTGAACATTGTTAGACCAAGAGGGTGACGGTTTTTTCTTCTTTTTTTTATCATTTTTAATGTCGACGTTAAAATAATAAAAAATGAGAAGAAAAAAAAAAAAAAAGACAAAGTAGGGTTAATTTTTATTTGAATTTCTTTTTTTTTTTTATTTGGATTTTCAATGTAAAAATTAGGAAGAAACAAAAAAAAAAGAAAGAAAAAAGAAAAATAAATAGACATGAAGAAAAATATAAAAATTATCGGCTGGGGTTGTAGGTGTGGGTGGGTGTATAACAGTCAGATCTCTTGTAATCATCAGAGAAGAAAAATTACTCGGCGAAATTTGATAATTAATTATATAAATGTTGCTATAATTTTTATTTTTATTTTTTAATTCGTTGTTTTTTCTGCGTTTTTTTTTTTTACTATCCTAAAAAATGAGCAGTCGTTTATAACTGTGCATTTTAATTAAATTTATTTTTTTTTTTTCTTTATTTTTATTTTAGCGTTTTTTTCTTCTAATGAAAGTAAAATTTTTTTTTTTCTTATTTTATGACTTTGTGTCGTTTCTTGAAGGCAATTTTTGAATATTCGTGTCATCTCATAAATTCTTCTTTCATGGCGTTTTATAATTTTTTATTTTCGCTTCATTTGACAAATCTTTATGTTTTTTTTTTCGTTCTTATGTCGTTATCTAATCTATATTATTATAATCCTTACTTAACAATGTTTATTTTGTTCCTTTTAATTTGTTTTTAGAAATAAAAATATAATCAAAGAACATATTTTTTCGGTTGAAATAAAAAAAAAAAAGAAGACAAATCATCCTTCTTCAGCTTTTTATGAGAAAGGTGTATGTGTTGTGGGTGGAAATACATACATACGTAATATTATTTTTGCAACAACTGTATTATTGTTTTGGATGACACCAAACATTCTCGTCCTTTAATGATAACACAACCATCATACACACAGTGGGCAGGCACATCGGACGTGTTTTAATTTTTAAACGGTTTTTAGATAAAGAAAAAAAAATTTTTGTCACCTAACCCCAGTACCCCGGAAATAAATAACAAAAAAATGAAAAAGTTATTCATTCTACCAAACTCATACCTAATGTGTTTACAGGACTCGCACTTGATTTTATTAAAAGAAGCGAAAATTCTGTGCGGTTTTTCATGTTTTTTACACAAAAAAAAAAAAAAAAAGAAATTCTCTTAATTTATGAGATGACTAAATTCTAGGACACGATTTTAATTATTATATTTTTTATTTTTAAATAATTTATCGCCCAACGACTTATGAATTACATTTGTACATTACAAATCTAACAGCGAAAACCGAAATGAAATTTATTATTTATTTTATCGTGAACGTTTTAATTTTTTTTTTTTCCTTTTTGCACCGACAAGCAGATAATATTTCCTCATTTACTTGGAAAATTATTTTTAAAAAATAAAAAAATGTAATTAAATCACCCAACAGCAGCCACCCATCCCCATCCTTTGCTGCAGTTTATTCAATAATTATTCAACAGAAATAATCGCGAATTAAATGTTTTTTTTTTGGTTCAGGTTTGATAATAATTTTACAAAAAAATGCTATTTTGGTTAAGACACATTTAGGCGAAAAAAAAAAAGAAAAAATCTTTCTGAATTTCTATTATTTTTTATTGTGATTTCAAACACATGCGACTCTCTCCTAGGCATAATTAATAACAGCGGCAAACAACCAAACGAGAGCTAATCTAATTAAAAAAATCTTGTGTGTGTGTTGTGTATTTATCCTATTTGTTGTTATTTCTAGCATGGGTTTTGTAAGGGTTTTTTTTTTCTTTTTGTTTTCTTTTTTCTATTTCAATGTTTTCAACAATAAAATATTACCGAAGCAAAGCGAAATAATAGAAAAAAGTAACGTGCGGAAAAAATAAACCCATCTTACCCCTTTTTTTATTTTTTATTCTTGGTTAATTTTCTTTTTCGCTGCTTTTTTTTTTTTTTGTAGTTAAATGATGGTCGGTCGTCATATCTTTAATTTTATTTTTTTTTGTTTGTCTAAATTGATCCATATTTTTATTTTTATTGTCATAAAACAACGATAAAAATGTCTAATTTGTTTTCTCTAAAATTACTTTCTTTGTATCATTCTTTAATTTTAATTATTAAAAACCAAAACAAGAAGAAAAAAAAATGATTATGGGTAGTAACCGAGTAGTAAGAGAGAGAATAAAATAAAATAAAAATATCGTGAATATATTTAAAAGAAAAAAGGGTGCGGTGTGTGGATACTTAGTTGACTGGTTGGCATTATTATAGACTGCACCAGCTTTTTTAATAAAAATTTTTCTTTTTTTTTTTTTTTGCGTGATTAAATTATGTTTGTGAATGAGAGGGGGTTGAATCGCCATCATTTAAGCCCAATCTACAAGTGAATTTCGTGTAGTTATTATTGGTGTTGTGTGTTTTTTAATATTTTTTTTTTTTTTTTTTAACAAGAATAACATGAGAATTAAAGATATTAAAAAAATAGCGAATGTGGCATCTCTACCACTTGTTCAACCATGATTAGAGAGTATTTACGTTTCTACATTAATACTTTTCGTTGTTTCAAAACAAAAAAAGAAGAAGATTTTTCAAGAGTAAACGAATTTTTTTTTAAGAAGTAAATGCTAAAAAAAAAAAAAGAAAAATAAATAAAAATTATTTAAAGGGTTGTAAGGATAAGCGATTTAAGGGTAGTACTCAACTGTTTAGTCAAATATAACATCAACAACCAGCACAGCATGGAAGAATGTGACTTAAAAAGGCTTTGTATGAGATTTTTTTTTACATTGTTATTCGTTTTGTAACCGTTTTGCAAAAGATTTTTTGTTATTTTTTTCTGTTTTACCTCCACCGAATTCTTTAAATAAAAGTTATGACGATGGTTGGGAAATACTCATGTAAATAAAACAACAACAATAATAATAATAATAACAAGAGAAAAAATATGTATATTTAATAGGCTTTTTTTAAATCCTTTATAAGTAACTTGACTATATATTATGTTTTTTATTTATTTTTTTTCTTCACTTCTTAGTTTCACATTTTTTTGTGGAAATAAAATTTGTTGCTGTCTGGAAAGAGAAGATTTGTATAAAAAAAAAAATTTCTTTTTTTGTTTCGTTTGTTTGTGCTATCTGCTGGTATTAATTATTTATTTTTAATTCATTACTCTAATGACACTCTTAGTTTTATTATTATGATTTTCGTTAAAATTATTGTTTTAAAAAATAAATATCTGCTGTGTCCGTCCCACCACACCACCACCTCGCAAATTCAATTTTTTTTTTTATTTTGTAATAGCAAAAATTGTAAAAAAAATGTTTTATTGAAATTTCCTTCCGGTATTATTCGTTAAAACAGTTTCAACAACTCAATACTAATTCATTGAAGCGTTCAGGTTATAGAGTTTCCTTTTTGTGTTTCGCATGAGATATTAAAAACCAAAGCGATTGCAATTAAAAAACGAAAAAAAAAAAAAAGCAAAGCAAAGCAAAATTATTGTAATTTACCCAGAGAAAATAAAAATTGTTGGGAAAAATAGAAAAGATTTTTATTTTTCTGTCAGCAACATGAATTTATAACATTTTCCCGGTCGGTTATTGCTTTAAATTAATTTATTCACAATTTAGTGCCTTCTTGACCGTTTTTCTTTCTTTTTTTTTTAACATTTTTTAATTAAAATTATTTTATTGTTATTTGTTAATTGATTGTGAATAAATTAAAAGTAACAACTGTCAATCTTAGAAAATATGTAGAAATTTAAATTTATTTATGTGAAAAGTACAGTGAAATGTTAAAATTATTGAATGTGGTGGATACTTGATGAGGAAAGGAAAACTTTTTCGCTAATAACTTTAACCACATTTCAAAAAGAAAAAAAAAATCTTTTGTTTTCTTCAGTCTGGTTGGTGGCCCCAAATTATCATCTTTAGTCGTTGAATAATAATAATCATAATAATATAGACATGCAAATCAAATTATTATTATTATTATTCTTGAATATTAATTACATTTATTTTTGTTTATTATTATTATTACGTTAACCGTGTTGTGATGGTTGAGTGACTGGTTTTTGAAGGATAAAACACTCCTCCACTAAATATTTTTTAATTAAAAAATAAAAATAATAATTTCCATATTTAAATATTAACAATATTAATAATAATAATAATAATATCTACCTATAAAAATTTTAATAACTTAAGAAATAAACAAAAATTCAATCTTATTAAATCGACAGTAGATGCTCTATAAGAAATGCCACAGTGTTGTGATTACGATTAATCCTTTTTTTTTTGTATATTAAATGGAATAATAATGTGAAAGCATCCACTGTGTAATTTCGTAATAATAATTAAAAAATAAAAACAAAAATAATATGATAAATGATTAGCATTAAAAGAAAATTATTATGATAATCACAGTAGAGAAATTTAATTTAATTTAATTTCATTGGACTATTCTTATCATATTATTCAAGCATTTCTGTATGTATTATATAATTATGATTCAAAATATAAATAAAGGTAATAATTATATTTCTAAATAAAATTACTTTAATTGTTTAAAACAGAAATAGTCATTATCCATCTAAAACACCCTTATCTTCTTATCTCCTACACATAATATACGCATATAATAATAATTCTTATTAATATAATTCAATGGTTTAAAAATGATCAATAAGCAGCACATAATGGTTTCTGGTTTAAGGACACATTTATTACAAATATGTAAAATAAAAATTAATTAAACTCTCTAGCAGCCAGCTTAACAATGCTGAAAATGGTGTTTCTCTTATACGCATTGTATGGGTTTTTATTTTTTGTTTGCCTCCCTTTAAAATATGTGCAAACAAAAAAAATTAAATATTATAATAATAATAAGAATAATTATTTTTAATAATTACATTTAATAATAATAATAATAATAATATAAACACCGGGGCGCGATAAGATAAATTTCAACATTTATTTCTATTTTAAATATAATACAGAAAAGTATCTTTAAAACTCATATCCTATACATCCATCCATCTATTCTGCACCTAATTTTATTTATCTCTCATTATTATATTTTTAAATTTTATTTTATTTTATCTAATGCCCTTTTTATTAGTTTATTTTATTTTAGTATATTTTAACTTTTTAATTTTAACATTTGGTTAGTCGTGTGTCGATTCAGTTTGTGTGGGGTGTGTACACTGTACTCTACTGTAATTATTACTATCATCATTTTATTTATTTTTTTGGCTATTTCAGTGAAAAACCCTTTCACCTATAAAATCAACATACAAAATACATTATCCTTTTGAAAACGCCTTAGATATCAACGAACATACTATACATTATTATTTTTGTTTTGTTTGCGCGTATATCAGACAGCAAATGTTCGTTAATTTTTTTTTTTTTTTTTTTTTTGTTTGTAACTCTACTGATGCTGACTGCCTATATTATGTATAAAATAAAAAAATTATTATTTAGGATGGTAGGATGAATTTTAAGAGTAAGAAAAAGTACGACAACGTTACGATGTTCCTGTGAAAATAAAAATTATTTATCAAATAAATGTTAATGAAGGAAAATAAAACATAATTTGAATATTTAATATTTCGAGATTAGCGAAGTTAGCAAGTTTTTGGATTAATTTAATGTTACCTCTCTCCCTCTCTCGATCTTCTTTCTTGTTGTTACTTAATTTTTGTTTTATAAATTTTTGTATATCGCCCAACTTTTTAAACACACCTAACCAACCAGCCACCCACAACCCCACTCGTATAAAAATAAAATTAAATATTTTTAACTCATCATCTTATTATGTTTTCTTTAGTGAATTTTTTGTTAAATTATCAAAATTAATATTAATAATAATAATAATAACGTAAAAAATGGTAAAAATTTGCGTGGTGGTGGTATCGGTGGTAGTGGTAATGTTAAAATTATAATTTTATTTAACATTTTGTCACATCAGCATAAAACTTTCTTTTTTTTTTATATATATATATTTTCATGGATTTACCAATAAGTTCTATCAATCATTGCTGACAAAACGTTTTCTTTTATTTATTCATTTGTGCTTGTTGAATTTTTACCTGCTAATCAAAAGGTAAATAAAAAAAAAAAAATAATAAGTCGTTGAAAGGTTGTCAAAGTTTAACAGCATTTATTATTAAATTATTCTCTTGGATAAGTGTTTTGTTGACTTTTTTTATTAACCCAATCACCCATCTGCATAGACCAACCACATTTTGTTTTAGTCCTCACCGCTTTTAATATATAATTTAATTTTTTGCAACATCATCTTTATATTAATCAACTGACAACCACCGGACACATTAGATAAGTGAAAATGATACAAAAATTAATTCAACTCGTTTTATTTATTTTTTTTTTTTTTGTTAATTATTTATTATGAAAATTATATTAATTATCTTAAATATTAATAAGACTTTGGTTTTATTTAAATTTAAATCAAACTTTTTCTTAATTAAATCTTAACTTGGAAATGGTTTTTTTTTTTTTAAATTGATCTTGAAAATTTATTAAGAATTTTCCATAAAGACGAAAGTTCAAGTTTTTTGTTTACGTTGGTGGGATTTTATTTGTTTATTTTATTTTTTTTTTTTTTTGCTGTACTCGTTTATATGCTTTCTTTAATTCTAAGGGGTGATAAAATATATGATAAGTACTTAGCTCTTGTTGAAAAAAAAAAAGTACATTAAACAAAAATAGATATAAGTAATACAAACCAAAGGCCTGGGTAGGTTGTATATACAAGGTGAAATGATAATGGTTTTGGTAAGAGTATTGTTGTTATATCACCAAAAAAAAAAGCAGAAGATAAATAAAAATATTAGTCACTTTATTCTTTGTATATATATATATATATATAAACGTGTGAATAGGTGGTATAATTAAAATAAAAATATATTAACCATAGTTAGTACAACAAGCAGCAAAATCATCAGCATCATCATCTGAATACAAAAAAAATAATAAAATAAAAACGAAAGATTTTTTTAATAAAAATAAATAAACACACAAAAATAAGGGGTGTATTAGTATTATTATTATTATTATTATTATTATTTTAAAAGGGTTTGAAAATAAAATTTATTGTCGCGACATCACATATACTATATATATTGTAATAATAATAATAAAAAAAAAAAAATGTAAAAGAGTTAGAGTGCTGAAAAAATGTTTTTTCTTTTTTTTTTTGTTGTTGAATACAAAACTTTTTCCGTAAGAGAGTAAATAATTTCTAATTAAATGCGTAAGGTTTACTGGAAATACTGTTAATTGTGTACTTTCAGTAGATTAACACTCACTATGTGCTTTATATTTTTATATAAATATATGTATATGGAACTTACAATAATAATAATTACTAATACGAATACATGGTAATATTTTCGCGTTGATAGCGTTATATACTTGATTACATATAATAATGATAATACAAAATATAAATGTGTCTAGAAAACCAACTTTTCACCTGTACGATGGGTTTAAAAAATAAAAATAATTTTAAAATGTATTTTGCATGTTTTTCCTCGAAAAACTTTTCGATTTATTATTAAAAAACAAAAAAAAAAAAAAGCTCAAAACTCAAAACAATAATACACACACAGGCACACCAAAAAGCATAAGTAAGAAGGGTATTTTCGTTAACTAACTGTATAAACATACATATAAACATGTTTATTTATTTCTTTATATATATATGATTAAGTCATAAAATATATTAATCCGAGATTATGTCTCTAATTACATATACAACGTGTAAGAAAATTAACACTTTTTATAGCTGTTTTTCTTCCTTTTTTTTTTTTTTTTTTGTATGCTTCGCCAAGAGAAAAACTTTTAAAATAAATATACATAAATATGCGTGTGTAACTTTTTATATACATTAATTTTACTAATAAAAATATTATTATGTAATGTTGAAAGAGATACGTTTAATAAATCATATCGTAGTACTTTGGACAGTATTAGATGATTTTATGGGATTATTATTATTATTATTATTGCTATTAAAATAAACGAGACCGAAAACTAAAGATTTTTGTTTCGTCCAAACACGTAGCAATACAATTCAGCACCTCAAAATACGACTCTGTACAAGTTTTCAGGTTGAAAAAAAATTGTTTTATAGGTTAAAAATATTTTTTAGATTTTCGTTGCTCAGAAACACCTTTGAAAGTGTAGTTATTGCAGTAAATTGGCTGTAACTCAGCCAAATCTTATGCTAAAACCTTTATTTTTACGTTTTTGAATCCTTAAATAAATTAACTAATAGAAAAAAATATAAAACAATAAGCTCTGGTGCAAATATTTTGATACTCAGATTTATCAAGTTCCGAATCGACTTTTTTCTATGAGTTTATTTTTCAATAAATGAAGCCAAATATGTTACACAAAATTTCCCTGATTTTATTTTTTTTTTGTGCTTAAAATAAGCGAATGAACCGAAAGCATTAGCATAGGGTTCGTGACTTGTTATTTTATTTGATATTAACGATAGACTCTACTGCTTTTATTTTTTTATTTATTACTCTGTATCCTTTACTCAGTAAATTCTCTTAGGAATTATTTCCTCTTTAATTTATAGATTTTTTTTTTTTTTTTAATATGTTTATAAAATAATTAATTAATTAACACACAAAGCCATAAATATTAATTAAAAATATTTGTTTATCTAATGAAATTTTAAATAATTCTCCACCTTTCGTTATTGTTGGTTATGTAGATACCGACTCTGCTTCTGCAGATCTTTACTTTCTAATTATAATATTTAACACATTTATTTTCTTAAGTAATAATAATAATAAATAGAAATATTAAGTATGTTAAAAACAGTAACACATAAGTTTGTTTAATGGTTCGTAAAGCAAAGTAAAGTAAAATTACTGACCTAGCTAAATTTTACACTGCGTACGGAAATTAATATAAAATTTACCTGATATGTAACATTAACTCCTTTACCTTTTAAAGTTAGTTTACCCTTAATTTACCAAAAAGCATTAATACAAATTTTAACACTGATAAAAACTTGTCAATGTTTGTTGTTTTGTTTGTGTTTTTTAAGGCTAAAAAGATTGAACAAAAAAAAAATGATTCAACCGAAAATGAATTATTTTTCTAATTAAACTAATTAAATAATGTTTTTTGTTATCAATTTATAGATCTTATAACTTAGATGAAACATTTTATTTAAATAATAATCAACTGACTGTACATCAGATACGTTGGCATCCTGGTTCACCAACAGATTCACATTTACTTGTTCTATTATCAGATAATTCTATTAGGTAATTTCATATTTCATATTTCTTATTTATTAAAACAAAAACAAGAACCAAAATAAAATTTTTTCTTTTGAAGAATTTACGATGAACAAGTTTTAAGACACGTTTGGCGTATCGGGCCAGTGCCAAGAGTATTATCATCATCGCCAACAAAGAATTTATCATTTTTAACGAGTTTGGGTAATACCGCTGTTGATTTTGATATTGCACCACCACGTGTAGTCACAATAAATGATGAGTACATTGGGGTAAGTGTTTTGTCTCCTCACATCTCTAGTCTATTTTCTTTATTATTTTTTCACATTTTTTTTTTAATTTTTTTATAGCTAAACGTTAACCAGTCATCATCAAGAAAGGAAAAAGTTGAATGGCCAATAATAATTTTACGAGGAGATGGAAATTTATATATTTTATTAGCTGGATTAGATACAGAAAAGTATTTTCTTTTTTTCTTTTTTTTTAACTATTTTGAAAAGATTTTAGAATTTTTTTTTTTTTATTTTTCTAGACCAGAATTACAGGGTCCTTTATCAATTCTACCAGTTAAAGAAGATAATTATGGTGTAGATTCATGTTCGTTACTTGTTATACCAACATTACCATCAAGTATTGTTATTGCAGAAGCATCTGGGAAATTACATCATGGACTTTTATTAGATACTGAAAATACAACAATAGAAATGGTTTGGTTTTTTTTTTTTCTTTTTCCTCTATAATTTTAATTTTATTTTTAATTATTATTTTTTTATTAGCCATGTAATACAGAGGAAAATCTTACTTATCATCCACCTGAATATACTCTGCATATTATGGAAACCGTTGAATTAGAGCTGGGATTATCTGAAAATAAAAATAATAAAAATTTTACTTGTCCAATTCAGTTGAAAAGGTTTTTAAAAAAATTGTTTTTTCTTTTTTTAAAGAGAAATTTCTTTAATAAAATTCTTTTTACTTCTTCCAGAGATTTAAATAATGAGTCACGTTACTTTGCGTATCATGATACTGGCTTGCATTCAATAACTGTTGGTTTTATTAAGGAGTTACAGGATTTTGTTGATTCCGATGATGGTTTGTTGTTATTTTTTTAAATTATTTTATTTTACTAATTATGTCACTTTAATTTTATAGAAGTAAATAGGGGAAAACAACTATTAACAGCACCTAGTCAAGCGGAATATATTGTTTGTACAAAAGCAACAAATAATACAAAAATTAACGCAATACTTGGTTTTACAATATTACAATCACCGTCCGGTATATTTTTATTGCTTGCCAGTGGCCAAGTGGTTAGTTTAGATTTAATAAATGATCCGTCAGTACTGCGTGATATACCAGAGAATTTAATAAAAAAAGATTCAATGATTGTACATTCGCCGTTAAAGAAACTTCTACATGAATCATTCTTAACACATATTAATAATATTTTAAAATCTGGTTTATCACAGCCAATACTAAAATTAGATCGTACTGTTGAGCCAACCGCTCAAGATGCTTTTGAGGTAATTTGGTGTTTTTCTTACGTTTTATTTCAATTGATTAACAATTTTTGGTTATTTTTAGTTATTAATGAATGCAACGCAGGTATTCCGTGAACATTATTTCACAAAGCATGAAAAAGTTCATCAGGAAATGAAGAAACGGGTAAATATAACCTCGAAAAAAGATTTTTTATGTTGTGACGTGACGGCTAAAATGATTTTTTATTTCCAGTTAAAAGTTTTAAAATTATTAAAGAAGCTTCAGCAACAGGAAATTTTGCATTTACAAAATGAAAAGGATAATATACGTGCCAAGGCAGAACGCTTAGCGGAAGTTTATGAGGATACATGTGAGAAGCAGCAAGTTTTATTTAAAAAGTAAATCATTTTCGCTGTTTTATTGGTTTTTACTATTTTATTAAAAAAAAAAATTAATTATTTTTGATAGGACACAGGAATTATTAAGAATTGCAACATCGAATTTACCAAGAACAGCAATTGCTGATAAAGATTTCACACAACAAATTGAAAAATTAAGTACTCTAATACAGAATTTATCGAAGAATGTTCAATTGGTTATCTCAAAGAAGCATGAGTACATAATGCAATTAGAGCAAATAAATAAAATTGAGAAAACAAAGCAGATACACTTGCCGTACAAAAAGCAGTGCACATTGAATGAAGTTTTATCTCAAATGTACGTAATTTCCGGGCATTTTTCTAGTTTTATTTTATTAATTTTTCTTTCTTTCTTTTTTTTTTTTATGTTTATTTTAGGTCTATCGAAATTGAAGGTTCTGTTAAGGAGGTCAAAAGGATTAATCAAATACTTAATTTGTAATTATAGTAATTTTTTTTTTATTATTAAAAACTTATAAAAATAAAATAAAATTAAAAAAAAAAATGCAAATCAGTGTTCAACTAATGGACCCCAAAACATTCTCGAAATATGTTTTTCATTTTCTGTTAAAAAGAAATCTTTTCCTAATTTAACAAATTCTTTCATTGATAATTTTCCATCACCGTTTTTATCAATAACAGCAAATGATACAGCCGCATTCTCTTCAGTTAAACCAAGGCATAAAAAGAATAATTTAAATTCAGTTAATGATATGTATCCAGAATGATCTTTATCAATTGCCTTGAATATATATGGTAAAAATCGATGAACTTTTTTCTTTAAATCTTTATCATTTAACACATGATGCATATCGGCTAAATATTGTTCAACGGTAACTAAATTATATGGCGTTATTTCACCCCATTGTTGCTCCCAGGTTGTCTACAAAATTAACAAAAGAAATCAATATTTGTTAAAAATTACAAAAAAAAAAAGTGTTTATAAATAAAATTCACCTTTAACACATCCTGAAATTCAGCATACGCATCAATTGTTAGATGTCCCAATGCTGAAAATTTATCAGCAAGTAAACGAAAATCATCATACGATATAACACCATCGTTATTTACATCTAATAAACCATGCAGTGTTCGCATTTTACGTCGCCAAAATTCACTTTCGCCCTAAAAACAGATAGAAATAAATTATTTTAGCCTTGCATGCAACAAATAAAGGCAGAATTGTCGTTAACATTGATTATTAATTATAGTTTATATGTAAAAAAAAAAAATTGAATTAATTAATAAAACTATTAAATAATGTAAAAAGGTTGAATGTACTCAAATTATTATTGTAAAAACAACAGGGTGTGTGGCATTAGTTTAAAATCTGGAAAAATGCATTATCGATGAAAAATGAAATAATTCGGAGCTAGCTGAAACTTTGCAGGGATGTTCATTATTAAGTTCTGAATCGACTTTGTTCTACAAGTTTGGCCGAAAAAAATTTATTTCGCGAGTTAAAAATATTTTTAGATTTTCGGTGTTCAGAAATATCGTTTAAAGTGTAGTAACTGCAGTAAATTGGCTATAACTTGGCCAAATCTTATGCTAGACATTTTATTTTTATGTTTTTAAATCCTTAAATAAATTAACTAATAGAGAAAAATATAAAACAATAGGGTCTGGTACAAATTTTATGATATTCAGATTTTTAAACATGAAAAATCCTCAATGATCATAATTCGAAAAGAAAAAAAATTTATTCTCCCGTTAAAAATTCATGCTGAAAATAGTTTTTTTTTTTTTTTTTTTGACACACCCTATAAATAAAACGCATTTATAAATGATAAATAATTAATAAAAAAAAAAAAAAAAAAAAAAACATTACTGTTTGCATTTGATTGTGTTCAATTCAATTAAATTATTTTTCTTTATTTTTTTTGTAATTAACCAGCATTAATCTAGAACCATTAATCTGTCAATTAAAATCAAGAATAAATATTAAAAAATAGAAATGAAAAGAAGAAAACCTAACAAGACAAAACATAAATAAAATAATAATCATGGTTGTAAGAAACTTTTGTTTAATTATAGATAATTATTTTGTTTGTTCAAATGCGTTTAATGTATGCAACACGTCGTGTCTCATTATTATCGTTTAATAATTATTAAATGTACTTTATGTTGTTTATATGTATGCGGTAAGAGAATTACATACACACACAATTTCTTACAAGAAAACATTTTATCACCAGAATAAAAAAACAAATTTTTTCGGTTTTCGGTCTGGTTTTAGGTCAGCAGCGAGCAAACACCAGTGATATGTTTATTATCACATTACATATGTTTGTTTAGAGTTAGATGGAATAATAAAAAAGAAAAAACACACAACATGTGATAATGTTTTTGGGTATAAAACTGCGCTTTTTATGTATCACCTGACGCAACACTTGATTAGCTTTTCTCCTTTGATTTGAATTAAATCATTTGCATGTATAAAATATTAATTTACCCGATCACGTTTTTTTATTTCACCATCCGAATCCGTATCAGAGTCACTATCACTTTTATAATTACGTTCAGGCTTCTCATGTTTGGTTGAATAAAATTTTGTTATAAAAATATTTTTCCGTTTTTTACATTTTTCCAATGTATTACAATAATCACTGATGGAAATCTAAAAAAGAAAAGAAAAGAAATATTATTTTTTTTTTAGTGAGCATGAAAAAAGTCACGTAAACAGTTTTTATGTTTTTCAAACGGTCTGTCCGTCTCATGTAACAAAATAAATCTTTTAAAGAACCAATTAATAATTTTTTTTCAATGCAACCTAGCAGCAATTGAGTTTTATTTGTTATTCTTTAAGGTGAATGCCACAAACATGTATTTTTCCATCAAGTTATTATCGATGAAATAAAATTTAAACACAAACCAACATACCTTAGGCAACCTTAATCAATTCTTTTTAACCTTCCTCTACCTTTATTAGCTATTGTTGCTTAATGCGTATAACAAACAACTAACAACGTAGATTTAAGTGAAAGTAAAAACAAAACAAAAAACAAAAATCATAAGAAGCAAGACTTAAGACGTAATAAATGTGGACGCAACATAACAAACCAATAAATTTAATTTAATTTAATTCAAAATAAAAACAAAAAAAAAGCCGGTTAATCGAAAATAAATATTTTGTATTTTGTAAACAAGAAAATCTTTCACAAAAAAACAAAAAAAATAATTATAATCAAAAGGTTAAAACGACGTGACGTTATTTTGTTTATATTTTTCTATATTTTATGGCACGTTTTATGCAACAGAATTTTTGTTTTTATTTTGTTTTGTTTTATACGAATCACCATTTTGTTTTACTTTTAATAATACACCATTTGCAATTGACAAATTTATTCTTTTATTAATTTATGCATAATTAAACAGTAATAATAATAATAATAATTTAAATAAAATTATTTCAGGTGAAATAGTAAAAATTAAAACATTTTCTTACACTGTGTTACCATTTGAAACTCTAAAACATCAATTAAAAAAAAAACGACAGTTTTGTTTAATTAAAAGTAATTTTTGTTTTTTTTTTTTGTTAGTTTTAATCATTTAAACAGTTTTGTATAATTAAAATAAATTTAATTAAAATATTGAAGCACAAAGAAAATAAAAAAAGTATTTATGAAACATGTTTCAAAACATGTTTCAGTGAAACAAGTGGTTTTTAGCGTTTTTAATTTTTGTATTCCTATCGCGAATATATTTTTTTTTTTATTTGTTATTAAGCTTAATGATACAGGGAAACATAAAATGATAATAAAATTTATTATTTACCATATTATTGTTCGATTGATTTCTTAATGGAATCATACTTAATGCAGCTGAGTTACGTTCCAGGAAGCCTAATGATGATCTGGTAACGTGTCTCAGCAGTAATAAAGCCATATTTTTTTTTTCTGTACGATTTTAAGACTTTTTAAGAAATTGTTAATTCACATAAAAAAAAAAAAAATTATTTTAATTCGATCACTTTTACTTAATTAAACCGTTTCTAACGTACACATAATTATGAAAAAAAAATATATATATATATAATTTTATTGCTTCCCTACGTATCGTTAATTAATTAATAATTAAACCATTCACTTAAGTTTAATAAAACAAATGATAGAAAAACAAAACAAAGCAAAAACACACACACAAAAAAAAAATTCTACTTGTTGCGCTGCTACTTTTTGAACTTAAATTAAACTTAAACTTAAAAAAAAAAAAACGAAAGAAAATTTTAAAATAATTTTAAAATCCCCACCAAAATTCTATTTTCACCACCTACGTATTAAACAGTTTTTTTTTTTTTTTTTTCTTCTATTTTATTTTGTTTATTTCGTTAATTTATTTAAATCAAAAGCAAAATTTATTATAAAATTTTATAAGGTGATTAGATGTGTGTGTGTGTGTTGTTTTGAATTTAAAAATTATGTTAGATGCTTTATTTGTATGTTTATATGTTTATCTGTTTGTTTTTTTTTTTATTATATTTATGTTTAAGTCTGGTCAGCAGCTTATCAGTTTTCTACGATTAAAACAGTTTTTCGTACAACGATGAATAAAAATGGATTTGCTAGGTTTTCTATATAAAACACCTCAAATTTTTTATTGAAAATTAAAAAGAAATGTTTTTATATTAGCTGCACTAAAAAAAAAAAAAAGGTCGTTTTGATATTAAAAATCTGCGAAAATAAAGCACAAAAATCAGTAAACTGAATTTTTTTTCTACAAAATCATCTTTTTTCTATAAAATTTTTATCAATTTAAAAGCATAAATGTATTGGTTAGCAGCGATTATGATTTTAAATTTTAATTTTACTTTTTTAATTGCATTTCTATTCACTGAAAATGTTCTCTTTTTTTTCTGGTCTTCTTTCTTATGCTTCTAACAATGTTTTTTCTTCTTTAATTTTTTATTAAATTTTATTGTTTGTTTTTTTTTTTTTTTTTTTTTTGTGACCTACAAATTGGGTTTTAGTGTTTTTAAGTATTTTTTGGATAACCCTGTATAGAGATGTAACGTGTTATGTTAATTATATTTAAATGTAAAACGTGGGTAGTCACGCATAAGCCACTGTTTTTGAGAAAATATTTTATGTAAAAAAAAAATATTCATCAATATTTTAAATAAAAACAAATTAATTAATTAATGTTTTATAACTGATAAAAGAAAGTAAAATTAATTTCTACAACTAGCATAAGCACTGCAAATGTTTTTTTATTATTTAAAACTAAAAAAAAAAAAAAAAAAAAACCATTTAAATATTTCTCTTTGCTATATTTTTTTAATTAATTAATTAGCTAATTGTCACAAATAAACGTAAAACAGGAAACAATATATTAAACAGGACAATGTTTAACAGCATAAAATCAACCAATATGCACCGTAGCTAATTTTAATTTAATTTAATTTAATTTAATAGCGAACATGAAACGAAAAAGATGAAAACACGAAAAACACCCACAAAAAATTCAAATATAATTTCAATTTAATGACATTAATTAGCATCATTAAATTAAAAAATTTATATAAATGATAATTTGTTATTGTTGGATACATCAGTATGATTGTGCTTTTAGCAAAATTATTATCAAAATTACAAATAAAAAAATATTCTTAAATATGCTGATAAAATTATTGGTTTTTGCAGTTTGGTTTCTGTATTATGTATTTCGTTTGTAATAATCTTTGATACCCTGAAATTAATTGTGATGGAATATTATTTTAGATTGAATTCAGTGTAATTAGTGGTGCAAATATAACAACAACAGTGACTGTTCAAAATACAACGTCAACATTATTGTTCTCTAATGCTGGAAATTTAACAACAGCAGTGCCAACGTCTACTGTCAAACCGTATATAGTGGCAGGACAAAATGCTTCAATCGCAACAAATGTTATCGTAAATTTAACCGTAATCACTGCAACAACAGTTGCACCAGTTCTTGCGACAACCGTTCCTTCGGTTAAATCTGGTGGACAAATAAACACAACTGCTATTCCAAATATCACACTACCAACATACAGGGATTATTTAAATATAGACGACGTGCACAATTCATATGATGATTTTCAATACGTTCAGGACTATGATGATACTGTCGGGATGAATTACAATTTTACAAATATTAATTATAGTAATGAATAATCGCGAAGTGTGACATTTTAATGTTTTTAATTTTAAAAAAAAAAAAAAAAAAAAATTTTAATTTCCTATTGAAGCTTTTTATTCCGGTGCATCATTCTTTGGTACTCCAATTTTAAGGACTGCATTTTTTATGACACCATTGTTAATTTCTCCAAGAAGGATGGACACCGGAACGGGTACTGGATCAGGTACAGGAACAGGCACAGGGACGAGTACTGGAACAGGTACCGGAACGGGTACTGCATCGGCATCCGGAACGGGTACTGCATCGGCATCCGGAACGGGTACTGCATCGGCATCCGGAACGGGTACTGGAACAGGCGCTGAACCGGCTAGTGGAATAAGCACCGGAACGGGTACTGGAACAGGCACCGGAACTGGTACTGGATCAGCTACTGGAACAGGCATCGGAATAGGTAAAGCAGAAAATTATAAATATCCTATAACAGGTCTTGTTATGGATTATGTAAAAGTCCCGCATTCTATACAAGAAAGCGCTACTGGAACTGGTACTGGCACTGGCACCGGAACTACTAGTGATACCACAGGAACAGTAAATGAAGATTACAACGACGAACTCTTAGGTAATAAAATAGATTTTTACTGGTTTTTTTTTTTTTTCTTTTGCTATTTAACAATAATACGCCACTTTAAACATTACAGGTGATGCGCCCGCAGACTAATCAACAGATCCAGAATAATAAATATTTTTATTTTTTTTTTTTAATTTATTTATCTACTTCTGTTAATTAATTAAAAATGGTTGCATGTCTTTGCGTTTATCTTTTTATTTATCCTCTTCTGAAAGTTTTTTTTTATATCGAATTTTGTTTCATTTCATAAAGCTCGGACTACAAAAAAAAAAAAAACAAATTCCCATTTCAGGGCTTTACTATAATCAAAAAAAAAAAAAAATAATAATAATTTTATTTTCATTGATCAACAATAAACTAATGATATTTTAATTATCAGCGAGCGATTCGTAATGATAATCATATACGAATTTAGTGTTTAGTTGTAAATAGAAGTGGAAGCAGATTATAAAAATGTATATACAAATGTTTTCTACACTTTCGTTATGTTTGGGAATCGTAAAAAAAAATTATTCTTTTTTTTTATTTTCTTATTTAAGTTTTGTTAATTAATTAAATTTTTATTTTAGTTTAATTTTTATTTAATTAATGGGGAAAATACAACAGCTACTACGGCTACTGATCCAATGGGACTTTTAAGGACAACAACAACGTCACCCACAGTAATACCAACGACAACACCAACATATGACGATTATTTGGACACAGAATATATAGATAACTATCCAGATGAATTTCCTATTTTAGATAGTTAAAAACATTTTTTTTTTTTTTTTCATATTTTTATCGAAATGTTTTTTTTTTTTTTTCTAGCATTAATTATGAACCGAGGAGCTATATTCACTTTGCCAATAATGAATGTTGCTATGCAATATTATCCAATGACAAATCGTGTTAGTTCTAGAGTTAAAATTCCACTTTATGATAGTTCACATGGAATTTCTGTGGGAATTGTACGTGATATAACAGCAAACGATTCTTATACTGATACAGCTACAGGAAATGATGGAGACAGTATCAGTTCTATTTCTATAACTGTAGATGGTACAGGTACTGCCACAGACACTGGTACTGGTACTGGAACAGGAACTGATTAACCACCAGATAAATGTGTTTTTTTTTTTTTTTTTTTTTATATATATATATTATTCCCAAAGCAAAATTAAATATAATAAAAAAAATAAAAAACAAAAAATATCAATGGAAAATAGCGTGAAATTTTATTAATCCCATTTTAATAGCAAATTAATTAGTTTAATTAGGCGGGACAAAAAAAAATGCCTATAAAATTTCGTTTGATTGTACAAAAATGTTTAGTATGTGCCTAGCAATTGTCTAAAGCAGGAATAAAATCAGTAGCAATGCTAAAATTAAATATTTTTATTGTTGTGTGCCTAAGTGGAATTTGTGCACAAAATTTAACTGGTGTTGGTACTGGTACTCCGATCCTTCCTTATTTCACAACGCCAGCAGTGTTGAATGCAACTATGAAGCCTCCACTAAATATGACGCCAACTGCAGTCACTGTATCAAGTGTAATCAATGGAACTCAAACAAATAATGTTTCGTTAACAACAATCACACCAATAACGGCAACCACACCAAAATCAAATCAACAAAATTCAACAACTTTAGGAAATTCTACAACAACGACGACCCCAACTTACGATGACTACTTGAGTAGCGAATCCATTGAAGATAATTTTAATTGTAATATTTTAAGAAAAATCCATAATTCATTAATAATCATATAATTTCCTTGCATCAGTCTATAGAGCGGTTCTGTTTTCTAATCCATTCAGTAGAATGATAACTGTAAGACGAACATACTCGGTGGTCTTATCAACAATTAACACTATTACATCTACGGAAAGTAAATCATCTGAAGATGATAGCACATCGGCGACAAATGAATCGCCAGAAGACGATGCAATAGGTTTTTTGTTTCCTGGATAATATATCCAGTTTTAATAATTAATTCATTTTTTATTTATTTAGAAAAATCAACAGAAGACAATACAGACGCTAATTCAGATGAAGCAGACCCAGAATAAAAATGTTTTTTTTTTTTTATTTTAACCAAATAATTTAATTTAATTGAATTTTTTTCATTTTACTAATGTAGTTTTAATGGAAAATTAATTTGAATATCGTAAAACTCCGCCCACAAACAATTTATTCTCTATAAATTCGATAATATTTGCGTGAAACTTTTCAGTTATTATTATTATTATTAAATAAATCAGTAAAACTATGAGTTCTTATCAAGTGGTTTTAATTATTTTCTGTTTAATTCATTTTGTAATCAAAATTCGTTTTTCAATTAACTCATTTCCATCAATTTATTTTCTATTTTTTCTTCTTTTTTTTTTTGCTTTTAGTTTTTTACTCAAAGTAATGCGGATAATGAGAATAACCACAGAAGCATGTCTAGGATCATTGCTGAAATACTAGGGAATAACACGATAACAGAAATTCCAAATAGGATCTTAAGGACAACAATACCTACACAGCCATTTATGTCTCATAATATGCAAACCTCGTATCCAAGAGGCGCATATGGATCTAGTAACGTACAAATTGATGAATCCAAAGAAAATGTTGCAGTTTCAGCAAAGGATTATCAACAGACAATAATACAGTTTAAACCACAAGTAGACATATCTAGTATGGTACATGCTGATGCGAATGCTAAAGCTCCTAAACTATTTCAAAAATCCCATTAAAATTGTGCGACTGTCACGCAGAACACAAAATGTCACAAAAATTCTGATTCAATAAAAAAAAAAACCATATAATTGTTTTGGAATATTTAATTATTTATTTTTAGAACGTTTTTTTTTATTTAGATTATTAATGGTGTATTTGGTAAAATATTTACTGGTTTTTCTAAGCAATAATCACTTGTTTTATTTTAATTAATTAATAAATTAAATAAAAAAAAATTGCATTCAAAAAGTTTTTTATTTGTCAAAAATATTATATTTATAGCGAATACACAATACAAAAATGTGTCTGAACTTAACGAAATAAATGATTATTTCATGCGTCTTGGCTAACAGTTGTCTAAATTTTTTAGAGTAACAAAAAAGTTTAAAGCTTTGTAGAAATAATAAATAACTTAAAAAGCACTCAGTGACTAGTTAATAATTTAAGCTTAAACATCATTGAATTTACATTATTTGTAATAAATATAAAAATATTCATACCAAACATTTAATCAAATATCAGCCAAAATGTCAGCTAAGACTTTCAAGTAATTTTTCAAAGATTAATTAACAAAAAACACAAAATAATTAAATAAATTTTGCAATAGTTAATAAAAATCAAAGACAATCGCATTTAATAATTGAACAAACAATAAAATAAATACAAAAAAACATCAACAAACTATACGTTTTGGTATAAATAAAATTGAACAAAAAAAAAAAAAAAAGCAAAACAAAGATAAAAGCAAAACTTGGATTAAAAGCTTAAAAGCTTTAATTAAATCAAAAAGAAAAAAACAAAAAAAAAAAAAAACTTAATATCTTAACGTTTATGAGAAACGAAGTAAAATAATAACAAAAAATAAAAATAAACTAATACAACGAACGCGATTTTTTTTTTTTTTTACTTTCATTATCAATTTTTCTACTTGTTCTTCCTTCGCGGTTTTTTTTATCAATTATAATTATTATTTATTTATTTTTTCTTTTATTTTTAATCGACATACAAAAATCACAATGCTAATTCCTTTTGGTTTGTCATAATTAATATTTAATTTCTTGTATGAAAATTTTGTTTTTGTTTTTGTTTTTTTTATTTACATGCTTTTGTCAGATGGAAATTTTGGTTTTCTGTGTAAGAAACATTTGTATGGTTTTTAACGAATTCATTTCTTTTTCCTTTTTTCTTTTTTCAAAATGAACATTTTTCACTGTCTGCCGTAACGTTTTTTGTGTCATTATTCTTTGTAATGACACAACTTAGTTACATGGACTAAACTTTGATTAACAACAAAAACAATGAAAAAAAATAAAAAATATATAATTAAAAAACTTATCTTATCAAAAAGCGGGGGGATCATAAATTAGCACGAGATTCACGAGTCAACAGAAAATAGCAATGGAGACACAAAAAAATGACTCAAATGGTTTTTTTTTTTTTTTTATTTATTTAAATAATTAAGCAATACTGCGATTTTGTTTATTTACATTTAAACAAAATTAATCTATATGATAAATATTTACATGCGTTTTACTAATATCTATATGATCTGCTGCAATCACCACCACCACAATCAGCATACATTTCCAGATGGAAAGAATACGTCAACCTCTACAAGTATCGCGAATGTTAACAAAAGTAAGTAGACAAACATGAAGACAAATCCAACTCTTTTATTTAAACGATATTTGGCTACTGTTAAGATTATGTAAACTAAAATAATGGCGATTATGAGTGATAGGATTGTGAACTCCATGCCGTGGGATTTGACGTTAACTGGTGTACGATTCCCTTTGCCGTCCCCGACCATTGTACGGATAAACCATGGCAAACCGAGTGACATTAATATATTCAACGATGATGTGCCCAATGAATTTGATAATCCCATAGCGGCTTCACCTAGTCGAGAAAAATGAATTCAATACACAGAAAAAATGGAGTAAAAAATCCAAAGTTACCTTTTCTTGCCATGATTATAGCTGCGGTTGCTTCTGGTGTACACCCCCCAGCTGCTAGAAATGTTAAACCCATAACAGAGTCGGGAATACTAAATGTGTAACCTGAAAAACCAAAATAATTCAAATCATTTTTCAAAGTCTCTAGTCCAACTCCACATACCGATGACCGTTAACATCCAGAATATTTTATAAGCAACCAGCGCAATCCACATAATGCAAACAGTAAAAGTATACGGATAAAATCTACGATGTTTTCGTGGATCGATCAGTGTTATTGAGAGTAAGAATCTAATTGGCCAAGTAAAAACAAACCAAACAATTGAAAAAAAATTGCATCTTGGCAAACTCCAGGGACTCGATAATTCACCTTCGATCGGATACTTGATTATCATTTTGTCTAGGGAAGAAATATTTTATTTTTCATTTTGATGGAATTATAAATAAATTTGAAAACCTACACACTGGCTCGTTAGGATCTCTTAGGATAATTCTTTCTTCGGTATTAACCTCTGGTGTCGTCTCGGGTATTATAAAGACTGGAACATTGACTTTCTCAACAACTTTTGACGCAGCGATAATATCTTCAGCCGCAGGCGTAAGTGGTTCTCCGAAATCTGAAGAAAATAAATTTTTCTTTTTAATTCTTTTGAAAAATGCGCAGAAATGTTTCCAGAATACCGTAGCTAGTTTTCTTGCAGAGACGCCACTTCTCTTCGCACAACCGTCTGGCCAATTTCATCGATTTTGCATTAAATGACATAAATATGTAATAACCGATAAGCATAAGAACCAATGTCATTGCTTCGTACCACTGCACATGGGAATCCCACATTATAATCGAGAGCACTGTGATGTTTATAAAGAAAATAAAACAATCCCTGGTCAGTGGCCACCAATCAAACTTCAATGTCTGTTCCAGGGAAAATAAAAATTGAATTTTGCGTAATTGGAATAAAAAATTGGAGGAAATAATTATTTACTTTACTCGCTGATAATCCAAGTAGAGCGCCGACACCAACCGTATTGAATAATAAGGAACCGATGACTGTTCCAATGCCCATATCGGATTGTGTTACAAAAATCGCTATAAAATTTGTAAAACACTCTGGCATTGCCGTCGCTGTTGCCATAAACGTTGCTGCAGCCAAATCCTTAATCCAAAAAAATAAAAAAGAAAAAATTAATTTCGCGAATTGAATGCTTAGTTCAGGTGACTTACGGGTGGAAGCTTCAAGTCCTCACAAATACACCAAACGGTTGGTATAAAGTAACTATCCACAATTATAGCCATAAATGTGAATGCAAAAATAGCACCAATAAAATGTAAAATAATCGCTCCTTGTAATCTTTGCTCCTCTGGTTAAAAGATTTTTTTTTTAATTTTCTGCTGTTACGAAATAAAATTTTTAAAAATTCTTACGTGTGAATAGATCATCGGGAAAATCGTCAATTGGTGAACGATCGATGCACTCATCATCCTCAGTCATAGCGCCTCTTTCGTTGATGTGATAACTACTCGGATTCCATGGATACCAATACTTTAGTTGGCCAATAATATCGGAATCTACAATATCCACATTTATAACTTTTGATACGTTATAATCTTCTCTCTCCGGAAATAGTTCCGTATAACTGCTATCGGTTTCATTATGATTCTCATCTATGAATAATAATTTTTTTTTTTTTTTTCTATTATTAAAAATTCTTTTCACCCCTACATTCTCTATTTGTTTCTAGGTAAATCTAGGTAACATCACCTTGCGCATCACATTGTCCATTATTAATCAATAGTACTGTAGCAAATGTAATCAATAATATTAAATGATTACAAGTTTTCAACAACATTCTAGTTTAGTATCCCGTTGGATAGGCCGCCACTTAACGATTCGCCTTTTTTTTTTATTTTATAAACGTGAATCTTCACACCAAAACCCATTCACAATAGCACAACTGTACACGTTTGTGCCGATCAACATACGACCACTGATTTTTAAATTAATTTTTATTTATTATTTATAGTTGGAAATACAAATGTAAACTAGAATTAATTGGTAACAAACTTTGTGAGATGTTGAGAAAAATTTGAATTAAAATCGAAAATGAAATGAAATTTTGTTTTTTTTTTTTTTGTTGTTAATTAAAAAAGAAATAATAATAGGTGGGGAAAATAAACAGTAAGAACAGAAAATTTTTATTATTTTTTTTTTTTTTCATTATCATTAATAAAATCAAATTTTATCATTTTTTTTTATTTAGTATACAGAAATACTTAATTTTTCATGTCTGTAGTAAATATAAATACGACATGGTTTAATACAAGTCATAAAAAAAAAAAATCGTTAATCACTAATAAAACGTTACAAATGTCTTTTAATTTTTTTTTTCTTTTTTTTTTTAATTAAACATTTCTTTCGTTAATTTATTAATGAAATTAATTTAAAATCTTCTTGTCACAATGTAATTAATTAATACAAAAAAATCATATTTTTTTTTTTAATAAATAATTAATTAATAAAAAAAATTAAAAAAAATTATCAGGATTAAAACAATACAAATGTTATAATATTTGCCTTTAAATGGTTTTTGAATTAAAAAAAAAAATAATAATAATGATGATGCCCTGATGTCTTGGGTGTTATTTATCTTAATTAATCATTTAATAATATAATTAATGTTAATTACATAGATATTAATTGTTTAATCACCCGACAATGTATTTAATAAATTAAATCGCACAACAGTTTCCATGGTTTGTTATATTTATTTAAACAAAATAATTTTTTTTAATTATTTCTCCTTACTTTTTACTTTAAATTTCTTTTCTTTTCTTTTTCTTTTTTGTTATAATTAAATAGAAAAATAATAATAATAAAATAATAATTAAATTTGATTTATATTAAATGTTTAATTAATAATCTAAAATAAACGTAAATGGATTTATTTATTCATGATATCGGTAATCACATAAATGATAAAAAGAAAAAAAAAATTAGAAATTTAATTTTAGAGAAGAAAATTTAAATTAATTAGTAAAAATAATACTTTTAAAAAGTGAATTTTACCTAAAACTAAAAAAATGTCTAATCAATCAAATGCAAAAAAAAAAAAATATTAATAATAATAATAATTAATTTCTAATAAATACTTTTGATAGATATTTGTTTTACCTTAATCTAGCTAAATTCGTGTATTGTAAAATCACTAAATGGTTAAGAACCATGGAATACAAAATTAACAAGCATTTCCTGATGGGAAGAATACATCGAGTTCCACAAGTATCGCGAATGTCAGTAAACTCAGATAGATGAACAGGAAGAGAATACCGACTTTCTTCGTTAAACGATACTTGGTCGCCGTTAATATCGTATAAACGAGGATTATTGATAAAATTAATGTCAGCGCTGTGAATTCCATGCCGTGTGATTGAACATTTATTACTGATCGGTCCCCTTTACTGTCAACAATCATTGTACGGATAAACCATGGCAAACCGAGTGACATTAATATATTCAACGACGATGTTCCCAGCGAATTTGATAATCCCATAGACGCCTCACCTAATTACAAACGAAACAAACAAAACAAAACGCAAAATTAATTTGTTTTTTCAATATTTAGTTAATTATTTATCTAAATGTCGTTAATTAATTTTCTTTGACGTCTATTGATAATGAATTGACGTAGTCAAATATAATTATATGCTAATGTCTTACCTTTTCGTGCCATAATTATAGCTGCGGTTGCTTCGGGCGTACAACTTCCAGCTGCCAAAAATGTTAAACCCATAACGGAATCGGGAATACCAAATGTATAACCTGAAAAACCAAAAAATTGAAGATAAATTATCATAGAAATAAATTTCTTTTACCAAATTCCACTTACCGATGATCGTTAACATCCAAAATATTTTATATGAAATTGCTGCGATCCACACAATACAAACGATAAATGTGAGCGGATACAGTTTTCGATATTTCCTTGGATCCGGTACTGTGATATACAGCAAGAACCTAATTGGCCATGTAAAGCCGAACCATAGCAACGTGAAAACATTTCTTCTGGGTAAACTCCAAATATACGGCAGATCATCATCCATTGGATACTTTATGACCATTTTATCTAAAAAAAAATTAATTTTTATTCAAATGGTTTCTGAAATCAAAAATGAGAGAGAAAAACCGTACAAACTACTTGATCAGGATCTTTTAGCACGACACGTCCTTCTGCATCTGGTTCTTGATTTGGATCTGGTATTATATAAACTGGCGTTGTGACCTTTTCTGTTTCTTTTGCTTCAGCAATAGCATCCTGAGCAGCTTGAGTCACGGGCTCACCAAAATCGTAGCTAGTTTTTTTACACAATCTCCACTTGTCTTCGCACAGTCGCCTCGCTATTTTCATCATCCTTGAATTCAGCATCATGACCGAGTAATAACTTATCAAAAGTATTACCATCACCATTGCTTCGTACCATTCAATCCGTGAATCCCACATAAAAGCGCATAACGCAGATATGTTTATTGAAAAGATAAAACAATCACGCGTTAGAGGCCACCAATCAAATTTCAATGTCTATTGAAACAGAGAAAAAAGGTTCGATTAATCCGGTTCTTTAATTAATTTTCAAAATGAATTACTTTTCTCGCTGTTAATCCGAGTAATGCTCCGACACCAACCGTGTTAAATAGCAAGGAACTAAGAATTGTCCCTATACCCATATCGGATTCGGTTACAAAAATTGCGATCACATTTGTAAAACACTCTGGCATTGCCGTCGCTGTTGCCATAAACGTTGCCGCAGCCAAATCCTTAATGCAAAAAGAAAAAAAAGGAAAAAAATTAACTTCGCGATTTGAATGTTTAATTCAGGTGACTTACGGGTGGGAATTTTAAATCTTCGCAAATACACCAAACCGACGGTATAAAGTAACTATCGACAACAATTGCCATAAAGGAAAATGCAAAAAATGCCCCAATAAAATGTAAAATAATCGCTCCTTGTAATCTTTGTTCCTCTGTTTAAACAAAAAATTCAAATTTTTCAACGAAATCGATAAATAAAAATAGAAATCCTTACGTGTGAATAAATCATCAGGAAAATCCTCAATCGGTGAACGATCGATGCACTCATCTTTAATAATCCCATTATCCGTTATAAGGTAATTCGTTGGTGTCCACGGATACCAAAGACTTAAACTTCGTTGTAATTCTGTTTGTTCAATTTTATATAAAATTTCCGACGCATTATACGAATCATTGGGATTTTTAACTACAAAAATAAAACAAAAAAAAAAAAAAATCCATTGTAGTATCGATGATTTAATTAATTAATTAAGGTAAATTTGTGATCTAGACGTAGCTGATTTAGACAGCGAATAAACCCACAAGAAGCTTTAAAAAATCTTTAAAAATCACCTTGTAATTCACATTCGCCAAGATTACAACAATATCCCAGGTAAATAATTAAAATTAAATGATTACACGTTTTTAATCGCATTGTAGTCACTACCAGCTAATATTTCCACACTTGAACACGACACTCGGTAAACTTTGTTAAAAAACTTCCACAAGACACTTTTGTTTAAAATCCAAAGATGAACTGAAGGAACATTTTCTGTTTAGCTGACTTTTTTTTTTTTTTTATTATTTTGTCTAAATAATTTTTTTTTTTTTAATTAAATCATTTAATTAATGAAAAAATAAAAATTAAAAAAAAAATGTATAATTGGTGAGGGAGACGAAGCATTAATTCTATTTTTTTTTTTTGAGTGATTTTAATACTTTTTGTTTTAAAAATTATTTTATCAATAGATAAATCACGGTTGGTTATCTATTTGTTAAAATAAATAAATTATTGTATTTAAATAAAAATTAAAAATTAAGGAAAAAGAAAAAGCAAAAATAAATTAAGACATAATTAGTTTCATTAAAATTAAGTCTGTAGCAACAAATTATTTTATTTATTTTTCTTTTAGCTTAGATAATTAAAATTTTTCAGTGCTTTTGTTATATATTTGCATTGATTACTAAAACCTAAAAAGCATAAATAATCGTAATAACAGTAATAATAATAATAAAAGCATAAAACATAGATTTACCTATAGAAAACACCTAGTACTAGACAGACAACAAAGGTTTAACTACCTTAATGAACGTGATAATTGTCATAAATCAATAAAAAAAGTGTTTTTTTTTTTTTTTGATTAATTATTTAGTAGCGAAAATATTATTATTTTTATTAATGAAGCTTAACTAATTAAAAGTGAAATAATTAATTAATGCTGTTTTAATTTATTGTGGGCATCAACGGTGCGACAGTTTTTTTTTTTTTTTTTTGTTTTGATTATCTATATAAAGCGGGTTTTAGGCGCATTTTTTTTATTTTTTTTTAATACAACAAAATTAAATTTAGAGAACAAACAAAATTTGTTTACCTGATTATCTAATAAACGAATGGAATCTTTATTTTGATAAACAACCTTAAGCCTGAAAATCATCTGGTCAAGCAACAACAACAAAAAAAAGGAAAAAAAAAAAATTCAAATCTTTTAATAATAAACGTTGTGGGTAATTAATTAAAAATAAAAAGCCACAAATAGCCCCTCTCACAACAACAATAATTAACAAAAAATAAACAATAAAAAAAAAAGAAGCATAATCGATGGTAATAAATTATAATTTTATCAAGAAACTGACTTATTTCCAGCAAGACAAAATGCTAAAAAAAAAACAGGGAAAAAACTTCAAGAATTCAGTCGTTGTTTGATAAAAGCCCGTCGATTTTAATTTTGTTTGTCTATTTTTTGTCGAAGAATCAATAAATGTACAAAGAGAAAACAACGAAAACGATCTATTTTTAAATTTAATTTAATTTAATTAAATTTAATTTAATTTAAATCGCAAAGTACAAACTTACAATGTTCATGAATTATTGACATTTATTTATTAATTCTGATTGATTAATTTAATTTAATTCTTTTTTTTTTTTGTTCACTCTCTTAACATTGAACTTGACTTAATTACCGTTGATAATATCCAACGATGTTTTCATTTAATCTAAAAGCTTCTAAAACACCCACAACTGCATTTTGTATTAATAAATTTTCACCCACTGTGTACGCCATAATAAAGCAATAACACTAACCCCTGCAATACAGCACACACACACACAAAAAAAATCATTTTATCCAAATAAACTTTTTATTTAAACCAAAATCGTTACTTCAGCATAAACGAATTGAGTTTTTGACTTAACAAAATAAATACAAATTAAAAAAAAAAAAAAAATCTGGAAAACACCAGATTAGGTTATTTATAAGCCACTAAGTCATAGCTTTGTTAATTTATTTTTTTTGAATAAAATTTCTATATCACATAGAATGGAATGTCATTAATTAAATTTTTGTGTTTTTTTTTTGTTTCTGGATTAAAGTATTTAATCCATAATTGCATTAAATCTGTACAGAAGTACCTACCGGGTATTTAGCTTCTGTTAAAATGATTAAAAAGTCACTTAAAAATAATGTTTACATAAAAATTGTTTTAAAATTTAATTAATCAAAGACATGACATCTTATTTCAGAATGTTTCGCAAACTAGAATTAAAAATTGAACTAAAATCAGCAGGAACTCTTACATCAGAAATCTCTTAAATATCGCAATAAAAAAAAAAACTTTATACAAAAGTATACATTCCGGCGGAATTTAATTAATAACAATTATTAACAATTTTCATTATTATTAAACATTTCTTTATTCTAAAATTAATTAATAATTTTTAACACTTAAAATTACAAAATACTAATTACAGAAAACAAAAAAAAAAAAAAATATATTAAAACATGGTGAATCGTTGTTTGAATGCATTTTTCGAGCATTTTAATTTGAATTTGAATTTTAATTATTTTTTTCTAATATCTCATATACATTTTTGGGACTAGTAGTTATGCTAATTAAAAAATAATAATTTATAATATTAACAGGTGTTTGCTGTTGTAAAGACAACACCCATTTCCACTAATATTGCAAATGTTACAAAACATGCATAAATTATAAATAATATAATGCCAAGGGATTTTTTTAAACGATATCGCGATAATGCGACAACAAAATATAATGAAGCAACAGCTAGTAACAATGAGATAATTGTATAAATAATGCCATCCGAATTAATTTTGATAAAACTAGATCCATTATGAAATTTATTAACTAATGTTTTTATAAACCAAGGAAAACCAAGTGATAATAAGATTGATAACGAATTGGCACCTAATGAATTTGAGACACCCATTCCACCTTCACCTAAAAATGAAAACATTTTGTGATAAAGAATCTTTTTCGGTTTTGAGAAATACCTTTGCGTGTCATTATTACACAAGAAATTGCTTCTGGTAAACATGCACCAGCTGCCAAAAATGTTAAACCCATCACTGTATCGGGTATGCTCAATGTAAAGCCGATCATCGTGATCATCCAAACGATTAAGTAGGAGTTCAAAGCGATCCACACAATGCACATCACAAACGTTAATGGATACAATTTTCTGTACGTTTTGGGACTGGGTATTGTTATTGTTAGTAAACATTTTATTGGCCAGGTGTAAAACCACCAAATATTTCGCGCATAACTATTCTGCGGGAATATCCATAAACTTTTACGTGCTTTGATTATACCTTCTAAAAAAAAAAATTTGTATTAATTAATAAGAGAATATAATTTTTATAATTGATTACCCTGCTCCAAGTTATTCATCCTTAATTTCTCATTGTAGGCACTTTGATCAACGGACGCTGATATATTTGGTACGCTCCCATTACTCGGTGTATTTTTCACATAATTAGTACCTTTGTACCCAGTTTCTAAAACGATCGTATTTGTAAAATCTAAAGAAAAGAACAAACACGGTTTCTTTAATTAAATCTGTGATAAAACCCAAAAATTTCATTGGCATACCATAACTACTTCTCGTACATAAATGCCACTTTCCTTCAATATACTTTTTAAAAAATTTCATAATTTTCTTATTTTGAAATAAAACACAAAAATATAAGAAATAAAGTAATGAAAATATTAATCCTTCATACCAATATATTTTACCATCCCATGATATGATCACAAGAACGATTATATTTATGGAAAACATAATACAATCCCTGGTAATTGGCCACCAATCTAATTGAACTGGCTAAATAAATTTTTTATTTGAATTAATTTAAAGAATTTGTTTTTTTTTTTTTTGTTAATACTTTAGTGGCAGCTAGTCCAGCAATAGCGGCTACACCTAATGTATTAAATAGTAAAGAGCCAATAATTGTTCCTAAACCCATGTCAGACTCTGCAACAAATGTGCTAACAACATTGGAAAATAGTTCTGGTGTTGTTGTCGCAGACGCCATAAATGTAGCAGCAGCAACATCCTATAAATTAAATTTTAATTGTTTTTTTTTTTTTTTTTTTTGTAGTAATCAAAGCCAATAAAAAAATTGATTATCTTATCATAAATTAAATATTTATCGATTGATAACAATAATTATTTTATTTAATTAACTAACCGTTGATATATGCAAATCATCGCATATACATTCCACTGATGGTAGAAAATAATCATTGCATACAACAGCAATTAACGTGAAAAAATAGATAGCAGCCAGAAAGTGTAATAAAAAAGCACCGTGTTGTCTTTGGGAATCTTGAACAAAAAACACAAAAATCACAAAAATCACAAAATAAAACGTAAAAAAAAAAGAAAAAGAAATAATTTATGAGACTTTTAATTACCAATCTCTATTAATTAATTAACTGTGGTTAACTGATTATAAATTAACACAATAAAATTTATTATTTATGTGTAATTAGTTGGTAATAGAATTAAAATACAAAAAAAAATAATTTTAAAAAATCGACTCACGTGTAAATATATCATCTGGAAAATTTTCAATTGCATTCGGATTTTCACAACTATTCATATAATTATTTGTTAAATTATTTATTTTAATTATAATTGTTGTCATTTCTGTAATAATAATAAAAATAATAATTATTAAGGTGGAAAATCCAATTAATAGTTTAACGGACTATTCTTATTGATTATTTTTTATTATTCTATCATTCGAATCATTGTTTAATTATCTAATATTATTATTATTTCCACTTACTATACAATATATAAGATAAAATACACAATTTATGTGTAAATACTTCAATAAATCTAATTAAAAAATTCTTTTATTTTTAGATATTACTTTTCAAACAAATTTTAATTAATTAAAAAGTAAAATAAAAAATTATTTTTGTTTTGTTTTTTTTTTTTTTTTTTAAATTAATTAATTATTAAATAATTTTTTATTTTCATTAAATAATTAATTAGAAAAAATGGTAATTGATTGTAAAATAAAAAATTGAATAAAAATGATCCCAATCCAATCCAATCGTTTAATTATTTAAATTTTAGAAAAACGATAGGAAACACGCGATGTTTATTAATAAAATAATAAATGAGAATTAATCCTACGTTAACCCTAAATATGTTAATTAAATAAAAAAAAAAATTACCTCATCAAATGTAATAAAAGAAAATTTTTTTTTTGTTTTCTTTCATATGCAAATATCGTTTAAAAAAATAAAATTTTATGATCGATTATAAAAATTCATAAATAAATAAATTATTAAAAACATTTTTAATTATAATTACAAAATATTTATTAATTAATAAAATGTAATCAAATAATAATTTAAATTACCTTCATCATGTCCGTAAGACGATGCATTTGTTAAATTTACTAAATATAATAAAAAAATTAATTTTATCATTTTAATCTATTGTTAATATAGACAATTAATTATTTAATAAATTATTAATATGCATTTATAATTTTTTACTATTAAATAAAAATCATTTTCTCTGGTAAGTTTAAACAAAAAGATCTTAATCAATCGAAAAACCACCAAAAAAAAAAAAATTATTATTAATTAACACAAAACAACAAATATCTCACTTAATAATTAACAAAAAAAACTAAACAAAATTAAATTAACTAAATTATAAGCAAGACAACAAAACACTTTTCAAACAGAATAAACATTTTCAATGAGTTTTAAATAAAATATTAAAAACAATAATAACAAAAAATAAACGCAGGTAAAACAAATACAGTGAAAACGAACTAAAAAGAAAATTTATTTAATTTTACTCTCTAACACCCACCACTAAAATTTATTACGATTTGTTCACATTAAAAGTAAAAATAAAAATGAAAAAAAAAATTATTTATTTTATTTTTTTTTTTATTTATTTCATTTTTTAATTAATATTTCTGTAATGTAATGTAATTCTCTCTCTGTGTGTGTATGTGTGTATGTGTTATATATTATTACCTTGTCTATAAAGCTCTTATTTAAAACACAAAATAATAATAAAATTATTAATATTTCATAATAAATAATTTATATAAAAAAACTTATGCTATGATTGTGCATGTTGAGAGTGGGAAATTTTTTAATTTTTTTCCGTTTAAATTAAGACCTAATCGATTTAGTTTGATACAGCGGTGGGATTAATGTATATTATAGTGGTAATTGTAACTACCTATAGATTAATTGTAACGCAACAACCTTTACGGTGGTTTACCTTAGTTTTTTTTTAATTTTTTCTCTCGTTTAATTTAGATGGATAGTGTCGGATAAATATTCTAACATTTACCTGATAGACAACCCTTTTAACACATTTACTTAACTTATACATGCATAAATACTTTAACCATTCTTAACGTTTATCGTAACGTAACAAATGTACTGAGCGAATGACACCAAATACAGAATAAAGCAAATAAATTAACTCCATTCATAACACCATAATTAAAATCAGACACTTCGTGTTCCACCATAAATGTTAAGTAAATAAACAATGAGAATCTCTATTATTAATTATTTCAATTAAATTAAAATTTACAAACGATCATATGCTTAATTAAATTAAATTAAAATAAAAATACAAAATCTACTATAAAAATTATTTTTCCTTTACGAAAAAAAAGGTTCAATCACAACAATCATCCACATATAAATATTAAAAAAAATTAATTAATTAAGTAATTATAATTATAATCACGTTATCTGCACACGTGAAGAATTTCTTCTTTTCAAACACAAACACAAACACAAAAAGTTTACACCATACATTAAAGGCATATCATTGCCATTAACCACGTTAATTTAATTTTTAATTTTTTATTAACAATATGTTTCTAAAAAAAAAAAACAACAGACAAATAGGTTTTTAAAAATGTTTTTCTTTTTTTTTTTTTTTTTTTTAATATAATTAATAAACTTGAATTGCATGCAATCTGCAATTGTAAGAAACATAAAAGACAAAAACATTAATTTTTTTGATGCACAAATTCTGATTAAGATTTATTTTAGAATCGCGTTTTACGATAGATACGTTTTTACCTTTAATGCTGACTATGCTCAAGATTTTAATGATTAGAATAACTATGTTGCTTGTAACGTTTTTAATTATTAAAACTCGTGTTTGGCGGAAAAAAAAAAATTATTTCTCTAGTTATGAACATTGGAATAATAGGGAAAAATTGAGGATTTTTCATGTTCAAAAATTTGTAAATAAAAAATTTTGTACCAGACCCTCGTATTTTATATTTTTCTCAGTTAGGTAATTCATTTCTGGATTCAAAAACGTAAAAATAAATATTCTAGCATTAGATTTGGTCGAGTTACACTCAATTTACTGCAACAACTACACGCTGAACGATGTATCTGACCACCAAAGAAAAAAAAAAATTCTCGAATTATAATCATTGCAGGAACTACAGGCAAACAATCAAAAATATAAAATAAAAAAAAAGCATTAAATTTAAATATAAAATATATATTCACTGTACAATCTGTCTATAAAATATTAATTATTTAAATTAAGAATACTTTAGTGATCACATGTTGGCAAATTAACAATGAAAAAATAATTTAATTCGACTAAACTAGCGAATACGAGGAAGCCAACATACATAAATGTGCATGTGACTCCTATTTTCCAATCCAATTTAAATTTATTTAAATATAGCGATAAATACAATCCAAATAATGTTGATAATAATGATATTGCTGAGTATGTTATACCTGAAGAGTTTATTGCCACCTGAAAATAGTTTTTTAGTATTTTTATTAATCGATAAATGTGAGCAAAAAAATTATTTAATTTTTCATTACCCAAGGTTCATCGGCAACAACAGGAGATGATAAAGATTTAATTAACCATGGTAAACCCAGACACAGTAAAATATCAAATGTATTTGAACCGATTGAATTACTGATCCCCATTGAACCGTGTCCCTGATTTGTTACAATTATACTGGAAACCGCTTCGGGAACACTTGTTCCGGCTGCCAAAAATGTTAAACCCATAACAGAGTCCGGAATATTCGCTGTGTCACCTGTAGAAATTTATTTTATTTTTTTATTTATTTAAAACCATAAATTACAAAAATTACCAATGACTGTGATTAAAAATGCAACAAAATATGACACCGCACCAATCCATAAAACACATAACAGAAACGTTATTATATACAGTTTAGGATATTTCCTGCAGTCCGGAATAATTAACCAAAGTATGAAAACAATTGGCCACTTCAAAATAAATGAACAATAATTGCTATCACCGCAATTCCAAGGACCTGACGCAAATTCTGTAAAACAAAAAAAAAAAACAAAAATTAATTCCATTGTGAAATAATTTAAAATAATAATTTTCAAAACACTCAACCGATTTCATCAGAAGTTTCACATGTCATTGTTATTTCATCTAAAATAACCCTGGGCTGTGCTACCTCGGTTACTGTAATTTCTTTATTAGTATCAAAAAATGTAGCTGGAAAAGAAATTTTTTATTTTATTTTCATTTAACAATCATAACTACCCAAAACGGAAATTTACTTTTTGATAGCAGTGGAGCGATCTCTGTAACTTCTTGAAATGGTCGTGGTTGTCTGTAGTGTTGCCTGTATCCTTTTATGCAACCCTTAAAGAATCGTTTCACCTTATCATTGAATGCCATTACTAAAATGTATGCCAAATACGCTGTTACTAGACAAGCTGCTTCATACCACATAACTCTACCGTCTTGCAGTATAACAATCAGTGCAATCACGGAAAATCCATACATAAACGAGTCCCGACTAATTGACCACCAATTTAGATTAATTATTTGTCCGGTAAATAAGCCACAACAAGCGGGCACTGCTAGAACATTGAATACTGCCGAACCAACAACGGTACCAATGCCAATATCACCTTCCGTGATAAATGTTCCAACGCAATTGATAAATAATTCAGGACTTGACGTTGCCGCAGCCATGAATGTGGCACCAGCTACATCTTCCTTCATTTTTAATTCTACAAGTAATTCAGTTTATTATTTTTAGAAGTTTATTTGAAATATTTCTACCTACTCTGACACAGGATGTCAATCGCTGGCACAAAGTAATCATCACAGACGATAGCCAACAGCCAAAAGCAATAACAAGCCAGTAATATATGTAATATTATCCAGCCATGTATTCGTTGATCTTTAGTGAAGCCATCCGATGGAAATTCATAAATTGCAGCTGGTGTACAATTAAATTCATCATTCTCCGGTAAAACAATTGTAAAATTTTCATTTTTTACAATTAAATTTATCCCTGTGTCCACACCGAGTAATTTTCGATTATTAAAACTGTTTTGCTTGTCATAAGTAGAGAGATTTGTAAACACAACACTAATTATATAGAATGTGGCCAATAATAATATTCCAAATATACGAAAATATAATGATAATCTTGTTTTCCTTTTCCGATTACCCAAGAGTAAAATTCTTTTGCTCATATTATCTCTCTTCGTCGTTTTTTTTTTTTTTTAACAATTTCTATCCTTGTTCAAATAATTTGTGTTTTATCTAAAAACGTACGTATTGTCATTGATAAGAATTAAAATTATAAAACTGAAAAACTCACTTAAAAAGTAATAATGTCAATGGTGAAATAATTAAAATTAACACGCTCACCCTTAATTTATGTTGTCCAAAGAAACTCCTTAGTGGAAATTAATGTTTATGTTGGCCGAATTAAATGATTTAATATCATAAAAGCATTTCCTTAAAATCGTATAAATGTAAGAACGTTGTATCCTTGAATCGCCACAGTTTTAAATAATTTACAATTCAAATGTGGGCAAACAATAGTTGTTAACAATAGTAATCGCCCCCCCAAAATGATCACACAAAACTTCTCACAACAAAGTATAAAATTCAAGTAAACCAAAACATTAAAATTCATTTGCTTTTATATTCTATATCAGTTTTCTTAGTTTTATTATTAATACATTTCAAGTAGATGAGATCTAATTTTCATTATTTATTTATCGATTATTAAATATTTATGTGATAAGAAATAAAAAAAAAAACATAAATATTATCAATTGTATAAATAATAACGTCATTATGTAAATAAATTAATTTTATTTTAAAACATTAAATAGGGTCTTAAACCCTGTTAAAGGAACATTAGAATAATAAGAGATGAATCGGTAAGATTGATGAATCTCAATGACATTTAATTAAATTAACTAAATTAATGAAAAAATAATTAATAATTTATTTATTTATTTATTTATATTACATAATCCATTCATACAATGTAATAAGAAAAAAAAAAATTGTTTTTATTTATTTATTTAATTAATTGATTTTTTTTTTTTTTTTATTATTATTATTTTATTTATTTAATTACGATAATTGATAAATTATTTTACATTATATTACATTAAATTATAACAAATAATTATTTTCTTAAATTAATTAATCGCTAAAATATGTTAAAATTAATTTTTTTAAAGGAAAGCGAAGAACGTACAGAAATAATAACAATCAATAAAAACACTTTTAATTAATTAATTAATTAATATTAAAAAAAAAAAAAAAAGGGGGAAACAGTGATATAACTATTTAGGAACATTTTTTTTTTTTATTTATTTTTATTAATCCATGAAATATCTATTCAAAACAATAAATGACTGAGAGAATAAAGGATAATTTTAGTGATAATAAATAATTAATAAAAGCAACAACCTAACAAAACGTGCTGTCTTAATAGATAATTAAATAAAAATCAATTAAATATTTAATCTATAATCTATAATAAAAGAAAAATATTAATAATAATAATAATAACTAAACAGCATCAACATAAACATAAACAAGACAACAACAAACAACAACATCATCACCAAACATCTCAAACAACATTTGAAACTAATAAAACAAATAAAATAATTTTTTTCTTCTTTTTTCTATGAGACATTTTTTTCTTTTCTTTTCTTTTCATTTATTAATTAATTAATTTAAATTTAATTTTTGTAATAATTTGGCTTTAAAGGTGTTCAAAAATGTATTTCTTTGTTCCTTGTATAATATTTATATAATGTGTATAAATTTGTGTATCTTGTTGAAATATATTTTTTATTTAATTATATTGTTTTTCTTTTTATTTATTTATTTTTTTTATTATTATTATTATTTAGATTATAATCTGTTGCTTCACCTACCACATGTAGGTAAATTGACGGTAAAGAATACATTTAATTCAATCAAACTTGCTAATATTAAAAATACTGCGTACATTATTAAACACGCTTGTCCTACTTTTTTATCTAAACGGAATTTATTTAATGAAAATGTTACATAGAGCATCATTAATGTTGATAATAATGATATAGCTGAGTATTCTAATCCAGCTGAATTAATACCAACCCAATGGTGGCCGGGTTCTATTGGTAAAAATGCTGCTTTAATTAACCATGGTAAACCTAGACACAGTAAAATATCAAATGTATTTGAACCAATTGAATTACTGATCCCCATTGAACCGTGTCCTTAAATAAAAGAAAATAAAATAATTAAATTATTAATTCAACAAATAAAGTTGTCTTTATTTTAAGAGTGATTACCCTGTTTAGCAACGATAACACTAGATACTGCCTCTGGTACACTTGTTCCAGCTGCCAAAAATGTAATTCCCATAACAGAGTCAGGAATCTTCAGTGTATCACCTAAAATATAACCAATAATAATTATATGTTATTCTGATAAATTTCAAAGAATTTTTATAATTCACCAATAATCGTTATCATCCATGCGACCAAATATGATAACGAGCCAATCCATATAATGCACATGGTAAATGTAAATGGAAACCATTTTTTTAATTTTGGCTTCTCACAATCCGGTATTGTTAATGCGAATAATAAATGTATTGGCCATGTAACCACCCATATAACCTGTGTCAAACATTTCCTTCTAAATGGATATGAAAACAATTGAAAACGATATTCCTCCTCTTCGATACTAGGCACTTCAATTTTATCACCATCAACTGTACCCGGAACAGGTATTATTGTACTAATTTGCTCATTAGTTCTTGTCTCTTGTAAATTTTCAATATTTCCTATAATTTTAATATCAGTTTTTTGTTGTAATTCAACACTTGTTGTTAATTCATTAATACTTGAATCAATATGTGTTATATTTTTAATATTACCATTCTGTTGAAAATGCTCTATGCGTAATGGAAAATGTGCTTCGATTGCTTCTACAAAAAAAAACAAAACCAAAAACACAAATTAAATTCATTTATAATTAAATTAAATAATTTGATTTGATTTAAAAAAAAAAATAATAATAAAAATAAATTAATTGGTTTCGTTATCGTTACCCTGCTCTTTGTTTGTTGAACTAGTTTGTAAACTACTGGATGTGTCATGTGATTTACGACTTCGTGTGCGCCTCAACCCACCTTAAATATTTATTGTGCAGATATTTTTTTTTTTTTTTAATTTTTTTTAATTTTTATATTATTAATAAATGATCAAATGTAAATTTTAATTAATCGGTAAAAATCAGTGTTCATGCAAATATAAGTCAGTGCAAATTTATTAAAAAAAAAAAACAAACAAATTAAAACAACAAAAAAGAAAAGAAAATGAAGCAAATTCCTAAAATGACATTTCTGTTATTAAAGTTATGAAACTAGTTGGAACTGCTTTGGAAAAACTTAAAGTATGGTAAGCATGGTGACCAAGCACAGTGTGTAACAATGTAATTATTGGGTATCACCTACCTCTTGCACATTTTTGAAATGTTTTATCGTAATACATCACAGCAATATAAACAATATAAAGTAGAACTAATATAAGTGCTTCATACCACTCAACACGTTCATCATGTATTATACATATTAAAATAGCTACTGTTATACCATATGCTAAACAATCTCTTGTTAATGGCCACCAATCAAGTGGTACCACCTAAAAATAAAACAATAGAATAAAAGAAAAACTCTTCATTATAATCCAATAAAGAATTGATTTACCATTCCCGCTCCAATACCACAACATGCTGCTACTGCTAATATATTAAAAACGGCTGAACCCACAATTGTGCCAATACCAATATCACCTTCTGTTATAAATGTTCCAATAACATTAACAAAAAGTTCTGGTGCTGATGTTGCAGCAGCCATAAATGTTGCACCAGCAACATCATTTGACATATTTAAAGCTTAAAAACATGAAAAATTAAAATGGAAAATTATTATTATAACGTTAATACAAACCTTGACATATTTTTTCAACGGCAGGTACAAAATACTTATCACAAACTACTGCTAGTGCTGCGAATAAATATAAACTTGCTATTACATGAAGTACAACAGCCCCAGCTTGTCTTTCTCTTTCTGTAAATAAATCTTTTGGAAAATCATCGATTGCTGGTTGCGTACAATTTAATCCTAAAAATGAAAAAAAAAAACATTAATTAAAAATTCCACCTTAATATACAAAAAATAATTGTTTACAACAAATGCGCATGACAATATTACTTAAAAAATTGTTTTTTTTATTAATTTTTTCACAATATAAATTAGTTAAGGATTACCCATTGGAAACAATATTTAACAAATAAATAAATGATCAAAGGCCACATTTTCTGCAATAACAATAATAAAAATTGTTATAAATAGATCAAGAATTTTTTATTATTATTATTATTAACGTTCCACATGACTTATTTAACCGTTTTTTTAAATGTGGAGAGAAAAAAGACAAAAAAAAAACGTCAAAACGTCAAAACAACAGGTGTGTAACCTATTTAAAAAAAAAAAAGAATAAAGAATAAATATTGGAGATCTATTGATCGAAAAACGATGGTATTGTTGGAAATAAAAAAAACGTAAAAAAACTGCTGATTGTAGAGAGTACGATCAGATCAAATCATTTTATTTATTTATTATTTTCGTTGGTTTATTAGTTTTGTAATAATAATAATAATAATATTATTGTTAATAATAATAATTCTTTATCATTTCCGGTAAGTTTACTAACATTTACTATAATTTCTAATAAATTTAATTTAAATTTATTTGTTATTACTTTAACAGAACTTAAGCCATATTTATTATTTTATTTATTTTATTTTAAATTAGAAAAATTGAAATAAAATGAATAAATGAAGAAAATATATAATTTGACTAAATGATAATGATAATAATGATAATAAACAATTAATAATCATTAAACAAATCAATGTAATAATCAGACAGTAATATCTGTTTATATTTAATTAATAAATAATCTATATATATATATATAGAAAATCCATTGTACAAATTAAGATTATTAATTATTGATTATTGTTACAAAAAAAATATGTTTTCTTTTTCTTTTTTATTTATATTTTATCATACATAGGTTTGTCATACATATTTTTCGTTTATTATTTCTTATTTTTGTTTACATGACATTACTGTATTGAATATTCATACAATACATTATTATAAATTATTAATATTAATAAATAAATAAAACAAATTAATGAATACATCAATTTAAATAACATAAATTATAAATCTGATTAAATCTGTACTAACTCAAAAGGTTGATTTTTTTTTTTTTTTTTATTAACATTATTTATAATAAAAAAAAAAAAAAAAACGAAGAAAAATTCAAGACTCTCACAAAGAGAAGAATCAGTTGTTTTTTTTTTTATATATGAAACACCCTTTAATATAAATTGAATTAAATTTGTTTCTATCCTACATGACTTATGTTTTATATTCTAATAATAATAATAATCATCATAATAATAACAATAATAAAAATATAAATACAAACATAATCTGTGTTTTCTTTTTTCACATTTTTAAAGAAGACTTTTTTCTGATCTCATGTAATCATTAAATATTCTTGAAATAAACGTAGAAGTAAACGAAGCTTGTAATAATTACATTTAATTTAAATCTGTTACATCCTAATAAGATATTTCCATTCGCTTTATTAACTTCAATACTGTTTCTTCATTTTTTTTTTTCTTTTTTTTTTTTTAATGAAAATCTAATAGTTTCCGTTTGCTATAACACCGAATATAATTTTTTTATAGAGACTTTTTCCATTAACGAACATGTTTCCGTACTTTAAAGTATGTTAAATATGCTGAAAAAAAATTATTTCGCGAGTTAAAAATATTTTTAGATTTTTGATGCAAAGAAACACCGTTTAAAGTGTAGTAATTGCAGTAAATTGGCTGTAACTTGACCAAATCTTATGCTAGAACCTTTATTTTTATGTTTTTTAATCCTTAAATAAATTAGCTAATAGAAAAAAATATAAAACAATAGGCAATCGTACAAATTTTTTGATATTCAGTTATTTGAACATGAAAAATCCTCAATTTTTCCAATTCGCATAATTCGAGAAGTAAATCGATTTTATTTTACGAGTTTCGACGAACAAAAATTTATTTCACGAGTTAAAAGTATTTTAAAAATTAAAAATGTGTTTTTACGTTACGGAAAATAATTACTAAAAGATTATTTATATAATTATCAATCCACAACAAGAACACAAGTGACATACAAAAAAAAAAAAAAAAAAAAAAAAAAGCATTAATAACAATCAAAATAAGTTTGTTTCTCAACAACAACAAAAAAAAATCCACAACAAAAGCCACTTAATATCAATAAACTCTTAAAAGAAACTAAAAGTTGAATAAAAATGTTTGTTAAATTAGGAATAATAATAATAAACCAAGGAACGAATGAAGAAAAAATAAATTAAACAACCAACCAACCAACTAACTAAGTAAATAACAAAAAAAAAAATTTTTTGTAATTAAAAAATTAAAAATTATAATAATAATTATCAAGTTAAAGTTGACAATCATTTTGTTAAATAAACATTATTAATAAAAATTAAGATGAATTATTAACAGGAAATCTAATAATAAAATTTTACACACACAGAAAATATTCAAAAAGAAGAAATTCTCATCTCTATCAAACAAATACAATCGCGTACAGTAAGTACTTCATGTAATCATATCTCTATCATCATCATCATCATCAATAACATTTTCGAATATATTCTATAAAAAAAAAATAAAATTCATATTTTCATCATGTAATTTATTTATTTATTTTTAATTACTTAATTGTTTTATTATATTAATGAAATAAAATAAAAATAATTAAAAGTGTAATACGACGATTTATAAAGTAAAACAAACAAAATCGATATTTAAAGTCGCTTTACCACTGGTAAAACATAAATGAAGACTTCGAAATGTTGCCAACATCAACAAAAATCACAATTTATAACTAGAAAACACCTGTTTAATGCAACTAAATAATTAAAAACAAAAAAACAACTAAATTCCCAACCAATTAATTAACGTAACGTAAAAAAAAAAAAAAAACGGTTTTTTAAAAGACGCTTAACACGTTCATCAGTCAATTAAAATAAAGTTTTTTTTTTTAATTAATTAAATTAGCGACATTATGTGACATTTTAGTTACTTTAATTAACTTTAACCTTTATTGTTATTAATTAATTAATTTAATAATAAAAAAACAATTTTTATTAATCTATTTTCCGATTTTTATTTATTAAATGTTGTTTTTTTTTTTTGTTTTGTTTTGTTTTGTTTTCGTTTTAATTAATTAATTAATTAATTAATTTTTTTGTTTTTCCTTTTCTTAATTTAATAAATAAATAAAATATTTATTTTATTTTATGTTTTCTGTTGTTGTTTTCTGTTGTTGTTGTATATAAGTAAGTACTAAGTACATGTATGGATTTAAATTAAATAAAAAATAAATAAATAAATAATATGAATAAAAGACGATTCATAAGAAATAATATTCTCTTAGAATAATAAATAATAAATAATAATAATAATAAGAGATATATTGTGTGCAGTTTTATTGTAGTTGATTAGGAAATCGGGGTGCCACTTAAGTCATTGTTATGGAGTTAAGAATACTTAGTCCGTGTACATACTCTTTATTATTATTTTTTTTTTTCTGCTTTTTAAAGATAACTTTATCTTATAATAAACAATAATAATAATAATTTATTTATTTATCCATACTCACTAGAGTATTATTTTCTGTTAAATTTGACTTTGAATTAAACAACATTTTTTTTTTTTTTTTTCTGCTGGTTTTTCTTTATATGATTTATTAATTTTTTTTTTTTTTCTTAATTATATCAATGACAACACATCCGAAACTTGATTTTTAATTTAATAATTATTTATTATTTTTAATTAATAAATTATTTTTTATTGTAAATAATTTTTTATTGTTTTTTTTTTTTTTTTTTTTTTTATAGAGGAAATTTGTAAGAAATTTTAATTTTATTTTTTTTTTTTAATTCAATTCAATACAACCGGATAAAGTAATTAAAAAAATGTTGAATTAATTAATAACAAATTAAAGAAATGAAGATGAAATGCGACACAAAAAATAATAATTCATTTATTCTATAGTAAATTATTATCACAGATTATTTAATAAAATCACTAAATTAAATTAAATAAAATAAAACTGCACACAAAATGTGTTTCAATGGAAAACAATTAAGTAAAACGTTTGTTATGATCCGCTAAAAATCTAAAACTAAAGCCCATCATTCAGCGTTCGTTAATTAATAATTAAAAAAAAAAAAAAATTAAAAAAATACTTTTCATAATTAATTTTTAATTAATAATAAAAACAAAGTCACACATGATAAATAAAATAAACAAAAACCGGGCAAAAGAAAAAGCTAAATGTTTTTTTATAAAATTATTTTTTAATTAATAAATAAAGAAAGAAATTTAATTAAAAAGAAATGTTTTGCTTTCGCAATTTAATACCCTTTTTCATATCAAGTCCCCAATAATCTTCCATTGTTTATAATTATTATAATAAACTATATTGTATTAGAACTTCTACTCTGGTTTACCACTTTATTCTCTTCCTCCAATGAGAAAAACAAAAACAAAAAAAAAAAACAAAAATAATAATAATAAAAAAAAAAAAAAAAAAAAAAAAATTCTCCTACAGTTTTTTTACAATCATTTAAAAAAAAAAAAAAAAAAAAAACTTTTTTTCTATTTCTTTCTATTTTACATCAATCAAGGAGTTTTTTTTTTCTTTTTTCTTCTTTCTTTTCAATTTTCCTTTTTGTATTTGTATTGTTTTAGTAACCAAAAAAAAAAATATCCCACAAAAACAAAAAATTAATTTAAATTAATTATTCGTTATTAATTAATTAATTTTTTTTTCTTTTTTGTATTCTCTCAGCTAATAAATAAACTTTAGTTAAAAAAAAAAAAATAATTATTATTATTAATAATTAGCCAACAACACTGCTGAAATAAATAAATAAAAAAAAAAAAATTATATCGCAGCACCACAATTCACAGAACACAACGTAAAATAAAAATAAAAATAATTTTTTTTTTTTTTTTGTTCTTTTTTATTTTATTTTATTTTATTTTATTTTTATGTTTTAATGTTTTTTTTTTTTTTTTAAATATTATTATTAAAAAAAATTGAAGAGAAATGTTTTAAATAAAATAAAATAAATATATATATATATATATATTATATATATATATAAACAACTAATGTCCCCTCTTTGCAATTTTAAACTAAAATCTGTTTCTTGATCTAAAAGCTTCTGAAGCCCAGTAACAAATCCAAATAAACATTATTTAAGTTTTTTGTTTTTTTTTTTTCTCACTCTCTTGTATTGTATTTGTGTATGTGATTTGAAATAAATAAAACATTTATTTTATTATTTTATTTCGTATTGTTATTTTTAATTTAAAATTTATTTATTTATTTATTATCATATAGCATACATGAAAAAAAAAGAAAAAGCATAAATGTATGCATGCGGTTGTACGTCTTGTAGGTTTTTTTTTCTAACTTAAAACTTAAAACAATCAAATCAGCATAAATAATTTAGCAAAACTAATTTTTATTTATCATAAATAATTTAATTAAGTTTTTATTAATTAATATTTTACCAAACTATTGTTGTTTTTCTTCTTTCTTTTTTTTGTTTTTTTGCTAAAATGTTTTGCCACCTTTTAGTTGAAAGTGGAGACGCCACAGTATTCATATTTTCCATTACTATCCAAAGTTCATAAAAGTATTTTTCTAAAATAAACAGAATTACATTAAATTAGTCACATTAGTCAAATTGTAATAAATAATGAAATTAAGAAACCAATTTATATTAAAATGATGGATTAATCTTTTATTATTTTTTGAAACATTATTATAAACAATCAAATAATGACTTAAAAGAAAAAAAAAAGCAACAATTTTGTTGTGTTGATGTTTGAAAGAAGATAAAAAAAATCTATTTTGTTGAGTAAGACAATGAAACAAAATAAAACTGCAAGTTCATTCATTTAATGCGAATTATTATTATTATTTTTTTTTTTTAATTTATTTAGTATCTACTGTACATTTTATTTTATTTAATTAATTTATTAAGTCATTTTTAATATGTTTATTTCATCGTTACTTATTACTTTGTTTGCACTGTCATCGGATAATCGGATTTGATAAAGAACCAAATACTATAAATTAATCTGAAAATAAATAATAAACATTATTAAAACATAACTTAATTTAAAGATAAGTCAAATTATATATTGAAACAGAAAATTAAAAATTATTTTTTTTTTTTAACTTTATGCCATGCTTATCTATCGGTTATTTTAATTCAAATATCATAAATATAAAAACGGTTTAAAAAAAGGTACGCAACCAATTTTATCGTGTTATAGCAGCAGAGGTATGATAAAAAAAAAACTCTTCTAACAAAACGCCTGTCAAATTTGACAATCATATAAATAATAATAATAATAATAATAATAATAATAATAAAGCATAATTTTTTATTTTAAATATAATTTATATTAATGTAGTTATTAATGATTAAGTAGAATAAATAAATAAATATATAAATAATGAATACATTATTATTAACTGATTTTGATAAAATATGTCGTGGTTGTTTGGGTAAAAAAGGTGAAATGCGTTCGATATTCGGTTCATTTTTAGATGTTATGCTGAGAGCAATTGCTAATATAGAGGTAATTTGAAATTAACAAAAATAATACTTTTTTTTATTATTAAAGATATAATTATTTTTTAAGGTGCATGCAGGCGATGGTTTACCGGAAAATATGTGTGTTCAATGTGTGCTACAAGTGAGTAGAGCGTTTACGTTTAAACAACTATGCGAACGATCGGATGCTTCATTGCGAATGTACCTAGAACAAGAATATGACCAATATACACTAACGGATTCAATAAAAGCCGACGATATACAATTATTAAATAATGATAATAGTAAATGTTTGGTTATTGTTCAGTCGGTGAACTCGGAAGATAATCTTGTCATGACTGACGACATGACTAGTGACAATATTATGGAAAGTGTTATTTGCAATGAAAATAGCAGCATAGAAGAGAGTGTGGATATACTAGAAACTGTGAATGTGGATCCAAATGATATTAAAATTAAATTTAGTATTGATGATCATGTAAAACTTCCAATACTGACAACGGTAGATCAAGAAACCAACGAAATGAAAAGCGATGTTTACGGTACAAATACTTTCTTAAATCTCAAAATAAATTTTAAACTTATTATCCTGGTTTTACAACAGAAACATTTACAACAAACGGGCATGAAGTTCCTTTAATTATTTTAAAAGATTCCTCCTTAAATTCACATGAATTAAAAGATATAGAAGACCATGAATTGAGTATGGAGCCTATCGAAATTGTGACAAATTCCAAAGTTGGTGTTTGAAGAATAAAAAAAAAATACAAAAAAAAAAAAAATAATAAATAAAATCTTAGTTTCAGGAACTAAAGACTGAGGTTATGGAAATAATAAAAAGTTTCGAATGTGATGTGTGCCAGAAAAAGTTTGCTGATTTAAAAATTTTAAAACGACATTCGAAGATTCATTTAACCCAGAAACCGCACGTCTGTAACATCTGTAATATGTCGTTCTCAGAAAGTTCAAATCTGACAAAGCATAAAAAAAAGCATACAGGTGAATTAAGGAATGTTAAAGGAAAGCCGCATTTATGTTCATTTTGTGGGAAGGGCTTTAAGTGGGCAAGTTCTCTTTCCAAACACATGAAACATCATACGAAGCATAAAATATTAAATTGTCCGCATTGCCCAAAGTATTATGTGGAAGCTAGATCATTAAATATTCATTTGAGAAGTCATACCGGTGAGAAGCCATTCTCGTGTGATATTTGCCAAAAAACATTCACTCAAATGTGTAATCTAGACAAACATAAACGTGTGCATACCGGTGAAAGACCATATTTGTGTGGAATATGTGGAAAAGGTTTTTCCCAGAGTGGCTATGTTGCAATTCATTTGCGAACGCACACCGGTGAAAAACCTTATCAATGTAACATATGTTCGAAATCATTTGCCGGTAAATACACCCTACAAAATATTATTTTATAACAATCAATATTCACCCACAAAAATTTATTTTAGGATCAAATACATTGACGATACACAAGCGGACGCATACCGGTGAAAGACCCTACCCATGTGCAGTGTGTAGAAAAACCTTTACGAGACAGGAAACGGCATTAATTCATCAACGAACGCACACTGGTGAGAAACCACACGTTTGTAAAATATGTAATCGCCGTTTTACAAGTTCCGGCCATTTATCCGGTCATATGCGGTCACATTCTGGTATTAAACCGCATGCCTGTAATTTGTGTGCCAAACGTTTTGCAGGCAGCAGTAGTCTAAAGGTAATTTTTCTATTTAATTAAACAACAAAATAACTGTGGTAAAATAAATTTTATTTAAGGTACACATGCGAACGCATACAGGTAAAAAACCCTATGAATGCAATATTTGTGGTAAAACCTTTACACAAAATTCATCACTAACGACACATCTATTGACACATGAAAATATTCTAACCTTACCAGAGGATAAATCTATTGAATACCTTAAAAACGGTTATACGATTACAAGTGAAGGTGAATAAATAAGGATTCTTTTTTTTTATAAATAAAACAAAGGACACAAAGTGTAAAAATAAAAACTTTAATTAAACTGTAAATATAAAGACAAATAAAAACTAATTAATTAAAACTTTCGTTATTTTTTTTTCTCTCAATTTTATTATAATAAAAAAAAAAAAATTGTTTTTGTTGTTTTTTAACCATTTTTTATAACCCCTAAAATACAAAATCAAATGACAAATTCAATTTTAAACAAATAATTAATTAATTAATTAAAAGAAAATAGAAAATAAAATAAATGTTTCAAAACATAAAATAAATTAAAAATCAAACAACAAAATCACCCCACGTCCGTGACATAATAAAATTCAATAAAAAAAAAAAATTAAATTAAATTATTCTTTGCTATTTTCCTACCACCAAATTTCACGTTTCTTTTTCATTTATTGCTGATTAATCAATTAAACTATCTTTCGATTTAATTTTTATTTACACATTTTAATTATGTATAATCTAAATAAAAATGTTTTTATATTTTTCAGTCTTTTTATTTTATTTATTTTTTTTTTTTTTTTTGAAATAAAGAAAAGAAAAAATTTATTTTTTTTTAATAATTTTGGTACCTAGAGTCTAGAGTTTTATATTAAATTTATTTATTTATTTAATTAATTAAAAATGATGATATTGTTAGATTATTATCTGTGTTTCTTGATTTTATTTTTTAAAGTCGTCGGACATAGTAACACGAGGTAGAATGATTTATTTATTTTTTAATTAATTAATTAATTTTATTTCTGTTTATAGTAATTATTTTTTGTCTATTAAAATTTTAATGATTTCGCAAATAGTGCAGCAGTAGCCTGAGTTTTATCACCATTAAAATGTCGCAATTCAGCAATTACTTTATCACGACTAAAACCAAATTTAATTAGTGAACTAACGTCTTGCTCATTAAAATTATCCGTTGGTAAAATAATATTTGTTAAATTTAGTAAAGGTGTTGTCATCGGATTGCTACTGCTGCTGCCCGGTGTACCGCTATTAAAACCGCCACCACCTGCACTACTGCTACTACTCGACGTTGATGGTAAATTCATTAATTTTTTTGCTAAAACAAATTCATTTTTATTTTTTGTTAAATAGTTAATAATTTAATTAATTAATAATAAAAAGCTAAGTCTAATCTTATAATTTCATTTTTTTTCTTTTATTATTATTGGCATGCTTATGAGTTCTCTCTAAAATCAAGTTGATTAATCGATACTTAATTCGATATTTTAATTAATTATTTTAATTTTACCTTGATCCATTTTACTTTTCTCCATAACTTGTTTCAATTGAAGTTCTTCCTCAGCGTCTGTCATTTCTGTATCGGAATAACCACTTAAACGGGCGCATGGTGGTAATTCATTTTCTGGCAAAAACGTTGTCTCAGTTCCTGTTGTACCAATACGGAGAATATTCTTTTGCAAATCTATATTACACTAAAAATAATTCGATTCATTAAAAAAATTTGTTCTAATTCTCTACAAAATTTTTTTTTATTTATTTTACTTGATGCCTTTTCAGCATATCCAATCCCAATAGCATGTCCATTGGTTGTTCCTCTAATATTGAAAAACTCGTTGTAAGAAAATCTTTTTCGATTTGTATTGGCACCATGTGAACTCTTCCGATAATCTTTTGTACACCAACTCCCTTAGCAATACCAGCCCATCTAAAAAAATAATTCAATGGAAAAATGATTTTTTCGATAAATTTTTTATTAGAATTTTGCGTACCTTGTGTCAACTAATCGCATTATATTACATCTTTCAGCACAGCCAGCACTCATTATTGTTGTTTGGGCACCAGAATCAATAAAGGCTTTTACGGGAACGCCATTCACACGACAATTAATATACCTGCAAAATAATTTCGAAACAAATTTAGAAAAAACAATTTTTTTTTTTTAATACAATTTTAAATCACTCACAGCATACAAACAGTTCCAAATATTTCTGGATTATATTCCATAGCAGCTTCCATATTAGCTTCAATATTTTTTTGTTTAATTTCTTCAGCAATTAGACGTTGTGCTTCCGAATCAAAAGGATCTGCTTGTAACATTCTTAATCGTTGACGTTGCCTTTCGGCTCTACCGGCCACTTGTTCACCAAGAACCGTTGCAAAAGTTTCTTTGGAAAATTTACAAAATAAATCATTAATTTTACAAACGGAAAATCAAGATGAAATACCTAAATTTTCTGAAAGCAATGCTTCAGCTAATCTTGGATTATTTTGTTTTAATAATGCTAATTGGTCTGGATTAGCTAAAAACATATCTCTAATGGTTAAAGGGTCGTCTTCTGGAGCTACTGATATTGGTGGGGCTCTGTTCGAATGCGTTCTAGATGGAGATTGTAAATTTGATGGTTGTGGTCTTGTCGGTGAGGGTTGTGGTGTTGTCGATGCACTTTGTCCATCCACAGAACCAGGAACTACAATATTGCTGAAATCAATACCCGCTAATGCTGTAAATGAATTAATTTAACAACAACCATAAAAACAACAATCAAGCAAACCATATAAGGATCGGATATAACAAATAAAATTGTGCAAATCATTATAACCTCAAAAATGCATATTTGTATAATAAAGGATACATACACTGTGTTATACCTGTGGGCGGATTTAACGTTTGTGATATGTGTTGCAGCACAACCATGTCACCATCAGTAATACCATGATCTTTTAATGATTTCTTATGATCCATAAGTGGACGTCCATTGAATGACATTAAAATATCAGATGCTGGAAAACCAGTTTCTACCTCACAAAATGCCTTAAAATTTTCCAATTCCAAATCCTCAGACACGTCCAGTACAAATATAAAATCATTTACGGTAGAGACAGTAATCTTCATCTTAATATATTGCTTTTAACTTCGTATTTTAACATAAAATCAAAAATTAACACAACAAAGAAATTATATCTTATTCCGCTTAATGCACCAGCAAATATGTGTTTATTAATTTATTATTATTATATTTATTTGTAAACAACAAAAAAAAATTCCTCTGACTCACACACGATGCCTTTTCTTGTTTGAATTTTGTTTATTTCTAAAAGTAAAATATTTCTGGGGCGTTTATTTAAATTTATTGTTTACTTGTTTCTATAAATAAATTATTTTTACTTCTTTTTTCTGTTCTTTATTGTAATAAATTTATTATATTATATAGTTATATTTATAAATATTAATGCAATTTTCCTATATTTTATTTGTGAATTTTGAAAAATAAATACAAAAATGTTTGATGGAAATTGAAATAATGCAGGCCAAACGTATGAAAAGTCAGAGAAACAAAACATGTAAAAAAAAATTAAAAAAAAACGGTTGCGTACCTTAATTCGTAATAAATATCGATAAGTTTTTATTGCACTTTGTTTTTAAAAAAAAATTTATTATTTATTTATTATAATATTATTATTTATTTATTATAATCAATAAATAAATATTTTAATTTGATAAAATGAAAAAATAATTATAATTATAAAACTATATTTTAATCTGTCAAATAATTAATAAAATATACAAGTGAAAAAATGTATTTTATTTCATTGACGGCAGACGGCTGATCAACAAAAAGTATTCAATTTCAACAATACTAGAAATAATACGCACTTGGGAACAATTTTTAAGATGGCTACAACATTCACTAAAATTTATTAATGTGTGTTAATATATTTTCAATTTATTCATATTTATATTATAAATATTAATATTCTAATTATAAAATAATAATTAAAAAACAATAATTTTAATTAAATGATAGTAAAAGTTCATAAAAATTTTAAATTAAATAGACTTTGCGTTGTTTGCAAATAAGTGATTGTGTATTAGTGTCGTAAACGTATAAAAATAATATACAAAATAAAAAAGAATTGTACAAAAAAAAAAAGAAAGAAAAATAAAACATATATCAAAGAGCAAAAAAAAAAAAAATTTAAATAGGTGAAAAGTTTAATTAAGAAAATAAAAAAAAAAAAAATAATAATACTTTAAATATAGAATTTATTAAATAATAATAATAAAATTACGATTAGATACATAAGCAATATGAGTACACAACCTAGTCCAGCTAATTTGCAAATAATTTCAGCTGAAAGCGATAAGGTAACAAATTTTATATAAAAAGATAAATATATTTGTAAAGTGCGTAGAAATTAAAAAAAAAATGAATTAAAAATAAAATGACAACAAAGCAGATGTGTTTTTGTATTTACGTGTGTTTATATATATATTAATTTGATTGTAGGTATTTCAATGGATAAACGAATTGTCAAATCCCGAGACACGGGAAACAGCCTTGTTAGAATTAAGTAAAAAACGCGAAAGTGTACCCGATTTAGCCCCAATGCTGTGGCACAGTTTTGGTACAGCAGCTGCTTTATTACAAGAAATTATAAACATATATCCTTCAATTAATCCAGCTACATTAACCGCACATCAATCAAATAGAGTATGTAATGCATTAGCCTTACTACAATGTGTTGCGTCACATCCTGAAACTAGATCTGCATTCCTACAAGCTCATATACCATTATTCTTATATCCATTTTTACACACAACCTCTAAAACGAGACCATTTGAATATTTACGCTTAACAAGTTTAGGAGTTATAGGCGCTCTTGTAAAGGTAAACAAATAATTATTTATTTATTTATTTAATTCGTTTCGTATACAGAAAAATTCTAGAAATTAATTAGAACGAACAAGTATGTAAATTACAAACAAACAAAAAAAAAATTAAATTATAATTAATAGTTCACAAACAACAGCATAACGTTCATTAAAATAAAACGAATGGAATTTTTCGATTTTTGTATTGAATTTTCTTTAATTTCTTTTCTTTTTTTTTTTTTTTTTTTTGTAGACTGATGAACAAGAAGTCATTACTTTTTTGTTAACAACTGAAATCATTCCATTATGTTTGAGGATAATGGAATCTGGTTCGGAACTTAGTAAAACTGTAGCAACATTTATATTGCAAAAAATTTTATTAGATGATAGTGGATTATCCTATATATGTCAAACGTATGATAGGTTTTCGCATGTTGCTATTATTTTGGTTTGTATATTTTTTTGTAAATCTTTTATTAAAAATTCATTTAAAAGAATATTATTTATTTTTAGGGTAAAATGGTTATTTCATTAGCAAAAGAACCTTCAGCTAGGCTTTTAAAACACGTTGTACGATGTTATCTTAGACTATCTGATAATCCAAGGTAAGTCTATATTATTCTATATTTACAATTGATAAAAAAAATTTAAATAAATTTTGTTTTATTTTGTTATTTGTAGAGCGCGTGAAGCTTTAAGACAATGCTTACCTGATCAGTTACGTGATGCTACATTTGCTGGTTGTCTTCAGGAAGATAAATCAACAAAACATTGGCTATCATTATTAATAAAAAATTTAGAACCAGGCTCACTTCCTCCACCAGACCCAAGACAAGTTGGCATATCACCATTGGCTTCATAAAATAAAATAAAAAATGTCTAAATGTTTGTTTAATTTAAAATTTGATTTTAATTTCTTTTACTTTGCATTACTTTTTTTTTTTCCTTCAATGTGATGAATTCGTTCGTTTTATTCAAAATTTAATTAAATTACAGATTTGCCATTACTATTGAATAGACTGTCTGCCGATACCTGAATGTAAAATCATGGAAATTGGATAATATAGATAAAAAAAAAGAGGAGTAAAACAAATACAAAAACAAAATACTTTCTTACAAACAATTAATTATTAATGTATTATATATAAAAATTAGATTAAACAAAAAATCACTACACCTAACTATTAATTAATTAATTTTAATAATAATGATAAAAAAAAAGAAGAAGCATAAATACATTTTAATTATTTTTGTATAGAAAAAATAGGGGGAAAAATTATTTAAGCAAAAAACAAATAAAAAAATAAATAAATAATAATTTAAATGTAAAGATTATTAAAAAAAAAAGAAGGAGAAAAAACCTAACAAATTAAATTAAAAAAAAAAATTATGAAATGAAATTAATAAAATAATTAATAAAAACGTAATCGTTAATATAGTAACAAGTTTTTAAAATGGATTTTTTTTCTTTGTTTTGTACAAATTTAATAATTAAAAAAAAAATTTAACATTTTGTCCAATTTTAAAAATTATTTTGTTTTTTAATTAATTAATTAATTAATTCAATTTTTTGTTTAGTTTCTGTTTTGTATAAAAAAAAAAGTATATTTATTATAGAAATATAACTTTCCAAGATGTGTATACTTTTAAAAGAAATATAAATAATAATCAAATAATTATTGTTAAATTGAGAAATATTAAACAAATAATTAAGTAAAGTTAAATTAACTACTTATTACTAAAAATCGAATTAAAAAATTATTTTTGAATATAAAAAAAAAGAAAAAGAAGAAGAAAAACAGCTACCTGTAATTTATTAATTAATTTAAATTAATATATATATAAAAGAAAAAATTAAATTAAAATTAAAATTACTTTTTATTATTGTTAAATTTATATATATAAAATAAAAAAATTAATTAATTATAATTAGACAAAAAAAATGTGTAACTAAGAAATGAAAGAAATTGATTGGTGCTGTTTTTTAATGTTAATATTATTTATTATTTTTATTATTTTTTTTTTAAATCATGGGTAAACAATTAATCTTCAGTTTAAATTATATTATTAAATTAAAATACCTAATCTGTGTGTGTGGTTTTTTTTATCTCCACGGTTAGTTAAAACGTGTTGTATTTTTAGTTAAAAACAAAATATTTTTGTAAATTTTCTCCTCTTTTATTTTTTTTATAATGAATGAATGAATGAATTTGTCTTTATTTTTTTTTTTGTTGAGGTAACTAATTAAAAAGAAAATGTAATAAAATAATTAAGTAAAAATTAATTAACCACAAACCCCTCTGAAATAGTTTTTAATTGTGATTTGTATAAACACATTCATGATGGCAGTTTAATGGTTAAATTCTGATATTTTGTTTGTTTTTGTTTTTTTAATTAATTTTATATAATGCAAAGTAAATTTATGCAACGAGGTTATTAAAAACTGTTAATTAGGGTGATTATAAAATAAATAAACAATTTATTATTAATGCAAACAATCATTGTTTAGAGATTAAGGGATTTTTTATTTTTAGTTTCTGTTTGATTTTTAATTTGTGATTTAATTTAATTTTTTTTTTTTTTATATAATATGCTCTTTTTATACCAGTTTTTTTTTTTTTTTAAATTAATTTAATTTAATTTCCTTATTTTTTATCATTGTGTAATTTTTTATTTTTTTGGTAATTTAATTTCTTGAATAATGAACAAAATATAGTAATAATTATAATAATAAGAATGCAAAATATATCTATATATATATATATATATAATTTAATTAATTGATATTATTTAAAAAATGCTACTAAAATAATAATTAATAATAATAAATACTAATAGAATTTTTTTTTTTTTAATTTTTTAATTCGTTTGTTCGTAATTAACTAAAATTTTTTCGTTTAAATATTAATTTTTAAAAATTATAAATGGTAAACTAACAAAGCATAATTATTGATGAAAACATAGTTGATTATCCAAAAATAAAATAATAGTAAAATATATATATAATATAAATAAAAATAAATAATAAAAGATTGATAAAATAAAATAAAAAATATATTATTAATAAATACCCTGTGTTAGTAGTAAGATTTTTTTTTTCTTTTTTTTTTGTTGTTCATTCTCTACGACACACGATTAAAATTATTAATTAATTTTAATTAAACAAGCCAGCCTATGTTACGAACTTTATTATTTAATTTAATATATATATATTTTTTTTTTCTATTTTAATTAATTAATTATTGAATAATGTAATATTTTTAAATAAATGTATAATTTTATATTAAACTCTCTTTGATAATTTATTAATAATAATATAAAAGAAAAAACATTAAAAATTAGTAAATGAAAAATAAAATGTATATTTAGATAATAAAAAAAAAAAAAAAAAAAAAAGAAAAGAATTAATTAATTTAATTATTTTTGTTTAATTATTATTATTATGGGTTTATTATTAGAAGTTAATTTCTTTTATATTATTTTTATTTTTGTAAAATGCTTTATTATTGCAATTGAAATAATTATAATGTAATTAGTAGACATCTGCAAAAATGCATGTTGATACAGATAAAATATATTTTATTTTATATTGATAATAAGTTTTTATTTTTGTTCATTTTTGATCGACCTGAAAATCGTGTTTTCTCCGATTTATTATTTGACCGTAAAAATTGAAGATTTTTCATGTTCAAAAACCTGAGTATCAAAAAATTTGTACCAGAGCCTATTATTTTATATTTTTCACTGTAAGTTAATTTATTTCTGGGTTAGAAAACGTAAAAATAAAGGTTCCAACGTAAGATTTGACCAAGTTACAGATAATTTACCACATCTGCTACCATAAAAATTGCTTCAATGATCAACAGAATCAGACACAAGGAAATAATTTATATAGAAAACTAACCCAAATACAAAGATCCCCGATACCGATAAACGTTATCAAAAAAAGTTTATAATAAAATTCAGAAAACTTTATCGCTGCTTTATTTTTAGTAACATGATGATATTTTTTTTTTTTGCTTTTTAAATCCATAATAAAAAGTAGAGAAAAAAAATAAATTTCATTTCGTGTCAGATGATAATTAAAAAAGTAAATAAGAATAATAATAATAATAAAATTAACACGAAAAAGTATATAAAATAAAGTATGCATATAAAAACAACGGAAAATGTAATAAAAATAATAATAATCACGCATTAGTATAAGCATAATATAGTAAACACCCTGTGTACAGCATAAATGAAATTAAATAATAATCGCCGAAATGCAGACTGTTTAATCATTTGATTAAAATTTAAGACTGGAAGAATCAGCCATTTTATATTAAATCATATTAAGCAAAATTATGTTTTTTATTATTTTTTTTTTTTTTATTTACTTTTATTATTATATTTAATTCAAAATTAAAACAACACCAGAAATAAAATGAAAAAAAATAGAAGAAAACAAAATAAAATACAGAAAAAAAAAAAAACTTTAATTAAATTTGAATAAAAATTTCATAGCACGTATAGTAAATTTCCCAAAAACCAAAAACAAAAAATTAATTTTATTTGTTTTTATTATTATTTTTTTTTTTATTTTAGTGATTTATATAAACCTATTTAAATATATATTTAGTAAATAAAATTTTTCTTTACAAATAATGTTTAATTTAAAAAATATTCATGCTAATTTTATGTATGTTTGGGTTGTTGTTGTTTTTTTTTTTTTTTTTGATTGAATTTTGCCTTATTAAACATGTGGATTTTCCAGTAAATTTGATTTTTATAACATAAAACATTAATATTATGAATTAGTTCTATAAGAAAAAAGAAATTTTTCTATTCATTTTTAATTTAAAATTTAGGCAAAGAATTAGATTTTACTTAAGAGTTAAATCATTGCGAATAATTAAACTTGAGTCATGCTTATTAAATGCGTAATAACATCAAAACTAATATTTTATTATAATTAATTAACAAATAAATTAATTAATTGACCTTTATTATGATTATAAAACGATTAAAAAATAAATAAAATAACATTATAACTATATAGAAATTATGTTAAATGCGTTTTAAACATAAACCGCGTACATTTGCCAAAAAATACTGTCCACCATTTTGTTTCAAATATTTTTAATCTGAAAATAAAATTATTTTTTTTCATATGTGTTGTAGAAAAACAAAAAAATTATACTACGTTATTGTTGTCTTTTCTATTTAATTTTTAATCAAAACAACATTTATTATTAATTACGTAATCAGATAAAATAAATAATTATATTTAATGTATGTTTGTAATTAAAGTAAGTACGTAAATTGTGCTTAACTTAAAATGGAGATTGCTATAGAACAGCAACAACAACAACAACAGTAGAATAAAATTCAAAATAATTTTTAAGTCTATTCGATAAAATGAGAAAACTGTGCTTTGCTTCTTAAGACTTTCTTCAATGTTTATTTTCTAGGTTATTCATTACTTTAATCATGTTAATTAATTAAAAATAAAAGTTTTATTTAGTTAAAGCTTTTTTTTTTTGTTCAAACAAATATTAAGTAAGACAATTAATTGAAGTTAAAACCAATTAATCATAGCATAGAGGAAAATTAAAAACAAAAAAAAAATTGTCTTAATAAATTTCATTTAATCAATATTTATGGCTTAATTATTTTCAAACAGTTATTGACTTAAGCTAAGTTAACAAAACAAAACAAGTAACCGAAACTTATATAGACGCTACAAGATATTTATTTATTTATTTTTTATTTTATTAAGTTAAATTAAATTGATACAAATACATCTAGTTAAGAAAAGAAAATAAACAGAAACCAAAACGAAAAAATGAAAAGAAAAGAAAACAAACTGTCATAGACAATTTAAATATAAATCTAAATAAATAAAATAGAAAAAAAAACTAATTCTTTTATTAAAAAATAATAAAATAAAAACTAAACTAAACTTAATAATAAGTAGTTTAAGAAAAAGGAGAAGAAGAAGAAAAAAAAACAAACCAAACGTCCGTATCCTGAAATACAGACAAAACAAGATTCTGGTCCAAGAAAACGCATCGATTCTTGTAATGGAAAACGGAAAATATTCTCTTGAAATGTTCGTTAAATAAAAATTTCTTTTTTTTTTTTTTTTGTATTTAGTTTAGTTTACGTTTAGTTTTATATTTAACAAAAAAAAAAAAAAACAAATTTAATTTTCTATTGCTGAAAAGCTGTTTCTGATTTTCTAGTTTTTTATTATTTTGTCGATTCGCCCTTTTTCTATAATTTTTAAGCTAGTAGCGTCACTCTTTTTTTACTTCTATTATTATTGTTATTATGATTATGATTATTTTTCTATTACAGAATATAATTCCCAACCAAAACACTAGCATATATTTAGTTGTTTCTCCTATGACACTCACATTTTTTTTTTACCATAGTGATTTTTCAATTATGTATTCTTTTTTATGTGACCCACACAAAACATTTTATTATACAATACACTCCCTTGATCTAATCTGCAGATGTAAAAATGATTTTTTTTTTTTATTTTTTTTATTTATATTTATTTTAAACAAAAACTATAGAGAGAAAAAAAATAAAAAACATTAGATGTATTATTATAGTAATAATAATAATAATAATAATAATAATAAAAATAATATTGGTACAGTAAACACCAAGTAGTGATCATCATGAGTTAGAAGAATGGCATTTACTAGTTTTACGTTTTTTTTTTTTTTCTAAAAAAATAAAATAAATATATTAAAAAAAACATGCCAAAACAATAATCTAACCGTCACTAGAAACACTGGAAAAACTATTGAAATTCATAAAACACGACACAGAAAAGAAAAAAAGAAGTTTTCTGGGATGTTGTGGGAAATTATTATAGGTAACTCGTCCTGTAGCAAAAAAAAAATATAACAAATTTTGTGAATAAATATTATTTTATTTCTAATAATAATAAACAAATAGAAATTCTAGTTTTTTTTTTTTGATAAAAGAAGACTTTTCAGTTTTTAACGACTTTTTCTTTTCTTGTTTTTCTATTCAACAAATCAGTTTTTAACGATATTTCATTATTCTTAGTTAATTTTTTTTTTATTTATTTATTTTCAATTGAATTTAATTTCTTGTAGAATAAAAGCTTTTTTTACTGTAGCTTTGCACAGTAATTATTAGTAAATGTTATGCCAGTTAAGAAAACAGCGAAGAAAAGATAATTTTCATTAATTTTAAGTAGAATAAAAGTAGGTTTTATTTTTGGTTGGTCAGAAAGTATAACTTGGACTGCTGACTCAACCAAATCGTACCGTAAATCCTTTATTTTAACATTAGAGAACTCAGAAATAAATTAAATAACAGAACAAATATAAAATAGTAGACTCTGGTAGAAATTCAGTAAGCTTACTGTACCTGAACATGAAATATAGGGGTAAATCCTCAATTTTTGATAATTTTCCATAATTCCGATAAGCATAACTCGAGAAATAAATTTTTTTTTCAGCCAAACATGATTTAACACCAGAAAATACGTCTCTGTGCAAGTTTTCAGGATGCTTCAAATATTTTCATTTTTCACAGAAAATCTGAAAAAAAAAATGCATACAAAGCATCAGCTTTTTAATTCAATTTTTTATTGAAAAATAAAATAACTCATAGCTAGCTGAAAATTTGCAGGGATGTTCATTATTAAGTTCTGAATCGACTTTGTTCTAGGATTTTTACCGAAAAAAATTTATTTCGCGAGTTAAAAATATTTTCTTAGATTTTGGGTGGTCAGAAACACCGTTTTGAGGGTAGTTACTCCAATAAATTAGCTCAAACTCATATTGCATAAGCATAATTATAATTTTCCTGGATTCAGAAACAATAAATCTAACAAAATATTAAGAGAATAATAATAAAATAATTGATTTATATATCCGGAGATTAATTTTGTTTTCATAAATCCTTAAAAAAAAAATTTCTCAAAATAGATAACTTAACTAAAAGGTTTATTCATTGAATGTTTTAAACGAAAAACATTATGTTCAGTTGAGGTGAGCATGAAACACTTCATTCTTTATTCATTTCTATTATTTATTTATTTAAGTTAATTTTTTTTTTTTTTTTAATAAAATATAAATAATAATAATAATAATAAAATAAATAATATGTTTATAAAGTTAGAAATATGCGTGGTATTTACAACAAAATTGAATTTATTTTTTTTTTTTTATTATTATTATTTTGTTTGGATTTGGGTTCAACGAACGATATGCGCCATCATACTCGCATTTAAACAGGCCAGGCATCGCATACACATAGTAAACATAAAACATCAAAAGCATTAAGCATAGTAGAATTTTATTCATTATTTTTCTAATAGAAGAGTAAAGTTTATAGAAGTATCTAGCAAAACAAATACTTAGGGCCTAAATTTTTATGTAATATATTTAGATATCCGATAATTAATTATTTGGTACATATTTCTAAATTTCTTATTTATTACCTTATTCATTTTTTAAATAAATAAATAAATAACTTTAAAAAGAAAAAAAAATTCTTGGAATTCACTCCGGTACAGAGTGAAGCATACAAATTTCTTTATATAATTATTAATCAGGTAATAAACAAAGGAAAGGACATCTCGTTCCTTTCATGTGACAATAAAATAAAAAAAAAAAAAAAACAGACAATGAAAAATTCATTCAAGAGAACACCCTAGACATCCAACAAAACCAAATTTTTATTCATTTTTCATTTCTTTCAATTAGATTTTCTCATATTTCTTTAATCAAAATGAAACCATGAACTCTAGTAACCTAGAAATGTTTTTTCATTCTTTATTTATTTATTTTATATCGGTACGACGTCTCATAATTATTATAATTAACAAAACGAAACTATGTGTGGAATTTCATAAACTTTTTGAATAGTAAACAGCAGAGAAAGAACAAAAAATAAACTGGAAAAATAGAAAAACTTTAAAATATCAAAATAGTTTTGGAGAAATATTATCTAAAAATATATAAGATGACAATTCGATTTCTTTTGTAAGATTCCTGAGAATTGATTTGATTAGCATTAAATACGTGTAGCATTTTTATTATTTTTGTTCTGTTTTTCTGTAATGAATAAATATTTTAAAAACATAAAATTTGACTTAACTAAAACATAAACTGATAGAACACCCTGTTCTGTTAATTCCTCGTTATCACAATGTTTTTTATGTTTTATGTTTATTTTTTCAAGTTGCATTCAGTAATTCTTTATTTATTTATTTATAAATTTATGTTTATTACACGAAAACATAATTTTTTTTTCATTTAATTTAAAGTAAGTAAATTATGTTTTTATTTTCTTCTATTTCTACTGTGTGCATGAATGAATTTATGAAATTTTTCTTTTCTTTTTCTTTCGTTTCTTTTTAGTTCATCATACATAAGGAATTTCAAATTAATTACAAAACAAAACAAAACAAAATAAAAAATTTTGTTTACTAATTTTATAAAAAGCACTTTAAAGCTTACTTAAAATTTAGTAGAGAGAAAGAAAGAAAATTATTTTCACGTTAAAAACGGTTAAAACAGGAAAACCGAAAATTTATTAATAAAAAAAAAAAAAAGAAAAGAAATTTTATGAATGAAATAGTATTTTAATTGATTTATTTAATTTTTTTTTTATATACAACGTGAACGTTAATAATATTATTATTATTATTATTATTTTCATGATAAAAATTAAGCTACTCGCGAATAACAAAGTTGTTTTTATTTATGCAAAATAAATCAAATAAAAATTCGGTGTACACCTGGCTTAAAGCTGATTAATAGATAATAGCCACCCTACAGCAGACAGTTCTAAATTATGTTTAATCTACCGAAACGTGGTAAATATAACCTTTTTTTTGGTTACTAGCGTTTCAAAACCACCATTTTATATTTTTTGAATTAAAAGAATGAAAAAATAAAAATAAAAATTACAACGCAGTTGTTATCTGCGTTCATTCATATAATTTTATTATTTTTTTTTTTTTTTACTAGACTATCGATTATTTTTAAGCATTCATTCACAATTCAATAACAATTACTTTGTAACAGTAAGAAAAAATATTTTTTAATATGTTTTAAAATAAAAAAAAAAAAACGCTTAAGCAATGCTAAGTGATTTGTCACTTAATAATTTATACATTCATAATAAACCGATGACTGTTTTTCAAAAGAATTTAGGACAGTAAAATAGACAAAACGAATAAAAACAGAAAAAAATAAATAAATATGTTTTTAATGAAACGTAGTAGAAAAAAATAAATAAATAAATAAGCTAAACACACATGCGCATTACAGTATTAAAAATGATTAGATTTGTTTTTTTTTTATATATATATATATTTTATTGCCTACAGACGATGTATGTGACTTAAAAAAAAATCTCATAATTTTTCTTTTTTTAATGTTTTAACATTGTAATTATGCAATAATTTTAATAAAAAAAAATAAATTCTTTGGTTAGAAAAATAATTAAAATACCAAATGAAAATTTATTAGCATAAATCTGCATAATGCATTTTATTTTTCTTTTGATGCAATAATAAATAAAAAAAATAATAAAAAAAATACTAAAGACCAATCAAAATGTTGTGTTTCTGTACATAAAAAACATAAAAGTGTACTTGTATGCCTTGCACTTAGTCAACGTTGCGTAATCACAATATAAAAGTGGGATAGACCGCATATAAAATCGAGTGCAGTACACATAAACTGCATATGTGTAATGATTATATGCAAAATGTATGTATATAATTTATGCAGTTTATTATGATTGGTCAATCATATGCAATTTTTCGCCATTTTGTTAATAAATTTATAAAACTGCATACGGGTGGTATAAGTGAATAAGTTTGTATAAAAAAAAGTGCAATAAGCGCATAGTATTTTACACGATAATAATAATAATAATAATAATAATAATTTACTTAAAAAATAATACATTAAAAAAACAACAAGAACAGCAACAGCTATATAAAATAATAATAATTCTTTTTTTGTATTATTTTTTGCTTTATTTTAAACCAATCAAAAACATTAAGTAATTTCATTCGCGAAATTTTTTTTTTAAGTACTTTAAAAATATAAATAAAAAAAAAAAGAAATTATTTCTTGCTGTTTTATTATTATTATTATTATTATTATTATTATTATTATTATTATTATTATTATTATTATAATTTAATTAATTAATTAATTGTGGCGCATGCACTTTATTTATTAATTAATCGATGAAAGAGAAAAAAAAACAAATTTTTTTTTTTGTTTATTAATAATTTTTCCTTTAAAATTTATTGGTTTGTTTACTATTATCAAAATAAATAAATAAAAATAAAAAATGAAAAATTCTTATCAGTCGTACAGGGTGAATAATAATAAATTTCTCTTTTTTTTTTTAATTTAATTAATTTTTGTTATTAAACCGTTAATGATAATGGACGCCATTAGCACGTTTACACGTTTAAACGTTTTTTTTTTTTTATAGAATTGTCAATTATTTAAAATTGTGTGCGGCTTTTCTTAATTAATATAAAGAAAATTAATGTTTTTTTATTATTATTATTATTATTTTGATTGATTAAAAAATAATTTACAAAAATAACAAACATTTTATTGTTTCTAAAACAACTTAAATCATAATTAATCAAATTTTGTTTTTTATATTTTTTTGATTATTGATTATTAAATTGTTTTATTAATTTTGATTAATGAAAAAAAAAAAAAAAAAAAAAAAAACAACAATAACCAAAATTCAATGTTGAATTTATTCTAATAATATTGGCCATGTTAATGCTAAGAAGCTTTTTGTTAACACAAAATATTGTATTTTGATAATATATAAACCCTGTATGATCACGAAAAACCTATTAACCATTTATAAGTTTAAATTTTTTTATTACTCAATTAGAATTTTATTTATTTAAGATATGAGAAATTAAGTAAACGGAAATATCAACTTGAATTGATTAGTTAGAAATGTTAAACTGTAACGTTTATAGATTTCCGAACTGAAAAAATAGAAGAAGAAAAAAAACACCTTTGATTAGGCTTAATACTGAAAATCTTAACTTAATTCAATCGTAGTCCTTGAAAAATCGATTTTCTTTTCTTTTTTTCTTAAGCGTTTCTGAAAACACAACATCGTACCTCTAATCCTGATAAGTTAACGACATCAAAGTAAGTTTCTATCCGGTTTTCAAGTATGTGATTAGCTTTCTTGCGGTGTTTGTTTCATCAGAACCCTAAAATCCATGAACCTTTTTTTAATTAATGCTTAAATAAACGTTTTTTTTTTTTTTTTTTTTCTTAAAGAACAAATTACCAGAATTGATCCAATAGAATTTTCGTTTTACCACACAAATTCCAGCATTTGTTTTCTATCAGAAATTAGAATAACCTCTTGACTAGGTGATGACAAATCATATGATATCGGTAAGCATATACAGTTCATTCAAATGCGCTTAGTCAATGCTTCTAATAAACTAGTTTCTATTTTTAAGTCATAAAAAAATTTAAAACAAAAATACGAAAAATAAAAATTTATTTAGGAATTTCTAGGTTTTTTTTTTTTTTTTTTTTTTAATTAATTAAAAATGGAATTCCATATATTTCCGGAATTTTTATTTATTTTTCTCTTTCTTATTATTATTATTTTTTTTTTTTTTTCTGTAAATTTGTCAATTAGTTAATTTTAACAATTTTAACCGTTAAGTCTTTCTACTTTTCCTTAAATCACCTATTTTTATATGTATTTTAGGCACATCAATGTACAATTTAAATGCATTTCTCTTATGTTATTAGGCGTTTGACGTGCAGCTTGCACAGTTTTCTAGGCTGAGAGAAAAAAAAAAAGGTAAAAATTTTTTTTTTTGTTAGGCTTATAAATATATCCGTTTTTACGGTTTTTCTAGAACTAGAATTTCCTTCTTTTTCTTTAGTTTGTATTTATTAAAACCTAAAAATTTATATTCTATTATTATACAGCATAGAAAAACGATATTAACTGTCCCGGTCCCGTATAGGTTGTTTTTTTTTTTTTTTTTTTTTAAGTAGAAAATTTCTACTTTCCCCCAAGTTATTTAATGTTAATGTTGATGGTAACGATGCAGTGTGCAATGCATGGAAAATTGTATTTATTCTGAATCTATTAATATTTTTATTTTTTTTATTTAATTTAAACGACTAACATCTGAGTTTGGAATAAAAAAAAAGTTGTTTTCATGAAAGAAACGTTGGGTTTTTCTCTATATTTTTTATTAACAATTGATCAGTTGAATGTATTTTCGGTTTGTGTTTAGTTCGTGTACCTATTATTTCAGGGGGTTGGTTATATTGCTGGTATAACGCAGATAGTAAATAGAACAATATACAAGAATATTCCCAAACGGGACTTTTATTTTATATAAAAAAAAAAAAACTCTTCTATTCATTAAAAATAATTATATAAAAAAAAAAAAAACTTTTATAAAGGGATAGAAATGGCCGGGAAACACGGGAACAGTCATTTTTATAGATTATAATTTTCAATAGAAGATTTTTATTTATTTATTTTTTTTTTTTCTTCTTTTATTTATAATATATTATGGTATTATGATTTTTATTTATTTATTTATTTAATTTATAAAAATCATACTTATTTTGAATAATAGAAAATTATGTTTTCAAAAAAAAGTAAATCGGGTTTCGTGTTCGAGGAGTACAGAATGAGGTATTATCGCGGTTTTTCAAGGATTTTGTTTTTATTTTTTTTTTTTTTTTTTCCTTTAAAGTTTATCTTTGATTCAAGTTTTGTGCTTGATGATACGGAATTAAATAGAGTTTTAATTATGTTTAAACGGTACAAATATTAAATGCATCAATATTTTGCATTTTAGAGATTAATTAATAATAAATAAATAAAAAACAACCTAAAAACGGTTTTTTGTGTTATAAAATCATCTTGAAGCGAAATTCTAATTTACCTTTTTTTATTACTATTTAATTTTGTTTTAATGGTAAAAGCGGATGGATCAGAGAGTTTCTTAAATGTGTTAGAAAAATTATTCTGAATTAAACTATTTTAATAATAAATTTAAAAAATAAATATTTTATGTGTAGGTATTAGAATCAAGCCATGTTTTCAACAGAAAACAAAAACCGTAAAAAAAAAAAAACAACGATGAAAGAATTTTTTCACTAGAAAATCGCAGGTAAATTATAAGTCCCTGTGTGTTGTATATGAAAAATTAAGGTTCCAATTCTAGCCTTGAGTCGATTTCTGATTTCTTAAAAGAAAAAGAAAAAGAAAAGAAAAATAATAAAATAAATAAATCTAAAAAAGAAACGAAGAAAAAAAATTTTGTTTTTTATTCTAAAGCAAGGCAACCGGTTCATTTGGCGGTTTTAAACTAATTTTTTATTTTCTGTGCTTTAATTGAATTGCAATGCGTTGTTATCCCATGCAATTTGTTATGTGCGAAAAATAATAAGATAATACCACGAACCAGGAAATGTAATAACAATGTTTGTTATCCCTATTTATGTGACCTCATAGGTCAGAGACAAGTTTTTTGGCTTTAGAAAACACCAAAATTTTAATCTTAAGCATAACCGGAAATTGATTACAAAATGAAAATAAACAAAAATAAAAAATGAAAAAAAAAAATTGATTATTACTTACGTCAACACGTCAACACTGAGATGAGAATTATTTAGAAATTTTTAACAACGCGTTTTTTGATCGTGTTAACCGTTTTACCTAATGCAAAAAAGGGGTTAATTTGTATATTTAATGTTTTCCCAAAACGAAAAAAATTAAAAATAAATAAAAGAGATTTTATATTATTTTAGAGAATTGTCTAAAATGTTCACCATTTAATTCCTGCCAATGTTCTATCCTTACATGGAAATTAACCTAAAGAAAACAACAGGAAAAAAAATTTAATAAAATTCTTTTACATAACCAAATTTAAAATCACTTACAAAGTAAAATTAATTAATAAAATAATAATTAGCGAAATAATTTAAAAATAAAAATGACAAATTTATTTCATATTAATAAAAATAATTTCTAGATATTTCTAAAAAATTAAAAAAATTTAAGTTTTAGATGGTCGCCATAGTTGCGCTTGCCTAATATCTATTTCATTTTGCTTGAATAGCGTTTAATATGAGTAAAACAAAGATAAAAATATGTGTTTTTATAAAAGCCGGTGATGAGTGTATTCGTGAAGCAGTATAGTATGCTGAAAATGTGTGTAGAATAGCCGAGTGTATATTGAAAAAATAAAAACACATTTTTACATTTGGAGTGAAATTGAAATGCGCAACTAGAAACATAAGTTAATAACGCCCACTTTAATAGAACCAAAAGAAAATCTACGGTACTAGCAGTCCCACGTGTATGGGATATTTTTATAATTAATATCCACTTATTTTTTTTGTAAATAACTAGTTCCCAATTTTAATACTCTAATTAGTAGTTGCAAAAAAAAATTAATTAATTGATACAAAATATCATTTAAAATATTAATTGAATATTATTTTAGCTTGATATATTTTTATTGACAGCATTTCGTATACAAATAATATCAACGAAAAAAAGTAACATTATTATCAAAATAAATAAAATATTATAAATATTTAGTGAACAGAAAAATTATTTAAATAATTATTAATCATAATTAGAAGGTAATTTAATTATAATTATAATAAATGATATTATATTAGTAAATATAATAAAATAATACAATTTTTATTTTCGCCATTTTCATATAAACATATAAACATGTTGTTTAGTGGATATTTTTATTGTAGGCACAATTATGATTTGAACATAAATTCAGAGACTTAAAAAAATTTTGAGAATAAAAAAAAATAATAAAATCAAAACCGGCGGTCCACTCCACTCGTGTTTTGATTGTTAGATTTGTTGTTCAGTTTAAATGTTAAGATTTTAATTATAGTCTATTATTAATTATTTAGTTATTTAGCTATATATTGTAATATTTAATGATTTAAACATCGTCATGATGAATGTGAAAAGTGGTGCAACAGGTACGTCAAATGTTTTTTTAGAGCAACATATTCAACAAAAATATTATCATAAGCACTTTATACGTGGGAAATCTGCCAACAAGTTTTATAATCAAAAATATTTTTCGCGATTTTTTTTATAATTTTGGTTTTTATTATTTCTTTTTTTTTTTCTTTTTTAATATAAAATTAATTAACAATTGTAATAGAATGTTTATAATTTGTTAAATATTGAATTAAGTGACAAATCTAATAATAGAATAAAATATAAATCATTAATGAACAGCAACAATTATATATAGAAAAAAATATATTTTTTTTTTTTGACACATTGTTAACTATGACCAAGTTTAATTAAATTAATTGAATAAATATTAAACAATTTTTAATAAATACTAATTTGACAACTAGGTAAATAGATATTCAACATAATTTATCACTAATTAAATTTAAAATAAATAAGTTTTTAATGGTTTTTAATTAAGAATTATTCATGATAGAATATTTATTTTATGACATTTTCTATTCAACAAAATCCATTCATATTCTTCTCTCCTATAAGTCCTACATATAGTCACGCGTATAACATGGCCGACATTTCTAAACTCAAGGTCATCTAATCATATTTCTTTCTAAAAAAAAAATAATTTTTTTATAATATTTTTATGCTTCATACATATTATTTTGTCTATTAATTTGATTATTTTAAAAATTTCTTTTTTAAATACCTTAATTAAATAATTATTCACATATAACTTATGATTATTAAGAAATTAACAATTATTGTATTAAAAAAAAAACGACAACCAATGTAAATGCATTAGAAAAATGAGAACCAATATATATTTCATAGTGTGCGAACGCGCACATATAACAAATACATACAGTACTCAGAAAAATACAAAAAAAAAACATTTTTTTTTTTTTACTTTAAAATAAATTTTTGTGACGTTATTTATGTTGACTTTTGATTTCTTCTACTCAGGTAAAATGAATTTTTCTTAAAAACATTTTATTCAGAATTCTTTTTAAATAATTGTTTGTTTAGAAAATAAATTCTAAATTTCACATTGAACACAAAGTCCTAAAAATGGTTGTCGTTCAGTCAAAAATAAAAAAAACACCAAAATCCTGCTGTAATATTTTACGTTGGCATAAGGAAAAGACACAAAAACCTTTCCTTAATTATTTTTAATTAATTAATTATTGTTTTTTTTATTTATTATTATTTTAATTTTGTTTATTTTCTTTTTTTACATGTAATTTGTTTACAGATTTTTACATGAATTTAGAACATTCGTTTTTTGATGAGCCTAGAAGAAGGTAAATTATATTTTTAATTTTTTGCATGTTGATTGATTGCCTATTTTAAAATGTTTTTTTTTATTATAATTTGCATGTATATTTATGTTAAAATATATAATGAATCCATTATCAATCACCTGATATATAGAAATTAAGAGAAAATTATTACCTTAATATAAATTATCAATAGAATTTGTCCACTAGACACACCATAGGTTGTTATTGTTGAATTTTTTATGCTTTATTTTATTTATTTATTTATTTTTTTTCAGGAATATTATTACTTAATTATGTTAATAAAAGAAAAATAAACAAAATTTTATTTTATTTTATTTTTTTCTAAGAATTGCATGCATTCAAATTTGTAGAAATAAATTGAATGAGGTGCACAGGGTGTGCGCTGCGTTGCATATAAAATTAAAAAAATAAATAATAATAATAATAATGAAAGAAGAGGAGGCAAAAGTATTGTATTTTAAACCCTTTTATTGGCATATTTGTAAAAAAAAAAAAATTATTTTTATTATTATTATTATTACTTAAGTCAAGTTTACCTTTAATAAATGATATTTTTATACATGGTCGTCTCTCCTCTGTATATTTGTTAAAAGTCTAAAACAGTTGCCAATTACAATTTGTCTTGCACCTGTCTGTTTGTTTGGTAGCAATAGACGAATTTTTATTTTTGTTTAATAAATAAATAAAAACTTTACAAGAAATTGTTATGGTCAAGTCAAGTATATTAGTTTTTATGTTTTTTTTTTTTTTTTTTTATGTTTTTATAACGTATGTTATCTGCCATTTATATCTAATGCCTGTTGGCCTATTTTAAACGGTTTGTCTACACAACTAGAATTGATGTTGTTGATTTGGTTCTGTTTCTGTTTGTATTTTAAGCATAATTTAATCGTCTAATTGCTTTAATAATAATTATTATTATTATTATTTTCCTTTGTAGTTAAATAATTATCTAACTGTTTGATTTGTTTTATGTATTTTATGTAATTAAAATATCTAGACAACAACTATTGAATATAAAAAAAAAAAAAAAATATATGCAAAATGTTTTGTTGTGTAGACATTAGATGTTATGTTATGTTGTGTTACCTTTACCTGAACCATTTAGTATTTCTTATGACTGTGAGTCAATACAAAAGTTTATTATTTAAATAGTTTTGAATTTATTATGCAGTTTTTTTTTGTATTATTTATTTATTTATATCATCCATGTGTAAAGCTTCAACCAAACAGCCAACCAACCAACCAGGTAGTACTAATAGGAAATAACGATATCGACACGGTTTACTTGGCTTAGGATAGAAATAATAAATGTTCTATGGTTGTTTTGTATAATAATTATAATTGTGGGATGTTTTTTTTTTTTTTTTGTGTTTTTGAAGGTCAATTTTTTTCTTTTCTGCATATGATCGTACCAACCGATTAAGCATATTTTTTATGTTTTTTATTTCGCTGTCCATATGTATTCTAAACATATTTTTCTAAACTTTTTATTCATATTTTTTTTTTTATTATTTTATTTTACTTGTCAAAGGGTGATGTAAAGAAATGTTTTTTTTTTTTTCTCTAACGAAATGCTGCAATGAGATCTTTAGCGAAAATAATTTTAGTTTAGTTTAGTTTGTTGAATGCTAATAAATTTATTTATTTATTATTTTTATAGAATAATGTTTGTTGAAAAAGAAGAATTTTTTAAGTAAATTAATTCGCAACATTGAGAAACTAAAAAAAGAAACAAAAAAAAATAAAAACCAACCCTGTCCTGTCTTCTAAATTTTTTTACCTTGATGGTTGGTTTTTTTTTTTTAACTATAGACGACGACGATGGATGTACTATATAGAAATGGATATTCTTATTTTATATTTAGCAGTATTTAGGTTTTATTTCATTTTTTTTTTGGACATCCAGCTGACGCGACTTCTATTTGAAAATTACCTTTTCATCAATTTTTTCTTCTTTTTTCTTATATTATTATTATTATTATTATTTAAAATATAATCCAGCTGACGCGAAATTAAATTTATATAAAATTGAATAATAAAAAAAAAATGCAAAATTGAATCATCGAGAAATCGGTAGAAAAAAGGTATTTTATATTTGGAAGTAGATTGTTTAATTGTGAACAGGAGTAAATAACGTTGATTGTGTGTTAGAATAAAACTTGAGCTTTACCAGGCAATAGCAACACTTTCATTAAGTTAATTAAATTTTATTCAACAATGGTAAAATATAATACATTAGCGAATTTTATTTTATTTCTGCGTGCTTTTTTAATTAATTAATATGTGTTTGCATGTAGCACAGCGATTATTAAAGTTTTTTTTCCTTTTTTTTTTTTTATTATTTATTGTTTTGTTAATTCAAAAAGCAACTGTTTAAAGATTTTTCTTTAAAGGTAATTCTATTACCTTTGTTGTTACAATTAAGGTAAAGAAAAATGAAAAAAAAAAATTATGTTTTCCCTTAGAAGTTTTGCCGCTTTCAATACAAACTTATTGTTCGATTAGCAACATGATTGCATGATTAAAGTATTCCGCTATTAGCATAAAAATTATTCTGCAAATAAATATCGGTTAAACACGGTTTGAATTTTATTACATTTATGCAATCTAATAACCGATGTTGATGATGATGATGCAACCAGTGCTAAGCTACTAGGGACTACTGTTATGTTTAAAAAAAAAAAAAAAATTTATTAATTTATTTTAATTGTATATAAAAAGAATTTCTTAATTAATTAATTAATTTTGTTTATTTTATTTTATTAGTATTTTTATTATTTAATTTTAATTTTAATATAAATTGTTCTTTTATTGGTCGCGCAGGTGTTGTTTTAAATATTAGAAAATTGAAAAAGTCGAAAATAAATAAATAAATAAAAATAAAACGAAGGTAAATAATAAAAAAAAAATTCTGTTATTTGTGCAGCTGTAGGTAGAGTTTTATTAATTCTCTACTATCAAAATCTATCAATTCTTCTAATGTCTTAATTATAAACCACCATGATGATGATGATGATGATGATTTTGACATAATAAAATGCAATTTAAATAAAAGTTTAAAACTGCAATAAGACGAAGGCATTTACACGGTGGGGTAAATTCATGTGTTTTCTGTTTGTTTTTTTTCTATAGTAAAAGTCGTCGTCGTCGTCTCTCTGTTTATTTACAAATCACACGATGATGGCATAAATGCAAAAACTTTTTTTTTTTTTTATAAATATGTATCAATATGTGTTTAAGAAGGTATATTAATATTAGAAAATACCTTTTATCGGCAGATGTAACATGAAGAACATTTTTATACGTTTTGTTTTAATAATAAAAAAAAAATTTTTTGGACAACTTTTACACTCTACTAATGTTTTGTAGCAGACAAATTAGTTAATAGTTTTTTTTTCTTTCGATGGATAAATAATATATTCTCTTATGCCCTTAGAGTTTAATTTTTCGTTTAGTACACCTAAGGTATCAAGTAATTATGCTTTGTAAATAAATTTTTGTGTTGGTTAAATAATTACATAGTTTCTAACAGTGTAGTTAGTAGTGTTAAAGAAAAAAAAAAGCTTAGGCAAAATGCTTTTTGTTTTTTTTTTTTTGGGTTTTCTTACGCACGCGTCTATTGCATCTGCGTAAAAGTTCATTTACCGCCAGACGTCTTCTTACTGTTTGAGTTATTTTTTTTTTTTTTTGTATTTCAATATATATTAGGTGTACACATATATATGCTTCTAACATAAATATATTTATAAACTCAACATGATCATAAAAGAAATTATTTTTTTTTATATAATAAATAAAAATTTGGTTTTTCTTTTTGCTGCTGTCGCTTGAAATTTGAAATATTTTTTTTTTTTTTGGTTTTTGGATTATAATAAAAATAATAATTGTTGCTTATTTTAGCTGTACGATAATGATAATGATAATGATTAGCTTTTGATAAAAACAAAAAAATAATAAATAAAACACACAAACATTGGTGTGTTGTGTATTAATAAAAATAATAATAATAAAAAAAATTCGAACCGCCATTAATACGCTAAAGTAATTTTTTTTTTTCATGAAAATAATTTTTTTTTTTTTAATTTTTATTAATTTTTTCTGCTTTTGTTGTTGTTTTTGATTTTTAAGGAGCAGCCAGCATAAATATATTATATAAAATAACGATCTTAATAATAATACTAAAGAAAAATTGATTAATTGTTAAGAAATGAAAAGAAAATTGTTTTATAAAGTTCTTTTCATTTCGTTTCGTTTCGTTGTATTTTTTCCTTGTAAAAGAGAATTAAAGTGTGTGTGTATATAAATGACGTCATAAACTTTTACTTTTTACAATCATTGATTTTTCCATCTTATGAAAGAAAATATATATATATACATATTGCATATATATATATATATAAAATGTAAGAAACAAGTTAGGAGATTGTCCCCTTTGCTATATACTTTATATAAATAAATAAATATTTATATTTATATATAGATGCGTGTTGATGTGTGTGTGTGTGTGTTGCTTTGAACTTATTTTATATTTCTACGGATTGGATTTGTGTATATAGAAAAAAGAAAAAAAAAAAAAAAAAAAAACACTCCTATTGTGTATAATCATCTTGCTTGGGGTAGTTTTACAGCTTTCTACTTATAGTATTTTATTTACACGTAAAAACTGTACAAAAAGAAACATAAAAAAAAAATTTCCCTTCTTCATAACGACAATAATGTTATGCTCTATGTACGCATGTAGTAAGTCGATATAGAAAAGGATCTTTGCCTAGCCTTGTGCCTTGCCTTTACCCTTGTAATAAATATAATTACATGTATTCTATAAAATACCCGAAAAACGCGCATGTCCTGAAATGGGACATGTCAAAATAAATCGCTGAATTTTGGAAGTTTGTTTTTTTTGTTTTTTTCTTTCAAAAATATTTTATTAAAAATTTAATTAAACGAAACTTTTTTGTTTTATTGTTTTGAATTCATGGGTGTTATTGGGTATTGAAGTATAAATGAAGAAAAAATAATTTTATATCTAATTCTAATTAAAAACGTGAAACAATTTTTTTTTTTAATTTTTTTGAAGAAGTAAATATTGCCGTTAAGTGTTCAAAAATAAAATGTTGCATGTGACAAACACGTTTATTGGTAAATCATCATCAGTGTACGCCACTTGTGAGTTCATTCAACACATAAAGTTTTTTTGTTTTTTATATTTATTTAGGGAGAAAATTTTTTATATTAGTGTATGTGTATAACAAACAGTTAAATTTTCTCCCGAAAAATATATATAAAATAAAATTTCTTTACCCCAAAATCGATAGTATTATTTCAGCTAAAAATAAAATAAAATAAAAAAAAAAATTTCCTTTTAACGCAGCAGCACCACATTTACCAGAATACACGAAAACGCCATGTTGTTTCTCTTTTGGATCTAAATTTACACACAAGTTTTTTTTTTCTACAATTTCGGATACAAAATTAACCATTTTTTTGCATAAATTTTTATTTAAAAATCTAAGAAAAACATCGCAGTAATCGTTGACTGTTTAATTAATAAAAAAAAAAATTAATAAATAACATCAATTGTTTTGTGGTATTTAATATATTTTTTGTTTGTGACGTTTTATTATAATTTTTTTTTTTTTTGGTTTGGTTTTGGTTTTTTTTTTTTTTTTTTTTTGGAATAAAATAGACGTGATCCGTTGATAGTGTGAAATTCGAGTGTTTATATAAATAAATAAATAATATTATTATTTTTATTTTTATTTGTAATATCTTAAATAATGTGGTGAAAAGAAATTGTTTGTTGATTTTTTTTTTTTTTTTTTTTTTTATATTACTTATCCTTGTTTTTATTTATTTTTTTTAAAGAAGAGAAAAGAAAGCTTTTATTTATTGTGAAAAGAAATTAATTCCAGAAGAAGACGACATGTTTAGTTTTCTTTTTGATACAAAATAAATTTTCTTTTTTTTTTTTTTGGTGGAAATAAACACAGAAAAAGCACACATTATTCCCAACATTACATATTTGATACTTTTACACACACAAAACATCCATCCTTTAAGTTATCTTGTCCTGTTATAAATAATTTATTTGGGTTTAATTATCGTGAGAAAACACACAGCGATGTTGTTATAAATCTTTATTCCTTCTGTTATTTTTCCCCCGCATATATATAAATCCTTGCACCTAATTTGTATTTTTTTTTTTCAATTGTAAATTTTTGTGCGAAAGCTTTTATAAAAAGCTCCGTTGTTTAATAAAAAAAAAAAAAATGACGGATAATTCAGAGTACCCAGAAGAGGGTGGTGGTAGTCTTAGTTTAGAATCTAAAATGTATGCAAATTTTTTTTTTATAATATTATTTCGCAAAGGTTAAAAAATTTAATTCAAATGTTTGTTGGTAGTTTGAATTAAGAAATAGTTATTGAAAGTTCACGAACCACCACCCATTCTGTTACCTTCAAAGAAATTTTAATTTTATAATACAATTTAACGATGACACATTGGTAAAGTTTTACGTAGAAAAAAAAAGAAGAAAAGTATATAATTAATAAAGTGTTGCGCGCTTGCCGCCACCATACAGGTATTATCAGGTGTCTAAAATTCCAAAAATATACGTGCTGCTGTTACTTGCATAATATTTCTAATTGGAATAAGCAATTGCTTCGAAACAAACAAATAAATAAAAAGAAAAAAAAAATCATGTAATCTTGATTGGATAAAGCTTAATTTTGTTAAAAGAAGACGAAGTAAAAGTAAAATACCTTCGTGTTGTCATTCTTAAGAGATCATAACGTAACAAAGTGGTTTTATGGCTCAAAAAAACGCAAAAAAATGTTATCCTTATATGGAATTATATAATTCTCTTTGGTGGAATTTTTGTTACTAATTTTCGTATGTCCTTTTAAACACGCAAGGTACAAATTTTATTGATGGGTTTTTTTTTTATGTTTATTACCAATAATAATTATAGTTGCAGCAACAGCAGCCAGCCAAAGCATTTTTTTTTTGTTTTAGTTTTTTTTCTTCTTCTATGTTTTAATTAATTAAAAGACATTAAATTACGAAAGTAATAAAACGCAAAATTTACTTGATGACTAACTTGGCTTTTCCACCTCATAATTTTAAATTAATTAGGTGGGATGATGATGATGAGTGGATATATTTTTTTTTTACAACTCCTGCGGGTTTCATTTCTATGCTTAAGTTAAAATTTTTTGATTAATTTTTTTTTTTTTTTGTGTGTTTGTATAAAAACCGCGATTTTTATTTTTATTGTTGAAACATTATTATTATTGGATGAGATTGGATTGGTATATCACATTTTTTTATTTATTTATTTATTAATATTATGTTTTGCATAACAATTTGGTTTTTTTTTTATTATTATTATTCAATTTTTTTTTTTTCGGCAAACACGCTAATCTTTCTTGTATTCATTACCTTTAAAAAAAAAAAAATAATAATAATAAAAAAGCAGCACCGCAGCATATAGCAGTATAAACGACAATTATTCCTATGAATTGTATTTCAATCCTAATTTTCCTTTTATAAGAATTTTTGGTTTTTTTTTTTTTTTTAATGGGGTTAAAAACAAGTCTTTCAATCTTCTAAATAAATCTGGAGTGTATGTAAATTTTCTTCTTCCTTTTTTTTTTTTTATGTTTGTTTGATTCTCAATTGGGATTGATATATAGAAGGTAAATGGATACGTGTATGTTGCTGTTGCTGATGCTGATGCTGCTGTTGTTATTGTTTTTTTTTCTATGTAGCTAACATTTTTTTAAAGAATGGTAATACAATTATAAACAATTTAGTTAGATTGTTTGATGTTATATTTTCTTTCTTTTATCTTCTCCTTATAAGATGTACGGATAAATAATAATATGATTAATCTAAATAAATTTCTTGGGAACACACGTGATTGAAAATTGTAATGCTAATTATGTATTTAATGCGTTAATAATTCTTATCGGTGGATATATTATATCATGAAAAATATCCTTTTTGTGTAAAATTTCTAAAAATTCAATTTTTAAATAGTGTCGCGCTTATGTGGAAAAAAAAATATAATAATTCGCGGTTTTTTTTATCACTGTTAGACAACCATCCATACATATTTATAATAATTTTTTTCTATGTATTTTCTATTATTTTAAATTAATTTTATTTACATTTTTTTCTTTTCTTTTTTTCGTATACCAACCAAAAGAGCTCGGTGTAGTCATATAAAAGTTATTGCAATTTAAATAAAATAAAAATGTTTGATGTGTATAGTAGAGTGTTAGGCTGTAGATTTTAATGAATTATTTGTTTTTATTTAAACTTTTGCAAAGAATATAATTTTGTATTAGAGAAAAACGAATTTGTGATTACCTAAAAGCATAATTTTTGTTGATGCTGGTGTTTGATTTGCATTAGATTAGTTGTGAGAAACAAAATTTCAAAGCTACTGCTTAATAAAGACAGAATTATTTTATTTTTTTTTTTAATCATTAATTATTAGAATAAATAGTTAAATACATCTTTATGTTGTTATTTATTTATTTATTTATACATAAATAGCGTTGAATATATATACAAATGCAAGCGAAATAATAGTAAAGTAAATTATTGCTTGTAAGTAACTATAGAGTAAAAGCAGGCTAAATAGCATGTAGTGTGTATTAGAGTATATAGTATAGAAAATAAAATAAAATAAATTTAATTTTTTTTTTTGTGAATTTTGAACAGAGAGGAAACGCAACACAAGCTCACGCATTATTTAAGAACCAGCAAAATATAATAATAATAATAATAATAATAATGTATAGACAAATAAAACCTAAGCAAGAACACACAACACACTAAATTTTTAGTTTTTTTTTTTTCTTTTCAGTTTTTGTATTATAAACCAACAACAAAATAAACAAAAACAACAACAACACAACAACAGCAGCAGCAGCAGCAATAGCAACAAGAACAACCGTATGCCTGGTTGGGTGATCTCGGTTTCTAATGTTCTGTTAAAACTTTTTTATTTTAATTTTTTTTTGGGTATTGTTAGGCGCTTGTTGTGTGTTGAATTGTTGTTATGAAAAAAAAAAATAAATAAATTGTTTTTCCTTCACATTTTGTTAATTTCAACTCGTGGTTGGTTTAGTTAGTTTAGTTTAGCTTTAGATGAATATATAAAGTAAAATAGAAGGTAGTATTATAGTTTTGTTGTTTTTTTTTTTTTTCCGTTTATTCGTTTTCGTAGCTAAGGTTGTATTATTATTATTATTAATAATATAAAAAAAAAAAAATAAAATAAAATAAAAAATTATTGGGGGGTTTGATAATATTCGTGGTATTTGACGCGTTTTAGTTGAAGTATATACTCCATTCAGAGAGCCTCGCGCGCTGCCTCTCTGCAGCTTTAATTTTTAGTTTTTTAATTTTTTTTTTTTCGAGTTTTTTTCCATATTTAATAAGAAAACGAATAACAAAAATTTCCCAGTTTTTCCTTTGTTTTTTTTTTTTTTTTTTTTTACTCGGTTTTTGGTTTTTGTTTTAAAAAAGAAAATTAATAATAATTTGTTTTATTTATTTTTTTTTTTATTTAATTAATAAATAAAATAATTAATTAGTTTGTTGTGTGTTTCGTGGAAGAAGAAGAAGAAGTAATTTATTATTATCCTTTCTTTTTTTTTTTTTTGTTACCTACCTCTAGTGTTTGATGAATCAAGCACACAACCAACAACTATAAATTGTCCTTTAAAAAGTGTAAGATAAAAGTGTCTAGTCAACTTTAATTAATTATTATTAATTGAAGAAAAATTAATTAACTGTGTGTGGCGACGTATTTTTTGTGCAAAAATATTTTCAATTATTTTTTTTTTTTTTTTAATTAAATTATCAGGAGGCGAAAAATGTGAATAGCGTCGATTGTCGTTGTTTTTTTTTTTTTTTTTTGTTTTAAGTTACGTTACGATACTTACAGTTTTTTTTTTTTTTTTTTAATTTTTTTTTATAACAAAATTGTGTTTTTTTACGCTGTATAATTTTTTTTAAAATTTTTTTTTTTTTTGCTCGTTACCATTCCTAAACAACAAAAATATCAACAAACAAGTAACTCGACAACAATAAAAATAAGAGAAAAAAAAAATAAATAAACGACGACATAACACACATTTTTATTAAATAAAATTAAAAGAAAAATTAATCTACGAGTGTGAATTATTTATTTTTTAATTAATTAATTAATTAATTAATTTGATTAATTAATTTTTGTTTTATTATACAATTTTTTTTGTCTGTACCTAATCCACCACCAATAATTAATTAACAACTAATCCTGGTTTTAATGGATTATTAGTGAATTATTTTTTTTTTTTTTGGGATCAGGGAACAGAGAAAATTGTATAATAAAACCACGTGGAATAACACCATGATATATATATATATATATAAATTAATTTTTTTTAATTAATTAATCAATTAATAAATAAATAATTTATTTAATTTGTTTTTAAAAAAGTTGTTAAAGAAAAGCAGTGTGCAAGCTGCTGGCGGCTATAATTGTGAAGTTTTTTTTTTTTTTTTTTTCTTTAATTATCTATTGTGTGGATTAATTAATTAAGTTTTCTAATTTTTTTTTTTGCATTTCTTTATAGTGATTTATAATTAATTATTATTATTAATTTATTTGTTTTAATTAAAATAAAAATAATTAAATATTGGGAATATATTCTATCTATATATAAAATTAATTAATTAAAAATAAAAACAAGTAAAAAAGTGAAATTAAAAATTAAAATTAAAAAAAAAATAATTAAGTTGACTTAATAAAAAAAATTAATTATTTGTGTGTTTTAATTTTTTTTTTTTTCAATTTTTTCTCTGTTTATTTATTTTTATCATAATTAATTTTTTTTTTTCTTTATTTAAATAAGTTAGTGAACATAAAAAAAAGAAATTAATTAATCATCAACAACAACAACAACAACACCCCTCCCCCAACAATAACAACTGCAACATTTAAAAATTATTTTAATTATTTTGGTTTTGTTTAAAAAAAAATTAATTTAATTTAATAAATTAATAAAAGAGAAGAAAAAAAAAAAAAAAAAAACGTTTAAGTTAAATAAAATACATAAAAAAAAAAGAAAAAATTATTAATTATGGATCAATTTCCTGATTTGGAACTATCAAAAGAGGATCACGATCAAATATTTGAGCCTCCGTCTGAAAAAACACAAGAAACATTATTGAGGTGATAAAAGCATGTTCAAGCTATTTATTTATTTATTTATTATTTATGTTTTTATTTATGTTTTATGTAGTTTTTTTTATTAAAAAAAAAATATTTTTTATTTTGTTTTATGTAATTAAAATTATAAATTATGATATATGATGATGATGATGATGATGATGAATATGTAATGTAATGTAATTTTGTGAATGCAAAGTCAACAAATAATCAACAAGAGGAGTAATAATTTTGTTGCGAAAAATATTGTTTGTGTGTAATATTATGAAGTGTTTATATGTTTATATAAATGAGACATGGGTTTTGTTATATATATATATATATATACACACATTTATATATAAATAAATAAATAATATCGCGCATACCTGTAGTTAAGCAGCAGCAATCACAACCTAATCTTTTACTCTTTTTTTTTTTTTTTATTATATTTTGTTTTGTTAATGGAATGTTTGAAGCTTTTTTTTTTTTTTTTGGTATATATACAAATAAGTAAATATATATATATATAAATTACTAATACCAAAGATGATAAAAGCGGGCTATATATATGAGTTGTCAAAATATTTCTTAGAAATTCGATTCATGAGAATAAATTATCTTTAACTGCTGGAACCTTTACAGGTTTTTTTTTTTCTTTTCTTTTTATTGTTTTTGTTTTTTTAATAACGTTTTTCACATAGTTTGGTTTTTTTTTTTTTCGTTTTTTGTATTAAAGAGAAGATAAACTGTAAAGTAGAACTTTTCTTCTTTTTTTTTTTTTTATTAAAGAAAAGAAAAAAAAGCTTAAAGATTGATTTTTTTTTCAGATGGATTTCTGTAATTTATGTAGAAGAAATAAAATGTTTGAAATTTATTGTAAATTTAATTAAGTAGAAATACGCGGATAATAATAATAATAATAATAATGTGTTAATAGATTTTTATTGCGGTATATTTAATGGTCATGGTTGATGAGGATGGACAGTTATAATTGAGCTTTAAATATGATTTTTTTTTTTTTTGTTGTTGTTTGTTTATAATAGATGACAGAGATTTGTTGTTTTTAATTGAAGTTTAATTGTAAAAATATGTGTCTACTTACTAGTTACCTACTATTTACAAAAAAAAAAAAAAAAAGAAAAAATGCAGTTTGCTTAATAGCAGCAGCATGCATTGAAAAGTTTCGCAAAGTTATTTTGCGGATACCATTTTGTTTTCTTACTTTAAAATATTTTTTATTTTTTTTTTTATTTTTTTGTTGCGAAATTAACTGTGTTTGTGTTTTAATTTTCTTTTATTTAATTAGTGTTACTACTAAACTTGCGTTTAAAACGTAATTTTTCCTGAAAATGTAATTTTTTGTTTTTTTTTTTTTTGTATTTACATGAAATTTATTGGTCATTTTGGTATTCACCCTGCGCTGTTTTTATTTATTTTTTTTTTTTGCCTTGTTGTTTAATATTTTCATTTGGCCGCCACGATGAAGAAGGAGCATTCATTCAAAGCACAAACTAACACTATATTTACTTAAATTTAAATTTGTTGTTGTTGTTGTTTATTTTTAAGCCTCCTCTACCAGCTTAATTTTTTGGTTTTTTTTCTCTTTATATGATGCATACAGGAAAATATATTTAAGTTAAGCCGTGTCTCGCTGAGTAGTAATAATTTTTACAAACACTTTTTAATTTATCAATTATTTGTGTGCGTGAGTAAATTTTATTTTTTTTTTCTGGTTAAGATATATTTTTTTTTACATACATTTACTAGCGCATAAAATTGAAAAGCATAAATGTTTATGTTGAGTTTTTAATATTTATTTAACTTGGGAATTTTGTTGTATAGTGTGTAGTTGTTTATACACACATAAACGTGTTTGTGTTTGTGTCCATGGAAGTGAAACAACAAATATTTGTTGTTCATTGCTCTTGCTGTGGCTCTGTCACTGGATATATATATATTTAATACGATATATTCCATATCTTTGGTGGTATTTTCTTTGCTTCTATTTATTAGTTTTGTTTTTTTTTTTTTCTTTTTTTAAACAAAAAATTTTTTTTTCTTTTTTTTTTGTTACACAGTCGTCCTTCCAGGAAATGCAATGCATTATTTTGCCGCCAATTTTTTTTTTTATGTTCTCATTCCTTAGTTTTTTTTTTCAACAGCATAAAATATGTTGCCTCAATATATAATGGGATTTTTGGAATTTATTTTCGTCTTTTCTAATTTTACAACAAACATTTTTTTCTTTTTTTTTTTTCTTTTTCTGTTCAACCGTAGAATAAATATATTTTTAGTTAGAAAAATGGGATGGATTTTGGCTTTTTTTTGTCTGTTTTGTAAAGAAATTAAATTTTTTTTTTGGTGTGTAAAGTACATGTGTGTAGTGTATACGAAGTCCCTTTTAGTATCTTGTTTATTATTGGTTAAAGATTATAACAATATCGGTATATCGGTATATATGTTGTGCTTTAGATTATTTTATTTCATTAATATTTGATTTATGTTTCGCATTTGATTTTTTGGTTTTATTAAAAAATAATCAAAAAAAAAATAAAAAAATAAAAGAAAAAAATTTACCTTTTGAAATTCTTTATAATTAATAATTCAAAACACAAAATCATAATAAATATGATAATAATAATTTTTATTTATGTGTTTTTATGATCACGAAAATAAAAAGACTAGGAAATAATTTTTTTGCACCATTATTAGTATTATTTATTTAATTTTTTTTTTTTTTTTTTTTTTTTTTTTATGTTATTGTTTAAAGTAGTAAATGTTTGTGATAAAAATGAACGAACGAGGAACGTTGTGTTATTTTTATGTAATTTTATTATTCTGCAAATATAAACAGGATGTATATAAAATTAATATTATATTACTACCTCTGTACAGTAATTGTTTTTAAGTAACATTTTTACATGTTTCTCAAGTAATTTTAGTATAGACACAACGATGACACAGAGTTATCGTAAATTTGTTGCTTTTTTTTTAGTTAATGCTCCTTTTGTATAATAGCATTAATAAAATTAAATAATAATTATGGGTAAGGTTGGGTGGGAGTAGTAATTTTCTTAACTTTGCCGTCAATTCACCGTTTTTTATTTGGTTGTTGTGTTTCATTGATAAAATTTTTGATTGAACAAAAAAAAATAAATAAATTTATATATTTTAATGAATCAAAGTAGTAAAGGTCTGTAGACATATTAATTTAGACAAACAAGTAAATTCCTAGCATTGGCTTTTTTTTTTTATTTTTTTTATAATGTAACAACGGCGACGTTGACGACGACGACGGCTACAAATACCATGAATCATTAGCTTTTAGTAATAAAATGTTAAATATTGCGAAAAAAGAAAGAAGGAAAAAATGTTTTTTTTTCGCAACAACTGTTAGAATATAACACAAATTTTTTATTTATTTTTTTTTTTTTCATAGACGAAGAAGTTAATTAAGTATTTGGTATAATTTCTGTTTGCCATACCCTGTTTTTTTATATTTATATTCTGTTGTCTGATATTAATGATTAATAATGTTATGTGAAACTATGCTCGGTGAACATAATAAAAATGAAGAAATTTATGATAAGAAAATATTGTTTTTATTTTATTTTATTTTATTTATTTATTTAATGTTTGTATAATAATAATAATAATATAAATGAGCATTTCATTTATGAAATAACTTGGGTGGTGTTTAATGTTTTCTTACATTTTTTATTTTTTATTATTATTACTATGGATACACATTAAAAGTAGCTAAAAAGTGCATTGCCCTTGAATTTACATTACAAAAAAAAAAAAAAAAAAAAAAAACGAAATATTAACAAATTTTTCTGTTATTATTATTATTATTATTATTATTATTATTATTATTATTATTATTATTATTAAATGTTGCGAATTTTTTTGGTAAATTATTTATTATGAAACCAAACTCTATATAACATGGCTTAGTGATCATACGCGCTTCGTTGAACAGTAAAACGCAGTTTTTTTTTTTTTTTTCTGTTTTTCTTTTAATTTTATTACTTTAAAAATTTTTAATTTTTATTTAATTAATTAAAATTAACAATAAATGTTGCGATTTTTTTTTTCTTTTTTCACTTTTAAGTTTTTGGGGAATTTTGTGAAATTATGCGCGTGCTACAGGTGCTTTAGTTTTTAGTTTTCTTAAATTTAAGAATTGAAAGTTTAATGTGAGCTTTAAGTTGTTTAGATTTTGGAGAGAAATTGATTTGTTTTCATCCTGATTTCTTAAATAAAAAAAAATTACAAAGAGTCCTGTATTAGAGCAACCTGTAGATATATATATATATATACATTCTATGTGTAGGCAAAACTATTTAGAATGCAAAACATTTACATTTTGTATGATTTATCAATTTTCTAAGTTTTTCGTTAATTTCATGGAATTTTCAAAACATTTTATTTGAATCATTTGAATTTTTTTGTTTATTTTTTTTTTTTTGAATGTTTCTCTTTGGTTGAATTTTTTTAAGTTTGTTGATGAATCACATAGAGAAGTAAATAATAATAATAATAATAATAATAATAATAATAATAATAATAATAACGCGAAAAAAAAAATAAATAAAAAATAAAATTGGTTCATTAAAGAAGAGGACCTTGAATAATTTTTGCTTAACATTTATATATATATAATAAAAATTTTATAATAAAGAAATAAATAACACAGAAAAAACAACAAAAACAGCAGCAGTAACAGCAACAGCAAGAACAAAATTCCAAGGATTCATTATGTGTAGACAATGACATTTAGAAATGAATAATAATAATAATAATAATAATAATATTCTTAAGATTTATTTTTTGTCTAGTTTATTATAACCAAGTTGGTTGCGCTGGTTTAGTTTATGTGTTATTAGTAGTTTAATTCGGGTTATTTATTTTTATTTTTCTTCTTAGTCAATAAAATATGACGATGTTTTGAATATATATATATACCCATTGCTGCTGCTATGCTATGCTATGTTTTGCTTTGCTTTGCCTTGCCTTGCTGCTGCTTATTATTATTATTATTTGTTTATTTTTCCACCATATTTAATTTTTATTTTTTTCAAGGTTTAATTTTGTTTTTAATTTTTTTGGCATTTTTTTTTTTTTTTTTAATTGTTTTCTCTCTACTCACAATTTATAATGAAAAACAACATGGTGACATGTGACTATATAGAATAGACCAAAAATAAAAAAAATTAAACATATTTACGAGAAGCAAGCACAATACTCTGCTGGCTGCTGTTTGTTGGTTTGTTTGATGCCATGCCCCGGCCTGCCTGATGCATGCATACAAACAAACACAAATAAATAAAAAAATTAAAAACATTTTTGGCAATATTACGTACGATTAGTAATTTATTAGAAATAATAATAAAATGGAGTAGAAGTGTTTTGTGTGTTTAGTTTGTAGGAAGAAGGAATTGTAGAATAGAAAGGCTACATAAAATGGAAGGAAGTTTCTCATTAAATTACTAAATTAGTGTCAAACAAAGTAATTAAAACCATTGACAACACAGTATAGTATGTATTTTGCGGTATTTGTTTTGGTGGATGGATGTTTGTTGTTTAATTAAAGATTGCATTAGAATTCACACCATTATGCAAATAGATATACATAACCAACCAACAATCTTGTTAATATTTTCTATATGAATGTATTTATGTATACAGTGTTTTATCAATTGTTGTGTGTTTACGTACTGACTGTATCAATAAATTTCATCAATTGAGGAGAAAAAAAAAAATTGTGTGAGCTGCTGTGAGCGCGTTCAATAAAAATCGCGAATAATATTGTTCGCGTATTGTATGTAGTAATTTTTTTGCAATACATAATAATTAATAAAAAAAAAACAAAAACATTAAACTCTTACTATAAAATGTTTCGATTTTATTTGTTTGACTTACTACTAATTCTGATGCTGCTGTGGTGTAGTGAAGTGTGGTGTAGTATTTGGCTTTAAGAAGTTAAATCGACAGCTAAAGAAGGAAAAAAAAAACGAATCTTGATTCTGTTGCAAGAGAGTTTGTTTATAAAAAATTTATTTTTTTTTCTTGGTTGTTTGATGATGCTTTTATCTCTGCTCTACACACCATAAATTAATTTTTGTTTTTTTTCTGCATTTAAAAATTGTTTGTTTTTTTTTTTTTTCTTCTCTTTTGCAAAAAATATGTTGCTGTTGCTGCTACATTTTTTGTGTATTATACAAGCAGCAGCTTTGGTTGTTGTTTCTTTTAAGTAATTATTATAATTGTTGAACAAAATTTAAGAAATATATCGTGGTAAAAGAATGCCATCAAGAGTTGTTGGTAGAAAAATAAAAGCAACAGCACAAGCTGTTTTGTTGCTTTAATAAGAATCATCGCTCACACTCTGCATACATGCAAAAATGTTATTTTTTTTATTAAATTTTTTGAAAAACACAACACCAGAGTGCATATAAAAATTGCATTGGGATTCTTTTTTATTTGCTTCACACATAAATAATATTGGTTTTTGCGTATTATTATTATACAAGGAGAGAGAAAATTCGTTTTGATTGTGGTGTAGCAGCTTTAAGCATTGCATATTTGTATTATCAACTGATATATACATCTATGTAGTGTATACATAATAAAAATACATATTTTAATGTAAAACAATGTTTAAAAAGAAAAAAAAAACGCACACACAACGGGTTAAAAAATAATATTAGTTTTTGTTGTTTATATATTTTGCAAATTCAGTGTGATTTGATTTATGCTTGCAATAGTACGACAACGCGATACGCCGCACAAACATTGTTTATAATTATTTATTTTGCTCTGTTGCAAATTATTATTTTTTTTTTTGGTTTTGTTTTTTAACTTAATTTTTTCTGTATTGATTAATAAATAAATATAAAAAGTTTTTATTTTTATTTGCGCTGTTATTATCTACTTTTAAAAATAATTTGTTATTAAAAATAGTGTATTTGTGTGTGTTTTCTTTTTATTTTTGCTTTTTTGTGCAATAATTTTAATTAAATTTAATTTAGCAGTAACAAAAACATGTGGTGTTGTTGTTGCTGTTTGTTACTTTAAATTTTTTTATTCTTTTGTGTGTTTGTTTGTACACCTAATGTGGTTAATTTTCTCTGTACATTTAATAAAGCAAGACAATTTTTTTCGTAATTTCGTTTTAATTGTTATTGAATAATTATAATTGTGATTTTTTTTTCTTTTGAATTGTTTTTTTACGCCATTTGACAAACATTTATGTTTATTTTTATACAAGAAAACTATTTAACAATTAAATATACATTAAAGTTTGATATTGGTTTAATTTTTATTTAAACAATACCATACGATAAACGAAAATACGAGAGAATAATTGATTTGAAATTATTAAAGAAAATTAATAATAATAAAGAGGAGAAGCCGAAAAAGAAGAAGGTATTATCCATCATCATCAACGATATCCAGAAAGGCGGAGGACTTTATTCACCTGATTGATTTTTTTCTTTATTTTACAAATTTATAAAGAAATTTTTATTCCTTTATATTCGATGAAAATGATGAGATGTCGGTATGGAAAATGTTTTTCTTTTTTTTCTTGTAATAAATAATTGCAAATAAAAAAAAAAAATTATTCTTATAACACACATGTGTGATGTGTGTGCTGTGTTGTGTACTTTGGTTGTTTATTAATTTCTTTGATTACATTTTTTTTTTATGCTGTTGCTGTTGTATATACATAATCTCTCGGTATATATGTATGTATGTTTACACACGTTCTGTGTGTTTATTTCCGTTAAACATTTTTTTTCATTAATTATTTGTTATTATTGTTTCGGTTTTTAAAACAACAACACAACACACTCTACTTGGGGAATTATATTTTTAAAAAAAATTTATGCTGAAAGTGGAAAATATTTTAATTTAATTAGTAAATAATTAAGTATGTAAAATGTGTGTAAAATGAGAGAGAATAAATTTTGTTGGTATCAAAGTGGTGCAGTTTTTTAGTCGTGAAAATATTTTTTGGAAACGGAAATGTTTTTCGGATAGAATATTGATTTGTTGGAAGTAGTAGTCCCTGAAAAATGCAACAATTATTATTATTATTATTGGGTAGTGTTTATTTTTTTTTTTTTTTTTTTTTTTTTTATGTTATTGAATTGACATGTTTAGGCTTTATAACTTAAAGTAGACCTATGAATAGCCTAAGCTACCATGTCAATTAGCATTGGAATTTAAAGGATTGGTTTTCAGGTATTTGTGGACATTAGTTTTAAAGGATTGTATGTTAAATTTGGAGGGAAACACGACCGATGGTAAGGCGTTCCATTTTATCGCGGTTCTATTAAAAAAGTCGTTTTGATATTTAGCGGTTCTAATTTTATCAATAGTCACAGTTCGGCTGTGAGCAGCTGTTCCAGCCCTTGTAGCGCGTAACCGCTTTTCGCGAGGAGGCATGATTTCCGCAACCTCCTTTGAGCAGTGTCCTGAGCTATATTTATAAAAAATAGTAAGATCAGCCACGTCTCGTCGATGTTTTAGCGAATCTAATTTGTTTGTAATTTCAGTATCGTTTATCAACCGCACGGCACGTTTCTGAACCCTATCTAATAAATCTAATGAGCTTTTTGACGCAGCTCCCCATACATGACAACAGTATTCCATACACGGGCGTATGAAAGATTTATAAATAAGCCCGAGTTGGTATGGGTTGAAAAATGTCTTGCACCGGTACAAGAAACCTAATTTTTTAGATGCCTGTTTAGCTATACTTAATATATGTTCATGCCATAACAAATTTGACGCAATATTTACTCCGAGAAGGCGGACCGACGGTTTTTTTTCGAGTTTTGTTTGGTTGAACATAATTTCCGTTTCTGAATTGAAGTTCTTAAGTCGCGTTATGTTGCAAAGTTGCGTTTTTGCCGCGTTAAATGTTACGGAATTACAATCACCCCATTTAATGATTCTATTCAAATCCTCATTCAATGACTTCAAAACTGCGTTTCTTTCCTCTTCCCTTTCTTTGAAGTTTAAGGACGAGTAACAGTGTGAAGTATGCAGAGTGCTATCATCAGCAAAACTATGAATCGGATTCGTAGTTGATTTTAAAAGATCATTTATGTATAATGTAAAAAGGGTGGGGGAGAGAACCGAGCCCTGTGGTACTCCTGAATTTGTCCGAAATTCATTTGAAGAAGTACCGTCTACAACGACACGAAAACGTCGATTGCCCAGGTAGTTTTCAAGCCATTTAACGGTTTGTTCGCCTAACCCATACGCTTCCAGTTTTGCAAGAAGATTTTCATGCCATACTTTGTCGAAGGCTTTAGCAATATCTAACGCAACAGCGAATGACTCGCCGTGATTTTCCATTGCGTTATTCCACTTATGGGCGACATTTGCTAAAAGATCTCCAGTGGACCTTTTGGTTCTAAAACCATATTGCTTATCGTCCACTATTTTAAAGTCTTCAATGAATCTCTTGATGTTGTGATTAATGTATTTCTCGAAAACCTTTGCGATGATTGGAATGATAGCTATTGGGCGATAGTTTGAAGGGTCTGAATGGTCACCTTTTTTGGGGATTGGATGGACGTTAGCGGTTTTCCAACTTTCGGGGAAAATTCCGCGTTTATAAGACAGAGCGAATATTTTCGTAATTATAGGAGCCAGTTCTGATGCGAAAGTTTTAAGAATAAAGGATGGTATTCCATCCGGTCCGGTTGATTTTTTTACATCAAGCTTCATTAAATATTTTTTTACAATGCATTTTCTAAATACAATTGCATTCATTGTCTGGTTAGAGAGTGGCAATTTTGTTGGTTTTTCCAACTGAGGGTGAATACTCGTAGAGTTTGCTGCGAAAATTGCTGCAAGAGTATTAGCCTTTTCCTCTGAGTTGACAATTAAAGTGCTGTTGGTTTTAAATGGGGGAAGGGATGATTCCGTGAAATTTACTTTGACAGATTTTGCCATTTGCCAGAATTGTCGTGTGCCCGTTGGGCAATTAGCGAATTTAGCAGCTTTAGCTGCGTTGTTTTTATTTTTTTCCTTGTCAATAATTTCTTTACACGCTTTGCTGGCTGCTTTATACGCTAAGCGGTTCTTTTCGGATTTTGTTTGGAGAAAGATATTAAATGCTTTTTTTTTTTGTATGCATGCAGTTTTAGCACGTTTAGAATACTGCCGCATTTTAGGTGTAATGAGCGAAGACGGAACGAATGCATTCATTCCGTGCTTAATAACTTCGGTGAGGATTATAGCAGCTTGGTTAGGATCGTTGTTTAGACAACTTTTTTCCCATGGGTAACAATGGAAAAAATTTTTGAGGCCTTCGCTATACTGTGGCAAAGAGAAATTATGTTGGTTGATAGTAGAGTATAGTATGTTGTTGTTGATACTACCATAACAACACATTTTCTTTTCATTCATAAATTTTTTTCTTTTCTTTTCCGTCTTTTTTTTTTTTTTTTATCTACTTTACATATGGTTTGTTATTATTTTTTTTTTTTATTTTTTATTTTTTGTGCTTCATTTTGTAAGTTTTTTTTTTTTTTTTTTCTATTTTTGGTGGCTGAGAATTTTGTTTGGTTGGTTGGTTGGTTGGTTTGTCCGTGCTGTGCTGTATGTAAAGTTTTATGAATGATTGAGTTTTTGTTGTTGTTGTTGTTATTGTTGGTGTGTATTATTTATCTTATGTAGTTTTATAGTAAAGTCTCAGTTAAATGGGCTGACAAGACAGATTATTTATTTTTTTTTTGTATTTTATTTACTATAAATTGTGTCGTTTTTATTTTTGTATAAATATTTCCGTTCTTAAATAATCGTGCTATTACTGTTATATTGTTCATAAGTCAGCTAACTTCTTACTCATATCCTTTTAATAATTATCATTCTATACATAAAAAAACAAAAATGAAAAAAAAAAACATTAAATATAAAAATAAATTTAAAAATTAAAATTAAATTAATAATTATAATAATAATAATAATAATAATAATAATTTTTTTTTATTTTCTTTCATAAATTTCTGTTTTTGCGTGTGTGTATGTTAGGTTTTTTTTTTCTTTTTCTTTTTTTTTTTTTTTACTATACACAGCACACACAGAGCGCGTATTATAAAATTATGAATGAAATATTAAAATTTTATGTAGAGAAATTAAGAGTTTTTTTTTTTTTTTTTTTTTTTTTAATTTGTTTTTGTGTGTTAAACACGTGTTTAGTTTTTCCTTATTTATAATAAATACAAATTAAAAAAATAAATAAATAATATATAATTATTATTCATTAAAAAAAAAAAACATAGAAAATGACGATTTGTAGTGTGGTGGGTGGGTGGTTGGTTGGCTGAGTGATTACGCAGTGATGTTTTTTATATATGATTAGTGTGTGTGTAACGTATTTTAATTTTCATTTGATTGTGAAATTTTTCATTTAATTGGAGCAAATTAGAAAAACAAAAACAATAAAAAAAAAATTATTTTATTTTATTTTATTTATTTTTTGTTGTTGACATGACTTTGCTATTATTTATTATCAGTAATAATTATACACAAAACGTTTTGTCGTTAATTAATCTAAAATGTTGTGTTGTATTGCTTTAAGAGAATAATCTATAAAGAAAAATGTTGTAGACACACAGGAAAACAACATTAGTAGTAAGGCGCAGAGTAAAGTACAATAATAAAAATATGTTGCTAAAACAGAGAAGAAAAAAGAAAAGAATTCCTCAAAGAAATGAAAACAAAGTAAATGTTGCATTGCTAAAAGCACACGCACGCAATAATACTGCACATAAGTTGATTTGTATGAAAAAATAACTAACTAACTTTACTAACTAACTAATAAAGCAACAACAACAAGTATTAAATGTGTGACTAAGTCGCGGTAGTAGTAAGTACGACGTAAAGTAAAGTCGTCTAGAGTAACTAAATAACAAAAAAAAAAAAGAAAAAAAGAAAAACATACAAAGTAATGTTAACGACGACGTCGCGTCGTCTTTAACGTAACAATTTTTTTCTTTCTTTATTTTTCTTCATCTCTTTAAATAAATTTAAAAATTCTTTGAGCATCCAGCATCAGCATCAGAGCATCATCAACAGAGTAGCAGCAGTAGTAACATCAGCAGAAGCAGCACCAGCATATACATAGTTATTTATTATTTTTAAGTAAAAGAAAGAAAAAAAAAAAAAAATAATAATAATAATTCAAATGTGTTGTGTGTGTGTGTGCCTTTTATTTTTTATTTATTTTTTAAGTTTAGTTTAATTTAATTTAATTTTTTAGTTTATTTTATTTTTATTTTCTTCTTATGTTGTGTACGCGATAAATATGTACGCGCAATAATGTATTAAAAATGTTATGTGGTGTGGTTGTTGCTATAAGTATATATATATATATATATATATATATATATATTTTTTTTTTTTTACTTAAAATATTTTCTGTTAATTTACTTCAATGTTTTGGTGGTGGCGGGATTGAGTTTGTTTTTTTACTGTTCAACAAACTCAGCGCTTGGGTGATTGAACCCTATTAAATGTTAAACTTGCCAAGCATTTATTTTTTTTTATTTTATGTATTATTTATTTATTTTATTATTATTTTGATTACGTTTGTATGTTTTTTTTTTTTTTTTTTTTGTTTTTTTTTAAACTCCTTTTGCTCTGCCTGTTTTCGTTTTTGTTACATTTTATTTCATCAATTTTGTATGTTTTTTTTTTTTTTTTTTTCACTTGTCTTGACTCTGCTGTGTGGTTTTTCACTAGTATAATTAGTACATAGATGATGACCTAACAATTGTTTGTGTTCTTCCCTCTTGTTGTTGTTGTTGTTGTTGTTGTTGTCGCTGTTTAGTATTTTCATTTCTTATCAGTTTAAAACTTTTTTATTTTTATTTTTGTTGTTTTACTACAATCAAACATATTTTCTATGTAAAGTTTTTTTTAGTATTTTAAAGTCAAGAAGAATAATTATTAATAATTTTGATAAAATAATAATAATAAATGAGTGAATGAACGAATGTGAATTTTTTATTATTTTTAATTTTTTTGTTTTTAATTTTTATTACTGTGCATCCATCGTATAGTAACGTTTTATTATAATTTCTCGTCTTTTTCTTCTTTTTCTTGTTGTGTATATATAAGAAATAAATATTTTTGTTGTTATTGTTGTTGTTGTTTATTTGCCACACAAATATTTGAAACATTACAGACAGTGAAAAACAAAAACGAAAAAAAAAAAAAAAATTGTTGCAAAAACACAACAAAACAACAACATAAAAATACTAAAGAAACATAACAACAACAAAAAAAAAACTGTTGATGATGAGGATGATTAAAAGAAAAACATTGACTAAAGGAGGAGATTTTTATTATTATTATTATTATTAATATTATTATTATTATATACTACATGCATGTATGATGGAAAAAATGTTGTTTTTTTTTTTATTTGCGTCTGACAAATCGACGAATGTACCGTATGGTATTTTAATAACATTAAAGCGGAATAATTTTAATAAAGAATCCACGAGAAAATAAAAATAAAAATAAAATTATGTATTTATGTATATAATATATAAATGATGTGTCTCGGTATTTATTTTTAATAAAATTATAAAAGATTATGATTATGATGATTATGTAGAGAGAGAAATAGGTAAATAGTCGTGTAGTAAATATAAGATAATTCTTAATAGGAATTTATTTCTTTGGGTTATAATAAGTAAGTAGTGGATGAGTACAACAAATGGATTTTGATGTGTTTCTACCTGATTTTATGAAAAATAAAAATTTATTGCGTTTCTTCTGTAATTTGGAAATAATTCTAAATCACAAAAATAAAAAAAATATTCTCTTGCTGCTGCTGTTGCTGCTGCTGCTACTACTATTCTGTTGTTTGTGTTGTTGTTCGTTCCTTATGCCGAATTTACTCATTGAGAATTATTTTTAATTTTCTTTTTATTTTTAATTTTTGCTGACTCACAATGAGGATATTTAACTTGTAAAACAAAACAGAAAAACTATTTACATTTTTTACTACAATCACATATAATAATTAAAATGCGCAATGGTATTTATGGTGGTTGCTGCTCTATTGTGGTTTTTTTTTTTTTTTTTGGTGATTACTATCAAAACAATATTCGAGAATTGCACAAACATTTCTTTTTTTTTTCCGATAATTCCGTATGTGAAATTATAATGATGTTGATGAATCAGAAAGTAAAAAAGAAAAGAAAAAAAATTTATAAGAAGCGTAAAAATGTCGGTTAGTGAAAAAAAAAAATTATTATTTTTTTTTTGTAATCAGCGGAAAAAAAATTGAATTAAAACAAAAATTTGTATTATTACTTTAATGTGGGGGTGTGTGATTAATTAATATTAAATTAGTTTGTATTACATATTTTATCGCAAAAATAAAATAAAAAAAATGTTTTCGCAGTCTTTAAAAAAAAAAATTGATTCAAACGTTTTACGGTTTTAGCGCAATACATCAAAAAAAAGAAAACACATTCAAATGTAAAATTCGATAATATTTGTGACAAAATAATAATAATAATAATAATAATAATAATAATAATTACGGAAGTAGTGATTCCCGTGTAATTTATTAATTTATAAATTTTTATTTCACTTGTGATTATTATTTTTTTTATTTATTAATTTAATTTACTGAATTATTATTATTATTATTGCGTTGTGTGTCTAGTCTAGTCTAGTCTATTTCTTATTTAATTTAACTAATTAATAACAATTTTATTTTTTTTTATTTTTTTTTTACTTGCTTGTAGTAATAAATATAATAATAGACGACGTTAATACTAATGTGAAGTTTATTTATTATTATTATTATTATTTTACACATTGATGATGTGTTGTGTTGGATATATGTTTGGTTGTTGGTTGGTTGGTTGGTTGGTTGTTTATTAGTTAGTTTGTTAGTTGAATGATTAAAAAAAAAATTGTTTTTATTTATTTAATAAGAAATGTAATAATATTAATCAAATGTAAATATTTATAATTAAAGTTGAATATTGTTATAACTTTATTGAAATTATTATTATAATGCGATTGCGTATTTTATATAATATATATATATATATATATATTCAGTTGTGTTTGTTGAGGTTTTTATTTTTCTCTCTTTTCGTTAAAATTAAATAATAAATTATTTAAATTTAATGTAGTTGGATTTTTTGTTGTTCTTTCGATTATTACAAATATTATCGTCTATCCTTACACATTTTATAATAAAATAAAATAAAATAAAATAAATAATGAAATGTATAGATGGATGGATGGATGGTTGGGTGTAGGATATATGTCGCGCTATTTTTATTTAATTTCCTTTACTCTAACAAAAAAATTGTTTTTTTTTTTTTTTAGTAGTTTTCATTCTCTAAAAAATAATTTTACGAGTCGTTGTAGTTGCTGCTAATACTTGCACATTTATGTTCCTCTCTGTACAGTGGATATTATTATTATTATTATTATTATTATTATTATTATCGTGTTATAATATAAAGAGTAGCAAAAATATTTAATAAGATTAACTTTTATTTATACACTTTGAAACATTTTTTTTATTATTATGATATTATTATTATTATTATTTGAAAAGAAGAGAAATAGTATATAATTTAATTTAACGTATAAACAACACTGTTCACATGTGAATATGGGTAATTACTACGTTTTTATCATTATTATTATTACTATTGCAATAATACATATTATATATATATATATATATATGAGTTTAAAACTTATAACAACGCGAAAAATAAATAAAAATTGCGTATAAGGAAAATGTTTGTTTGTTTGTTAAAAAAAGAAAAAAATAAAATAAAATTTGTGTTGTGTGTTTTTCACAAATAATTTTTCAATGACAATTTTGTTGTTTGCTTATTATTATTATTATTTCTTTAATTAAATGTGCAAAAATTAATTTAGTTGATATTTCTTTTATTTTTTTTTAAACACAAATCAATAAATAAAAATTGATTTTTGCTGTGTTTTTGTTGTTCTTGTTGTGTGTTGCGTTTTATTTTGTGTGTGTGTGTATTGAAGAAAAAAGTTTGTTTTTATGTAAAACTTATGAAATTAACGTATAATTAAAAACGTAAAAATATTTTTAATGGGTTAAAAATGGAAACTATGTTGGTTTTTTTTTTTTTAATTATCTAATTGAAGAATTATGATTGTTGGTGGTTTGATTGTTTTTGTGGTGGCTGATGGAGGAAAGGATTGTGTTATAATATCGGTTTTGGCGATTTATATATGTTTTCATTCATAAGTTTTTGTTTATCGTTTATTTTGCATATTTTAGAGAAAATCCATGTATTTGTCCTGTGTGTGATTATTATTATAAAAAAAAAATATTTAATATTATTTATGTTTTAAAAATGCGTTGAAAATTGTGTACTGCTGCTCGCTCCCATCATTATTATTTTTCTTTTAATTTTTCTTTTTATTATTATGATAAAAGCATGAATTTTATTTAATAATGTTTTTGATTTCGTTTTTTTTTTTTTTTTTTTTTAATTTAAAATTATAATTGCTTGACAAATACAATAAATAAAATTTGTCTACATTATTTTTATTATTAAAATATATTAATAAATCGTCAACATTATAAACCCATTTATTGTTGATAATTTAATTGATTTCCACAGTTTTGTTGTGTGTAATGTGTACACATATGCATTATACACAATTATTGCACTTGATATATAAAATAGTTTTGTGTGTTGTCTTAAAAAAAAAAAAACCCAAACTATAAATTATATGCAGAAATGTTAAAAAGAAAAAAAAAAACAATTTTTTTTTGTATATACATAAATATGATTTTTTATTTGCATAAAAATATATCAAAAATAAAAAAAAAATTATTTTGTTGCTTTCGTCATATAAAAATCCATCCTTCTCTTTTTTCTTGTTTATTTATTTAATTAATTAATTAATAATAATAAAAAAATTAAAAATCAAACAAAAAAACATCTCCCATGATATGAAATACTTAGTTTTGCTGCTTAGTTGAGTGATCACAATTAATTTCATATAAAAAAAAAATTATATATTTTCCATTTGATTCACAGTCTTTCTGCGAAAGTCGTGATTAGCGGAATTCCGCTACATGCTCATTTCGATGACATCGAACCTCTTTTAAAGCCTTATGGCAAAGTGGAACATTGTGAAGCTGTTACAAGTAAGGATCCAAACACTCAGACCGTCCACATCACGTTCGAAAATTACGAACAAGCACAAAGGTATTTCATATTCAAGGGATGATGATGTTTGCATAACAAAAAAAAAAATTTAGAACAAACAAATAATAAAAAAATTAAAAATTTATTAAAATAAAAAACATAAAAAAAACCAAAGGTGAAACCAATTCAAATTTTGTCTTGTTTCTCTCTAAAATTATAGAGCTGCTGTTGGTTTAAACGGCGTGGAATTTGAAGGCAATAAATTACACGCTGATCAACTCGAAAAACAACAACGTCGTAGTAATCGTAACCGTCAGCAATATACAGGTATGCCAGGACCAGGTCGTCAAACAGATTTTCCTTTGCGCCTTTTGGTGCAAAGTGATATGGTGGGAGCAATAATTGGCCGACAGGGTAGTACTATTCGCCAAATAACTCAGCAGAGTCGTGCTAGAGTTGACGTTCATCGAAAAGATAATGTTGGCTCGTTAGAAAAAGCTATCACAATATACGGAAATCCTGAAAATTGTACGAATGCATGCAAACGTATTCTCGAAGTAATGCAACAGGAAGCCAACAATACAAACAAAGGGTAATTAAACACATACGATAAAATATATGGAAAAAGTACATCCAAAAATATATGACTTTTAATTATTAATTATAGGGAAATCTGTTTGAAAATTCTTGCTCATAATAATTTAATTGGTCGAATTATTGGAAAGAATGGCAACACAATAAAACGTATAATGCAAGAAACAGATACTAAAATTACCGTCAGTTCTATCAATGACATCAATAGTTTCAATTTGGAACGTATAATTACTGTAAAAGGTGCCATTGACAATATGTCTAGAGCTGAAAGCCAAATAAGTGCTAAATTAAGACAAAGCTATGAGAATGATTTACAAGCAATGGCACCACAAAGTATAATGTTCCCAGGTTTACATCCTATGGCTATGATGTCTACTGCTGGTAATGGCATGGGTTTCCCTAGCAGAGGCATGTATCCAGGACCAGCCGGTTATCCAATGTATCAGCCGCCAGCTACAACTACAGGATTACCAGCTACAACAGGAACAACAGATGCCCAGGAAACAACATATTTATATATTCCAAATAATGCTGTTGGAGCTATTATCGGTACCAAAGGTTCTCATATTCGTAATATCATACGTTTCTCAGGCGCGTCTGTTAAAATTGCTCCTTTGGAGGCGGATAAGCCACCAGAGCAGCAGACAGAACGTAAAGTTACTATTGTTGGTAGTCCCGAAGCTCAGTGGAAGGCACAGTACCTGATTTTTGAAAAGATGAGAGACGAAGGTTTTGTTACTGGAACTGATGATGTTCGACTAACTGTTGAAATTATGGTCGCTAGTTCGCAGGTATGAAATATTTTCTTTCGTGTATGTATGGGATTTTTGTATTTAAATTATTATGGTTCGTTGTGTATAAAGGTTGGACGTATTATTGGAAAAGGTGGTCAAAATGTAAGAGAGTTGCAACGAGTAACCGGAAGCATAATTAAGCTTCCTGAACACGGAACTGCGCCACCAGCAGATGAAGAAACAAGTGTTCATATTATTGGTCCATTCTTCAGCGTACAGGTAAATAAATAAAAAAAAAAAAAATTTATATGATGTGACATTAAAAATAAAAAATTTCTATAGTCGGCTCAACGACGCATTAGAGCAATGATGCTATCAACAAATCCTCCTCCAGTAAGTAAAAAACAATCGAAAGCTCCACGAGATCCATCAACATCGCAGCCTCAACAGTCAGCAAGTTCAAATCAGTAACCGTATTCATGGATCCTGATCTAATAATTCCCTTCTCCCAATTATTAAATCCAGTTCCTTAAATTTGTTTTATTTAAATTATTTTCCAATAATAATGAACATTAATAAGAATAATTTTTTTTTTTTTTTGATTAAATATTTAAAAATATAAATATTTAAATTAATTACAATAAACTAGACAAAAAAAAAATAAACTAAAATAAAATAAAATAAAATAATAATAAATTAAGACAAAAATAATAAAATAAAAATCCTATTCTCCTTGCTTTAATCTATCCATATCCCATTTTACATAAACTATCATTTTGTTTTGCATCATTTCCACCAGTTGTAGTTACATTCCCATGTAAATAAATAGTATTGATGATTGACGATGATGAGCATTGACAACTATGTAAATAATAATATTGAAAAAAAAAAAAAAATGAAAGAAGATAAAATAATAATAATAATAATAATAATAATATTGATTTAAGAAATTAAACAAGAAGAATAAAAAAAAAAAAAATAAATAATAAAATAAAATTATTTAGTTATAATAATAATAATATATCTACGAGTTCAATCGTCGTATAGTCCTGTGTAAATGCCGAAGTAATAATCCGAAATCTATAGTTATTTAATTTTAAATGTATTATAAATGAAAAAAAAAAGAAAGAAAGAAAGAAGAAATTGAAGAAGGAAGAAAAAAATGAAAAAAAAAAACAATATTTAAATGCAGTTAGTTGATTCTTTTCAATCGATTGCCTTAGAACGGTGCTGAAGTAATAAGTGAGCGAATAATATTGATGCAGAAAAGTGGGGAAATTAATAATTAATAATTAGAAAAGCAATTTTTTAATAATAAAACAATTAATTAGGTATCGTGTATTATGACCATCTGAATAATAATTAAAAAAAAAAAAAAAAATTAATAAAAAGACGAAAGAAATATAAAAAAAATTAAAAAAATTAATTATTATAAAAATAGAATTAATATCGCTACCAAATGAATATGCCTTATAAGATAATATATTCATCATTATACAAAAAAAAAAAAAAAATAATAATAAATAAATAAACTAATAATTAAAATAATAAATAAATAAATAAAAAGAAAAAAAGAAAAAAATATTAATAAATAAATAAAAAAGAAAATAATAAAATAAACGAAATAGTAAAAGTAAACTAATTATATTAATTAATTTAAAAGAAATAAATAAAAAATAAAATTAATAATAATAAAACCAAACAAACAACAATAATAAAGTTCCATAAACAAAATAAAAATACAATAATCCAAAAAAATATTAAAATTTACACAACAAAAAAAATAATAATAATAATAAAGATGAAGAAAAATTATATTAATTAAGAAAAAAAAAAAGAAAAAACTATAAAAAAATTAAGAAAAAAAAAAATCTTAACAAAATTTACTTTGGCGATACTCTTTGATTAATTCCCATTTTACATTTATTCATATATAGAAATGAAAGAAAATGCTTAGTAATTTGTATTATTTTATTGATAACATTTTGATAATGAAAAATAAAACAAGAAAACACCACCATCATCATCATCACCACGACCACCAAAAAAGAAAAAAAAAAAAATACTACATTGCAACATACGTGTAAAATGAATTAATACAAGATTATATAAAAAAAAAAACAAAAATTCTAAGGTTCGGAAGAAAATGAATACCTCATTGCAAGTGCATTACAAAATAAAAAAATAAAACATAGAAATTCAACTTACAAATAAATAAATAAAATTAAAAAAAAAAAAAAAAACTACGAAAACTAATTAAAAATAAAATAAAGAAAAGTAAAACTTATGTAATAGTTGGGCATACAATATAATAATATATATTTACAATAGGAATATTTTTTTTTTTATTTGTTTTTAATAAAACTTTTTTTTTCTAATTTTTTTTTTTTTTTATATATATACAATATATTTATAAATAATTAAATAATTAAAAAATATATAGTTGAATAAGAGTTAAAAAAAAAAATAGATAAATAGAAAAAGGAAATTTTAAATTAATGGAGAGAAAAATAAATGAAGAAAAATTTCCTTTTTTTTCTATCACACCCTGTTAACAATAAACACAGTTAATGAATAATTAATAATAATAATAATAATTTGCCAAAGAAAAACAAATACAACTAAAATCAAGAAAGAATGAAAAAAAAATCTCTACAAAACCAATTTAAAGGTAGTAATTGACAATTATTATTATTATTATTATAATTATAATTATTAATTTTTCTTTTTATATTTGCATTAATTTTGTTTTTTATATACATATATATAAATAAATAAAGAATTTATAATATAATTAAATAAAAGAAAACAAAACAAAACAAAAACCACCCAAAAAAAAAAAAATATTCAGATTTTCCATAGAAAAAAAAACTAATTAATTAATTAAAAAACAAAAAGAAAAAAGAAATTAAATAAAAATAATTAAATTATAGAAAATAATTGACATTCAGGATTTTTTTTTGTTTTTTTTTTTTTTAATTAATTGAATTTTCAAGTGAAACACAAAGTAGAGTAAAGTAAAGTAATTTTAATTTAAATATTTTTCCTTTAAACATACATAAATATATATATATATTTGTTTATATTAATATTATTAAATAATTCAGTTTTATTGTTAATTATTTTGTTAATATATAATGTTGCCGTTTCGTTTCGTTTTTTTAAAATTATTTCTCATATTTAATTAATTAATTAATAGTAAAAATAATATTTATTACATGGAATCAGAATGTCAAGTTTTTTCATTAAAGTTTATTTGTTTTTTTTTTTTTTTTTTAATTTAATTAATTAATTAATTATTATTTGTTAACCAAAAATACAAAAGTGCATTATTTTTACATAATACAATTACAATATCAAAATAATTATTAGTCTTTATACATTTTTTTTTTTGTTTATGTTTTTTTTTTATCGTTGTTACGTTGTTTGTTATTGTTTCAATCGTAAAACAGTAAAAAAAAAAAAGAAAAGTCAAAATAATATAAAAGAGTTACAGTAAAAAATAGAAAATATGAAACGCAGAATCCTTTTTGTTTTTGTTACAATAAATTAAATTAAATTAAAAGAAAGAAAAGAAAATGTATTGACTAATAATTCCACACAGGTACCTTGCAGTAAATCAAAATAAAAATAGTAATAGTTACAATGGTTTTAATGACATATTTTTAAATCTTAATAAAATACATAATTTACAAGCCTGCCGTTATTTATTTATATTAATAATAATTATAATAATAATAATAAAAATAGACTTAAATAATAATAATAATAATAATAATTAATAATAGTAATAGTAATGTTAAAAATAAAATTAATTAAAAAAGGAAGAAAGAAGAATACTAGTAAAAAAAAAAAATTCTAATTAATAGATAGTTATAGTTTTTTTTTTTTTTTTGTTTTTATTTAATTATTATTCTGTTTTGTTTGTTGTTTTTCCATTTCACATAATATTTTGTTGTTTTTCATAATAATTTTTTTTTTTGCTACTATTTTTATTATTATTATTATTATTATTATTATTTTTATATATAAATAAACTATTAATTACAAACTACTACTACTTACTTAATCCCCCAAACAATTTTATAAACTTATAAATAATTTATAAAATCAAAAACACAATACCACCACCACCCCCTACCTACAATACACACCACCACACACTCTATAATAAAATTAATTTATTAAATCACATTAGACGTCCTAATAGGAGTTTTTTTTTTTTTTTTGTTTGGTTTTTACATTTTTTTTTTATAAGTAGAAAATAAAATAAACATTTTGCCAGTTTAGCATATTATTTCAAAAATGCTCAACTATTAAAATGAAAAATATAAATTAAATTAATAAACAAAATTAAAATACCATAAAAAAATTAAAAAAAAATCTTGAATGAAAAAAACTTCGATTATTATAATGAAAAAATTAATTGTTTTAGGCATAAAAATACAAAAATATAAAAGAAAAAAAAACACTGGCATAAAAGGAAATAAATATTTGAAACAGAAGACAAATTATCTCCAAAATATATTATAATTAATTAATTAATTAATTAAATAATTAAATAATTAAATAAAAAAAAAAAACTCCTTAACAAAAAATATGAATGAATGAAATAATTTTTTTTTTTCATTAATTATTTTATTACCAGTTGGTATGAATGAATTTTTATAAAAATTTTATTTTTTTTTATAAACACCACGAATTCACACATTTTATTATTTAAAAATGAAAATGAAAATTAAAATAAAAGCAAATAATATTATAATTATAGTAATTAATATCCAAATACAAAAAAAAATTATATAATTATAGAAATTAATTAAGAAAATTTCAATAAACAAGAATAAAAATAAAAATAATTTTATAACAAATTGACTAAGAAAATAACACAGTGCACAGAAATTTTAAAGCATATTTGGCAATAGTTTTAGTTTTTTTTTTGGAAAATATTTAAATTTCTAAACAATAAAAAAAAAGTTAAATTATAAAATGACTCACGTTAATTGGTGGTGTCATGTTTTCTTAGCCAATTAACATCTATCTGTATATCTGTATTGAATAAATAAAATAAAATAAATAAGTAGAAACTTAAGTTGTCATGTCACATATCGACGGATTCAATGTATAAAACACAAAATACATAAAAAATATAAAAAATACATATAAAAGAGAAAGAGAAGTAAAAGAAAGAAAGTATATTATATACAAAAAAAAATATTTTTAAGAATTTTTAAAGGATATTTTTTAAATAACAAAAAAGAAAAAAAAAATAATTATAAAAGATCAGAAAATATTTTTGTTATTTATTTTAAAAATAAAATGAATAATTAATTTGATTTCGTTGTTGTGTAAGCAAATCTCGGCGAAACAGAAATTTAATCCAAATTAATTATCAGAATAATAAATTGTATAAAAAATTATTAAGAGATACAAAAAAAAAAATAAAAAAACAAAACGGTAGACGCGAGAAAAAACGCGTTGGTTGATTGTAAGTACAAAAAAAAAAAAAAAGTAATAATAAAAAGAGGAGAAAATACTACTACTGATTTTATTAGATAAAAGAAAGAAAAAAAAAATCAATCTAACCAATCTAATGTCAAATTATTAAAGAAAAAATTAATAATTATAAGATAAAAGAAAGAAACAAAAAAAAAAAATAATAATTTTTTTTTTATAGTGCTGTATAAAAAACTACGAAGATTTAATGTTAAAAAAAAAATAAAAAATTTAAAATTATTAATGATATCGAATATATCTAGATAAAATTATTATTAAAAGTAAAAAAAAAAAAAAAATAATTATAATTAATTAATTAATTAAAATTAAATTAAAAAAAAAAGAGAGAAAAGTGTATTTTTGATAAAAAAAGAAAAAAAAAATTATGAAGAAAAAATTGTCGCGAAAGAAAGTATAAAAGAAAGTAAAAGGAAAGTAAGGAAAACTTTTGTTAATTATTGTTTTTTATTCTTTTTTTTTTTTATAATAATATTTATTATTAAAGTTTTTTTTTTGTTTTATTAATTAATTATGATTAGATGGCTAAATCGTCGTTATATTTTAATTTTTTTTTTTTTTTTTTGGTTTTCTTATAAAGAATTAAATATATTGAAAAAAGATTATAATTAATGTAAACGAAAGAAGGAGAGAAGAGAAAAGTAAAAAAGTAAAAAAAAAAAAAATATTATTATAAGTTAATTAAACATATTTTGATAAAAATTATTTAATTGTGCCAAGATGACGACGACGTGTACGTGGAATCTACGTGTGTCGACACGACGAATGTGAATTAAAGTTTAATTAAAAAAAAAAATTAAAAAATGATTAAGGAGGAAGGATTGAGATAAGTTAGTGTGATAAATGGCATTAAATGTATCAAAAAAAAAATAAATTAATTAAAAATTGTATAATATATTATAAATTTGAACGTCAATTGATTTTAAAAATCAACCAATTGAATAATTAATTAATTAATTAATTAATCTTTTTGTTGTTACCATTTTGATGTTGTTTCTACTTTATTATTTTTATTTTTTATTTTCTTGATTATCATTTTCATTATTTTTACTAATAAAAATTCGGTAGAAATTATTTCCAAATAATTATAAATGTCTTCCAAATTTTTAATTAATTAATAACGAGTGAATAATAATTGAATAAAATAAAATAAAATAAAAAGGGATGAACACTTATTTTTGGAGTGACAAAATTAATTTTCATTTTTAATTTGTTAATTATTTAATTGGTTATGTTGACGTTATACCAAAGTTTATTTTATTTTTATTAATTAAAAAAAAAAAGAAGATTAAATTTGTTTTAAAACGGTAAAAGAAAAACGATTTAAAATTAAAATAAATTTATTTATAAATGTATGTGTAAAGAAATTACAAATTTTAATTGAAAGGAATAAAGAAAAAATATGAAAGAAAGATTACAATACTGCCATACTACAACTACTACTACTACTAACTTAAATTTCATACGAAAATAAATGTAATGAACATGTAACATCACCGCCAAAATATAATCATGAATCTTCAAATAAAAGAATTAACTGAAAAATAAAAGGCCACCATCTGTGAAAGTCCCATAATCAAACCTCCAATACACGACGTTTAAAAAAAAAAACGTTAAAATATTTTTTTTCTTCTTGGTTCTAAATAATAATTAAAAATAATAATAATTTTGCATTCATCATCATTTTCATTAATTAATTATTTTATTTATTTTTAATTCTTAATTTATAATTTCCTTTTCTTTGTCTTTATCTTTAATTAATTAAACATTTTTTTTTTTGTTAATTTTCTTTATTTAGTTTTGTATTGTTTCTTTATTTAGTTTTGGAAGTAATTATTAATAATTAATTAAATTTTAAAAACAAAAAAAATACAAATTTAAAAATCCAAACAAAAAAAAAAATTTTAAAAAACATACGTACAAACTAAAGAGTACAAAAAAAAAATTAAATAAAAAATTAAAGACATTTTATGAAGAAGAAGACGAAGAATATGAAAATACAATTTTTTTTTTTTTATATAAGAGAATTTAAAGAAACAATCACAAAAAAAAATACAAAATAAAACAAAGAGTATATTAAATAATAAATAATTAATTAATTAAAAAGAAAAGAAAATTAATCTTATTATAAAGCAAAGAATTTTAAAAATAAATTAATTAATTTAAAAAGTAAAATAAAAATTAAGAAATAATAATCACACAATGATGCTGCTGGAGAGAATCCATCCGATTAAAAAAACTCTTTATAAAAAAAATTATTTTATTTTCTTTTCTGGCATAAATACAGTAAAAAAAAAACAACTACTACTACTTACTACTTACTACTCTCAACAATTCTATAAAAGAATTTTTTTATTTTCTTATTAGGCTTGAAGGATAAAATTATTAATTAAATAAAGATTAATCAAGACGTGTGCAACGATAACAATTTAAAAAAAAAACTTTTTTTACATTACCATAAAGAATTAATTAATTACACCAATCAATGATCAAAATAATAAAGAAAACATCTCTCAAGAAACGTAGTCCCTTTAAAAATTAAAAAAAAAATACGCAAGCAAAAAAAAAAAAAAAGAAGCAAAGAAGCAAAACAAAAATTTAATTCGATTCTCGATCATTAATAAAAAATAAATTAATTAAAAAAAAAAAATCCCGATACATACAAAAGAAAGAGAAAAAATAAATAAATAAAAATTAATAAGTGACTAAAAGAAAAAACAAAGAAGAAAAATCTCCCGAATTAGACAAACAAAAAAAAAAAAAAAAAAATTAAAGAAAGAAAACGAAATAATTTCATTCTTTGAAAAAGATTTAATTAATATAGCAAAAAATAAAAACAAAAATTAAAAATTGTTCTTTGGCTTGAAATAAATAAATAAATAAATAATTAAATATATATTATAGAAATATTACTTACAGTTACATTACGTTATGGTTATAATGTGTGTTTTTTTAAGGTAAATAAATTACAGAAAAAAAACCGCGCGACGACACCACACAACAAATAAAACACACCCAAAGCGTTTTCTCTAACAAACAAACAAACAAACAAAAAAGAATAAAGAAAGAAACACATTTTTGGAGAAATTAACTAACAAAAAGTAACAAAAAAAAAAAAAAATAATACAAATATATTCAAATATATAAAAAAAACTTTAGGTTTATATATATAAAATAAATAAGAAAATTAATTAATTATTTTAATTAAATTAAAAAAAAAATAAAAATAATATTTTGTGCAGAAATAAATTTTCATTTTTTTTACTACACACACATTTTATTTTTGTTTTAAAATTAAATTTTGATTAAAAGAAAAATGAATAAAATAAATAAAAAAAAATTAAGAGAATAAAACAAATAATTAAAATTTCAAATGAATAAAAATAATAATTAATGGTGTGTCACTGTATTTAAAATAATATTAATAATAATAATAATAATAAATAAAAATTAATCAATTTAATCAATTAAGAGAAAATAAGAAACAAGAAAAAAAAAATTTAAAAGTAATCAATTAATTAATTAATAAATGTTTTTTGTGTTTTCCTTTTTTTTTTTTTAATCACTTTAATTTCTAAAACGAAATTTTCGCTGTTTTTATTTATAATTTTGAATTTTATTAAAAGAAATTAATAAAAGAAAATAATCTATATATAACTACTAAGAAAAAAAAAATTAATTAATTAATTAACCTAAATAAATAAATAATAAATTTAGAGATTTGAATTCATTAAAAATTAATTTACTCTACACAAAAAGTAAAGAAAGAAAAAAACACACAGAAAACACAAACAAACAAAAAAAAAAGAAACCACACACATAAGGGTTGTTTTTATTGTTTTAATTTTTCTATTCTTTCCTTTTCTTTTTTTTTTTTATTAATTATATATACAAGATGTTTAATTAAAAAAAATATTTAAATCATTTTAAAAAAAACCCCGATTAGAAGAGGAGAAAAAAAAATGAAGAAAAAAAAAATAATTTAGTAAAATTTAAGGAAAAAAATAAACATAAATATAAAATTACAGTGACCACACCTAGGAATAAGATTTTAATATAAAAAGTTTTTTGTTTTCACAAAAATTTAGAAAGAAATAAAGAAAAAAAAAAAAAATAATAATAATAATAATTAAAAATGGCTTAATTACATACACTACAACAATTCTGATAAGCATTAACGATGTGTTATGTTTTGTTGCCTGTCTGCCTGCATGCCTACACATGTTTGTCTCTTTAATTTGAAGATTCTCAAGATCCATTTTAAAATTACCTAGCGATAAACTAAACAAATGTGTGCGCTTCAGGATAAAGCAGTTGCTTAATATATTTTTTTTTATTATTGTCTTAAGTTAAACAATCAAAAAAAAAATTAATTAAACGTAATTTCTAAAGAATTATTTAACATAAATATTAACGTAATAGCAAACAAAAAAAAAGAAAAAAAAGTTTAGGGACACGAAAAAAGCAGCAGCAGATAATTAAAATATTCTAGAACCTCTCTGCTACACACTATCGAACCAAATAAAACATAAACAATAAAATTTTGTTTTTAATTAATAAATCTAAATATCTATTACCTTGATAATAAAACACAGTTAAGACACAAGAACTTTTTCTTTAAATTAAATAACACAATTTTAAATTAATTAATTAATTAAACACACAATATATAAGTAATGAAAAATAGTTGTTTAAATTACATAATTAATTAATTAAGAAAAAATTCAAGCTTTTTGTTTCAAAAGAAAAAAAAAAAATTAAAAAATGTTTTAATTAATCATTTTTGCAAAATAAAAATTTGAATCCAATTTTAATAAATAAATAAATAAATAAGGTTTTTAATCCCATATATAATTTCACTTTAAGGAAAAAAAATAAAAAAAATATAAAAAAAAATACAAAAAATTAAAAATTAATTAATTAATTAAACAAAAAAAAAATAAATAATAATAAAAATAATAATTAGGATGTATCTGTATTTAAAAAATAGAAATTATTTCTTCAAAAATGTCGTAAGAATAATAATAAATAAAAATAAAAAAAAATATTGAAGAAATTAATTGATTAATTAATTAATTAATTGATTAATTCTTAATACAAAAGAAGAAATTTAAATAAAAAAAAAATAAAGGAAAACATGTAACATGAACGCTTAAAGGAAATAATAATAATAATTAAAAATAAACTATAACCGAACCCACCCTATTGTTTTTTAAAACATAATTAATTAATCTAAGTAAAATATATATACAAACACCCACACACCAATCAAATCACAGTTTATTAATTAATTAAATAATTAAAGTCGTGTTTGCTAAAATCATTTATAAGATGAGAAATCCATAGAAATATTTTCTGTATGATTGATGTACCCAACACACTGTGTGTAGTTGCTCTAACAATAATTAATTAATTTATTATTAATTAAAAAAATCAATAAGTAAACAAACAACAATTTTTTTAATTAAAAAAAAGATAAAACAAAAACGCCAATTTTAGTTTTAAAAGTAAATTAATAGACTTTGATTAATTGAAACAAATAATAATAATAAAATAAAACTGTTAAAAGCGTTCATGTTATATACAAAAATTACTATAATAATAATAATAATAATAATAATAAATAATAATAAATAATAATAATAAATAAATAATAATAATAAAAATAAAAATACTATTTCATATATATATATATAATTAAAAAATAATAATAAAAATATATAATAGCTACTGCGTCTGTACCGTTTAATTAAAAAAAAAAAATAATAAAAATAATAATCTTACCTGTATGTTTACTACTACTACTACTACTACTCCTACTACTACTTAGTTTATTAATTATTTTATTATTATTTCTTTTATAATTAATGGTAATAAAGAAAAAAAGAAAAATAATTAATAAATACTTTTGAATGGTATTTAAATTTCTCTCATTAACATTTTTTTTGTTTCTTTTAAATCAAATAAAAATCGTGTCCACCGTTTAACAGATGCAAATTATCTTCTCTACCCTTGTACACCTCAATAAATTAAACAAAATCAACAAAAAGAATTTTTTTTAATTAATTCCCACCATCCTACCCCCTTTTTTTTTTTGTAAACCACACAAATTCGAGAGAAAACATTTTTTTTTTAATTAATTAATTTTTTTTTTTTATTTTATATTTTTATTTAAGCTAATTATTATTATTATTATTATTATTATTTAAAAATATGTTGTTTTTAATTTTATTTAATTAATTAATTTAATTAAAAGTTATTTTTATTTTTTTATTTTTTTTATTATTATTATTATTATTAATTAATTAATTAATAAATTTTTGTTTAACAAATTAAAAAAAAGAAAAATTTTAATTCTTTTTTTAATTATTATTATTTTATTAGTTTGTAATCATAATTTTCTAATTATAATTATATACAAAACATATTTTGTTTTTATATCAATTAATTAATTAATTTTTTTTTTATTATTATTATTAATAATAATTTTATTTCGGTAATGTTAAAAAAATTGTCGCGATTTTTTTTATATGAGGAGACTGAACTACACTGTAAGTTTCGCGGCAATTTTTTAATTTTTTTTTTTTTTATTAATTAATTAATTAATTAAATATATATATATATAAATATATTAATTTTATTATTACATTATAAAAAAATAAAAATACATAAAATATGTGTATTTAATTATGAGTTTTATTTTATTATTTTTATGTGTGTTTAAAGGAATAATTATTAATTTTCCTTTAATCATCCCAGATTATTATTTTTAATTTTTATTAATTTTTCGTTGATTTATTAATTATATTATGTAATATTTTATAATAGAAAGTAATAATAATAATTATAATGAATGAATAATAATAGTAATAAACAAAAAAAAAAAAAAAAGGAAAGAAGAAAGAAGAAAAATTGAATTAATTAATGAAAACAAAATAAAAAAGCAAAAAGAAAATTAATTATTATTTTTTTTTTAAGTAGTAATAATGATAATAAAGCAATTTTTTTCTTGTTTATATTAATTATCTTTTGATTAATTAATTAATTGATTGATTTTTAATTATATGATTTTCCCTTTTAATTTTTTTTTTTTGTTTTATTAATTATTTGTGTGTAAGAGTCATGCATATTAATTAATTAATTAATTTATATTTTTTTATAACTTTATTATTATTATTATTATTTGTTTTTAATTTAATTTTTTTAATTATTAATTCTTTTTTTTTTTTTTGTTTTGTTATAATTATTATTAATTAATTTTTTAATTTTTATTTTATTTTATTATTTAATTTTTTTTTTTTTTTTATTATTATCTCTTGTCATAATAATAATATTTAATTCAATGATCTGCCTGTGTGATAATAGTTTATATTCCTTTCATTGAATTAAATTTAAATTATGTACAATTATTTTATATATATAAATATATATATATATAAACATTATATATTAATAATAATTTTTAATTTAAAAAAGAAAAGAAAAAGAAACAGAAAAAAAAAAACACAAATAAAAAATAATTAATTAATAAACGTAATAATAAAAATAATAATAATAAAGCAGCCAATTAACTCTTAAGACTCTGTAAAATTGTCTTTAAACAGTAAAAAGTAATTACATGCTGTTGCTTTAAATAACACCCAATTCGTTTGTTAATTTTGTTAATTAATTACACGATTGATATTCGAAAAAAATGGATGTTTGGGTGTTATTCACATTTTTTTTTTTATCCTTTTATTATTATTATTATTTTTTATTAATTATTTTATTTTTATTTTCTCTTAACACAAACATATTTTTTATTATTTTTTTTTTTTTTTGTTTACATCCGTTTAATTGGTCTTTCTTCTTAAATAATTATTTTTAAAAAAATAAATAAATAATAATTAATAATTAATAAACACAAAGTAAAAAAAAAAAAAAAAAAAACTACCTCAATATTTCTATAATTAAAGAAGATTAAATGTTTTAATAAATATAATAATAAATAAATAAATAAATAATAATAATAATAATAAAAGTAATAATAAAAGAAATATTTATTTAGAAAGGAAAAGGAAAAAAAAAAGAAAAGGAAAAAGAAAAAAAAAATCTAAAACAAAAACTTGCTTTCTCATTACATTTTTATTTTTTAATTATTTAATTAATTAATTAATTAATTAAAATCAATGTGAGAAGGATACACAACAACAGATAAATAAATTACAATTAATAGGAGAGAAATTAGTGCAGAAGTTTTTACATACATATTGAATTTCCTTTTGTTTTCATTTTAATTTTAATTAATTAAATTTTGTTTGTTTGATTTTTTTTTTTTTTATTTATTTCGATGAGTTTTCTTTTCTCCATTTCTTTTTACAATTATTATTATAATTATTATCTATATAATCAAATTCAATATAAATTCTCGTTGTTTTTCTTTACATTAAAATGAATTTTTTTAATTTTTTTTTTTTATAATTAAAACCTTAAAAGTAGAAATAATAAAGTTAAGCAAAAACGAAAGAAAGAAAGATGAAGAAACGGGGGAAAACTTTATTTGTGTTTTTTTTTGAATGAAAATGAATAAAAAAAAAATATTGATGAAAAACTTGGAAAAAAAAAGCTGATAAAAAAAAAAGAAAAAACAAAAAATGAAAATTTAAAAATAAAAAATTATAAAAAAAAAAAAATGTAATAATTGTTTTATTTATTAAGAAGTAATAAAGGTTTTTTTTTTTTTTTATAAATCCTGTTTTAGTAAAAAAAAAATGTTAATTCGTTTTTAATTGATTTGTTTTATGAATTATTTAATTGTGTTTCGTTGATTCCAATGACGCATTTGTTTTTCAACAAGATGTGTATTAGCTAAAAGTTATTTTTATGTTCTTTGCTACCAATAACCGGTAGTTTTTTTTTCAAAAAGATTACTGAATCGGTTATATGTGCATTTGCTAAAATAAATTTTTCAACCAAAAATAATATTAACTAAAATTAGCATGTGGTAACAAATATAAAATAAACTTTCTACTGTGGTTTGAAGCTTCACTAGAACATAATTGAAAATAAAAGAAAAATTAATGAAAATGTAATTTAAATAATTTTACTTAAAGTTATTTATAATTAACTTTAAGGTTATTTATCTAAAAACAAAAAAATATATATTTTTTTTTTTTGCTTATTTTTTCTGTTAAGACAAAATAAAATTTAAATGACAAATGTCAATGTACGAAATGCTCACGTTGTTTTGTATTGATGTACGTATTACGTCATACCTTTCTTTTTTTTTTCTCTCTCTTATCTCTCGCTCTTTAACGTTAGCAATATTGAACGCTGCGTTTTTTATTAGGACATCCACATGGCTTCAATCAACGAATTTTTTTACAGGTAAATTAATAAATATTTATTTTCTTTATTATTAATACAGTGTTTATAAATATTTATCAAAGATATTGCAATATTATTAATAAATGCTATATAGTTGTGTGCTTTTTGCATTAAATATATATTAAATATTAAATAATCTATATATATATATATATAAAAAAAAAACCATGCGCCGACAATAGATGCGTCAGCGATATATATGCGCGACGTACATATCGACGTCCCTGTTCAACATATTATATATGCTAAAACTATATGGTTCGTTTCTACGATTTTACGTTTTTATATTTTCAATTTTTTGACATCAACGCCAGTTGTTCAGGCGAGTTTCGTGCGGTTAGTGTGAAAAAATCAAATTTCGTGTGAACACACCGAAAATTCAGCAATAAAAAGAAATATTTAAATTATTAATTTATTTCTATTTAATTAAAAAAAATATTTTTCTTTTTTTTTTTTTAATAAATAACAACCGGAATAATGTCTGTTTTTCGTATTACATCGTCAAAATTAATTGAAAGCCAGGTGAGTGATTAAAAAAAAATTAATTTCTGTGTTTAATTGAAAAAAAAAAAAAAAAAAATGTGAAATTTCTCTCTTTCTCTCAATCTCTCGTTTTTGCTTCCCATAAAACTGAAGTAAAAATAAAATAATAAAATATTCAAAATTCCCGTACACAAATTTTTGTTTTGTTAATTAATTAATTTTCGCATAGAAAAAAAAAAAAAACTGTAATTTAATATTTGTTGTAAAGTTTTTTTTTTTTTTAATCCAAAATAAAGAAAAAAAATTCTAAAAAGTCACAGCGAACTGCATTTCTGTTCAAAAAAATGAAAATTCGTCTTAAAATAGCTTTTGCGTTGAAAGTAAAATTGACATTAAAAAAAAAATAGTAGATTGAAAAAGAGAGAGAGAGAGGAAAAATTAAAAAAAAAAAAAAAAATTTCTTCGTGAGTGAGTTTTTCCGCGGATTTTTCTTTTCTTTTTATTATGTAATCAAAAGACAAAAAAAAGTGTTTTATTTTTGTAGATTAATTAAAAGAAAGCAAGGAAAAAATAAACGTTTTTTCTTTTGTTGCTTTAAAAATACTTTAATGAAATTAAATTCAGGGAAAAAAAAAAAATTCCGCGGCTAATTTTCATGCAGAAAAAAAAATTTTTTTTTTCTTCATTAGAGAGCAAAACGGCGTTACATAATCGCGCAGTGATTTTTTTTTTTTTTTAATTTAATTTAATTTGATTAGATTTGAATTTACACCTAGGAAATCTTTTTTCGAAGTAAAACCTTAAGAAAAATATTCCCTATACAAAAACGGTGAAATAAGCTTTAAAAAAAAGGAAAAAGAAAGAAGTTTTCTGATCTACGACAAGCCAGAATGTCATGTGAAAAAACAAAATAAACCTTAGCACTTATGTAATGAAGAAAAAAATAATTTTTTTTATCATATAAATTCAGGTGTTAAAAGTGAATTTTTTTTTTTTTTATTTTAATTTAATTTAATTTCCTTAATCAATGGATTTTTTGAATTAAATAAAAAAAAAATATATATTTTTTTTTTGTTTTCTCTAAAGAAATTACTGTGGTTGTTGTTGTTGTTGCCGTGGTTATTGATAATTTTTTTTTTTTTTTTTCTGACATAAGTCAGTCCTATGCGTCGTGTCGGGTGATAATATTTTTCGCTAAATTAATTAATTAAATAAGAATTAGAAGCGAATATATAAAAAGTATGTACTTGGAAGCGAATAGAGCGAGAAAAACAACAAAAATAAATGAAATCATGTAATAGCGTGGCTTTCATGACCTTGATTTAATTGTTTTTTCTTGCTTCACGATTATAAAGTTAAAGCAGCAGCAGCAGCAGCAGCAGTTTTTTTTTTTAATTATAGAAATAGATTTTTGCTATTACAATGTTGTTATTATAAAATGCAATTCGAAAGGGAATGTCCTTTTTCTCCTTGGGCACAGTAAAAAATAAATTTGCATGTCAATTGTTTTTACCTATGCAAAATTTTACCTTAGAAAATGTTGAAAAACCAGAAGAATTTTTTATAATTCGTGAATTTTAATTTACTCTGCTTTGCTGTTAATTCCTGCTAATTTTATTTATTAGCATTTTGATAATAAATTTTATTTAGAAATTATTATGCGAAGAGATTCTTGTGATTTTTTTTTCTTGATCAATATTTACCTATTATTTACGTACGAGAAACATGCACGAACATTACTTATCCTAATTAAAATTAATTAAATTGCATATTGTGGTTGTTGAATAAAATAAAATTAAATTAAATTAAAAACTCATGTCCACCTCCCACTGAGTGGTGTCAAATGATTAAATTTTAATGAAAATGTTTTGTTGAAATTTGTTTTGTGAGCAGCCAGCAACATAGCTTAGCGGTTATTTAATTTTTTTTTTTTTTTTTATTATTATTATGCTGGTTTTATGTTTTCACTTTTTTTTTTTTTTTATTAATTTATTTATTTTATTCGGTTTGTTTGGTATGTAGAGATGGAATTTTTTTTGTCTTTTTTTTTTTTTTTTAAGCTGTTTGATCAGCTGATTTACTGCGTTTACCTCTCTTCTACGGGTTATTTAAGTTAAACCAGGTAAAAGCTGTTTTGTTTTTGTCTACCGTTTCGAAAGAAGCGTTCAAGGTACAGTTATAACCGTTAATTAGTCTTGGGATTATAGCTGAAAATGTTGATTTTTTTGTGGTGGAAAAATTTGGTTTTTTGGTTTTAAATAGAGTCGGGAAAAATACAAAATGTTTGTTGCTGTCGGTAATTAAATTTAAATTTCTTTTGGGACTTTCCCTTTTTCTTTTTTTTTTTACATCACATTTGCTTGGCAACACATTTGATTTTCTTTTATTTATGGATTACTTAGTGTAATTATTTCTGTTGACTAGACCTAGGATAATTACATTTAAATTATGAAAACAATCGGGAATTAATATGGAATTGTGGTTGATTGAAGCAAAATGAATTTGCTAAATAAATTGTCTAAACACCCCCCCAGTAAACCAGTAATTAAACCCAGTAAGTAATTAAAATTGATGTAGAAATGTGAATAGAAGAGAAAAAAAATAAATTAAAACGACGCCACTGTTGGTGCTGCCTGTTCTTCAGTTCAAGTTGAAAGAAATTTGCATAAAATTTAATTTAATTTTTTTTTTTATTCCATTGTTTTTAAATAAAATGAGGCGAAACAGAATTTTTTTTTATTTTTTATTTTATAAATAAATAATATATAATTACTTTTAATACAAAAAATTAATAATAATTAATAATTATACAAAGTAATTGAGAATGAAAAAAGAAAAAAAAAAGAAAGAATTTTGTGTTTTAAGAGCAAATTTTGTGTTGGAATGCTGATTAAATCTTTGCATGTGTTTTTCGGTTTGTTCTGTATTTCTGTTGGAGAGCGCGGAGAATTTTTCTATTAAAAAAGATTTTTGATAAGAAACCGCGTGGTGTTTTAAAACATTATTTTGTTTTCTTTTATTTGACTTGAGTAATTTAGAATGTTAGATGTGTTGGTGTTTTTTTAAATTTATTATTTTTTTTTTTTAATAAAATTATTATTAGCATTAATGTGTGTGCGTGTGACGACTGGGTAGGGTAAATTCTATTGATTTTATTTTCGTGTTTTTACTGTAACTGCTGGGTTAATTTAATCGAATTGTTTTAACTAATTAGCGTATAAAAAGCGCAAAAAAAAAAACATTAAAAAACTCTCGTGCACGCCTTTAAATTAAATTTAATTTAATTTTTTTTTTTATTACATAATTCAATTTTGATTATGTTTTGGGCTTTTTTAAGCCTTTTACGAATTATTTTTGTTGTTTATTTTCGTTGTGTAAAAGCTGTAATTACAGAAAAAGAGCTTTTTTTAAGTAATTTTTTATTCGTTGTAAATATTGTAGAGACATTGACATAAATATTTAATAATTTTTTATTGAAGTTATATCACGTTAGTGTATTATTGTTGTTGATCAAACAGGTAACGTTTTTATTTTTATTTTTATTTAATGAATATTGTAGGCAACTAAGTCAAGATCAAATGAAAATAATAATAATAATTTTTTTTTTTTTTCGTTATTTATTAAATTATTTATTTGTTAATTATTTATGTAATTAATTAATTAATTAATTTTCTTTGATAGACTTTTTCGGTTTGTTTAGTTAGGGAATTTAGAAAAATTATTGTGAAGAGTTGATATAGATAGAGAGATGGAAATATGGCTTTAGAAACTATCCATATGGCTTTAGAAAAATTTTTTTTATTATTATTTATTATCAGTGATAAACATTTTTTTTTTTTTCATTATTATTGATTAGAGATTAGTATTTAGCCTCCTTCTGAACGGTTGGGCTATCTTTCTAAGAAATTTCAGTTAGAGAAATAATTTATTAGTTTCATTGATAATTTGTTTAAAGTTTTTTTTTTTTTTTTTTATTTGTTGTTGTTGATAAAAGCGATAAAAGCTTATTGTAATCAGTTAAAAAAAAAAAAAAAAGTATTTAAAAAATAAATGAGAACGATTAGATCTTGGACGATTTGTGTTAAGTAAAACAATTTCGTTGTTGTCGTTGTTGTCGTCGTCGTCGTCGTATCACTGTTAAACAACGTTTTTACGTTACGTTTGAACTTTATTCCCCCGTCCCGATTAATTGTATGTTTAATTTGTGTTTCAAAACCATCAATTTTTATCGCTATTGTTTTACAAAAATAAATTTTATAATTAAACAAAAAATTATTTATGAATTTTTGGTAATAGTTTTGTGGTGCTGTGACGAATTTCGCTTTAATCGCTGTAAAAAAAATAATTTTGATGTTTTCTAGCTGGTTAACAACTTTTTGTTGTTTTCTGATGATGATGATGATGATTTCGGTTGTTGATTAAAGTTTTTTTTTTTTTTTTTTTTTTTTTTTTGTGGGCAGGTGAGTAGGTTGGTTTTTAGGTTTTTTTTTTTTTGACTGGAATTTTATTTTCTTTATCAATTATTGGAATTTGGTTAAATGAATTAATTGAATTTCTATGGAAAAAAAAAAAAAATGTTAGATAATTTATTTGAATTAATAACGAGTTTTGTAATAATTTTATTTCACCTGGTGTTGGTTAGTACGTGTACGTAGTACGTACTACCTGTTTTGTGGAAAAAAAAAAATTAATTATTTTTATTTTATTTTGCAATCACATGACTACTACACTGCTGACGATTAAAAAATTTTTGTATTTTTTTTTTTATTTTTTGTATTTAAATTTAGGAAAATTACTAGAAAAAAAAAAAATAATAAAAATAAAAATTGTTTATGATTTGCTTCACGCTCCTCAAATCTACTCAAACGTACGTACCTTGTACTCTGTTGACGTTGGTAAACAAAAAGTGTTATAAAATCTCTGTCAATAAAATTAATTACGTAAAATATTGAATTATTTCACTCTGTTTTGTATCGTTGTGCTTTGTTATGTGAAGTAATTTTTGCCTGTTTATATTTGACCTTAGAAAAAGTGTTTTGAAATTTAATGAGAGCTTTTTTTTGTTGAAGTTTTGATTATTTCGTTTGTTGTTGTTGTTCTTCTTTTTTCTTTTTTTTGTTAGTGGTTGTTAAACGGTTTTTTTTTCTCGATTTAGAATTGAATTTAGAGTTAAAAAGGGTTCTTAGAATCTATTCGTATTTATTGTTGCCGGGAGAATACGAAAAATAATTAAAAATATTTTTACAATCGCTGAGTATTTTAATTCTTATCTTTTAAGAAGAAATTTCTGAATATACAAAAATAATTTTTGTTAAAGATGCTAAATACGCACAAAGTGTTTTTTTTTTTTTTTTTTTTGTGTCATACGATACGATGTGATAATGGAAATTTTTTTTAGCTGACAAATTCTGGCTTGGTGTAGTATCGTTTGGTTAAAAATTTTGTTTCTTGTTATCAGAATTTGAATTTAAATAAAAAATCATCTCTCTATCGTGTGTCGTTTGGGTTTGGGTTTGTGTTTGTGTCTGAGCACCCATTTAAGTCACATGCTTTGTTTAGGTTTAAAGAAAAAATAAAATAAAATTCATGAAGCGCGTCGTATGTATTGAGAGAAGGCAAGATATGACTAATTCATCTTACTTTACTCCGTTTTTATTTATTTATTATATTATTGTTATGAACTGATTAGATAAGGATTGATAATCGGTTGTTATCGGGTTTTATAAATTTTTCTTTTTGTTTTTTTTTTTTTTAAATAAATTTTTCTATGAGAAGATTAGGGATCGTTCGGGTTTTATCTATCAAGTAGTTGAGGAGTTTTATTTATTTATTTATTTATTTAAATAAAGATGAGATTTTGCTGAGGTCTTTTGGTTTTTTTTTTATAAAAATTATGTAGAGAGAAAATATTTGCGGTTTATTACTTCCAATGTTTTTTTTTTTTTTTTTTTTTATCATATTTGTTATTCAAAGTTCTGTTCCAATTAGTCATAATTAATTAACCAGATGGAAAAGAAAAAAAAAAAATTGATGATTAAAAAACAAATGTTCGCGATTATTTTATTTAATTTAATTTCTTTCCTTATTTCGTTTCTTTATTTTCATCTCACACTTGTTGGATTATTTATTTAATGCAAATTTATCTGTTTTTTTTTTTTTTTTTTGTGTAACACAATGCAAAGTTATTATTTGTGTCGTCTCTTGTTGATTACATTTAATTGAGAAATCATAAATGATTATTATTATTATTATTATTTATACAGTTTATGGATGGCTGGTGGTGTACTGTTTTCGCGCTTTTTTTTTTCTTTTTTATATAACAAAGCGATTATTTATAATAAAATTAATAAAAAACATTTAATTTGATTTGATTTTTTTTTTCCTTTGTTTTATACATAATGCAGGTTATTGGAAAAAATTAATTTGTTTTGTGGTTACTGCTGCTACTGTTGTCGTCGTCGTCGTCGTCATCCAATTAACGTTGTTTATTTATTTGTTTTAATTAATTTTACATGATCTTAATTCTGTTGTAAAAATTAGATTAAATTTAATTATTTCACTATGTCTAGGACGTTTTTTTTATTTTATTTTATTTTATTTATTTATTTATTTATTTATAAATCTTGCACTTGATCTTTACGTAATGTTTTATTATATAAGAAGAAATTAATTGACGTACACACCTCCACCTATGCAGTTTTTGTTTTGTTTACCTTTATATAATTTTGATTTTCTTTCTATTGTAGAAATTTGGACAAACATGGCTTTCATTGGTACGTTTAATATCAGCCGATTCCTCAACAGATTTACGTGCTGTTATGGAAAAGAAAATACCACTTGAACAGGATCGTGTTAAGAAATTCAGGAAACAACATGGTAACACTGTTATGGGTGATGTTACAATTGATATGGTGAGTTTTGTGTTTTTTAATCAAATTATTTGTGATGTTATTGTGGCAATAAATGAGTGAGTGAATGAATGAATGCGCATTGTGTGTTTACGATATTTACGCGAAATAATAAAAACGTTGAATCAAATAGATATTTTGTGGATGGTTGGTGACTATCGCGTCTAAACGGTGTTAAAAATGATAATTTATGTATATTTATATTTATATTTTTTTTATTTTAAAACAAAATGCTAATTTGTATATAAATTGAGTAAAAATAAATAGTTTGACCTACACAACGCTAAACAGCACAATTGTCATTTTTAATGATGCTTAATAAACTAAACACGCCAAGTATTTATTACATAAAGTATTTTTTTTTACGTTTTCCTTTTCTTTTTTTATTTTTATTATTATGCAATCGAATTGTGCACTCGTTTTTTTTATGCTTTTCTTTTTTTTTGTTATGTAAATGAGAAATTTGTGATGATGATGATGAGGATCACACTCTGTGTGGTTAATTACTGGTGATTAGTGAACTTAATGCTACTTTGCTAGGTATGTTTGTATGGTGTGCAAAAAAAATTTTTTTGTAGACTACACACGCACAGAAAATTAATTGACCGGTTTTTGGTTGATAAAATATTGAATATTTATCTTAATTTAATCAATTTTAATACGTTTATTGACCTTTATAACACGAATAAAAAGTTTTGCATTTTATTTTTAGCTTTTCAGCGAAAACAATTTTATTTTCTTCATCGGAATATCATGTGATGTGTAATTAATTAATAAAAATTTTAATTTTTTTATTTTTATCAAGTGCATCATGGTTTTTTTTTTTTTTTTACTTTTGCATTAATTTTTGACAAATTTATTGATTTAATAATAAATTTTTATATAAGTTTGGTGGTTTTACGCGGGCTAATCTTTGTGTTTTAATTTTTTTTTATTTTTATTTAATTTATCCAAATTTAATCGCGTTATTTTAATTTATTTGATGATTAAATTAAAAAAATTGTTATTTTTTTTTTTTATTGATTAAAGCACGTACGTACGTAGGTTATGCAAAAAATGACAACAAATAAATAAATAAACCGTGATAAACCGGGAGGTTTTACTTATTCAATCCATTTTTATTATATAATCCCCGATGAATTAGATTTATTTTTTGTTAGTCAATAAATTTTTTAAAAGCGATTTATCGTTGATAATAATTGAATAAAAAAAAAAAAAATTTTTTTTTTTTAATCAGAATAATTGTCGTAAACTGATCTTGTGTTGATTTTTCTAGTTCATGGCCATAACCATAATCTTGATATTGATTTTTAAATGCGACGACGATGTGATCTTGTTTTCTTTTATATTTCTTGTTTAATCAATTAATTAATTTATTAATTAATAAATAAAAAAATCGAAATCAAAACGTGAATTAATTTCGTTTTTGATTTCGTTGTCGTGGATGAAATAAAAAAAAAAAAAAGAATTTGTTTTCTTGATTTTTTTTTAATTAATTGATTAAATAATTAATTAATTAAATTATTGATTTTATTTAGTAAAACAAAAGAGAAGAAATATTATTTAAAAATTATCAAGTTTTTTGTAAATTAATTATTAGGTCAAAAACGACGATTTCAACGACGACGACGGCTGGCTGGCTGGCTGCAAGGAATAAAATGAATCGAAATAATTTGTGTAAAAATAGAAATTTGGTTTCTGTTGTTTTTTGTGTGTGTGTGTGTGTGTGTGGTACGGGTGTGGGTGACGCGTGGACTTTTTTTTTATTATTTTTTTTTTTTTGTTACAAAATGAATTAAGGGAAATTGAATATTGAATGTTGATCTGTCAGCGGAAAAAACAATCTGATGATGTAGATGAACTACGCATAGTAGATCTGATGATCAGAGATTTTTCAGAGATGCTGATTCGCGATCAAAAACTGATAACTGATAACCTTTTACACGATTAATAAAGTTTTCTTTTTTTTTAATTTAATTTAATTTTATTAGATGTACGGTGGTATGCGCGGTATCAGTGGCTTGGTATGCGAAACATCAGTTTTAGATGCTGACGAGGGTATCCGTTTTCGTGGATACTCAATTCCAGAGTGTCAAAAATTATTACCAGCAGCTAAAAGTGTGTCCCCATTGAATTAAAACATGGAAAATATTTTTTACTAATTAAAACTTTTTGTTTGTTACGAAGATGGTGCCGAACCATTACCAGAAGGTCTTTTCTGGTTATTGATGACTGGTGAAATACCAACAAAGGCTCAAGTAGATGCTTTATCCCGTGAATGGGCTACCCGTGCAGCATTACCAGCTCATGTTGTTAATTTGCTCAATAATTTACCACCCAATGTTCACCCAATGTCACAACTATCCGCCGCCGTTACTGTCTTGAATTCAGAAAGTAAATTTGCCAAAGCTTATTCAGAAGTAAGTTGTTGCCGTCATTGTTTTTGTTTTCCTTTGACTAATTTTGATTGAAAAATTTTGCAGGGTGTTCACAAAACACGTTATTGGGAATACGCATATGAGGATTCCATGGATTTAATTGCCAAATTACCTGTTATTGCTGCAACCATTTACCGTAATACATACAAGGACGGTAAAGGTATTGGCGCAATTGATCCAAATCTTGATTGGTCCGCCAACTACTCGAGAATGCTTGGATTCGATGATCCAAAATTCATGGAATTGATGAGATTGTACTTAACAATTCACAGGTAAATTTTCGCTAATTAAATTACCTCGGGAATAGAATAGATATTAATTTATTTTTTATTTTTTTTATTTTTTAGTGATCATGAAGGTGGTAATGTTTCAGCACATACTACACATTTAGTAGGGTCCGCTTTGAGTGATCCTTATTTATCATTTGCTGCTGGTATGAACGGTTTGGCTGGTCCACTCCATGGCTTAGCAAATCAAGAAGTATTAGTTTGGTTGATGAAGCTTAAAACAGAATTAGGTGAAAATGCAAAGGAAGACAAAGTTAAAGAGTTCATCTGGAAAACATTGAAATCAGGACAAGTAAGTTTTTGTTTGAGAAAAAAAAAATTTTTTTTGTCCTATTTATTTGTTATTCGGATTTAAATTCTTTTTTTTTTTGTTTGCCTTTTAAAGGTTGTTCCTGGTTACGGACACGCTGTACTTCGTAAAACAGATCCACGTTATACATGTCAACGTGAATTCGCATTAAAACATTTACCAAACGATCCCTTATTCCAGTTGGTCTCGAACGTCTTCAAGGTAGTCCCACCAATCCTAGGGGAATTAGGCAAAGTAAAGAACCCATGGCCAAATGTTGATGCTCACTCTGGTGTCCTTTTGCAATATTATGGACTTAAGGAAATGAACTACTACACCGTGTTGTTCGGTGTCTCAAGAGCTCTTGGAGTTTTATCTTCCCTTATCTGGGATCGTGCTCTTGGCCTACCAATCGAAAGACCAAAATCATATTCAACCGATTTACTTATGACCAAGATTAAGGCATCCGCAAAGTAAATTAATTCTTAATCCTTTCATCCGTTTATTTTATTTTTATTAAAGTCAAAACAATTTTCGTTTTTTTTTTTTTTTCTTATCTTTCTTTCAATATTTATTTTATAAATTTAATTTTGTTATTTTCTCTTCCCAAAAAGCGTTTTAAAGATGTTTTAAAGTTTTCAAGTAAGAACATTTAGTAGTCTGTGAAGAGAATAAGTTTAAAATTCACCTGGAAAAATAAATCTAGAAAATGGGTGATGACACTTGAGAGGATTGTTAATCCTTCTTCATAGGCGTGTTGTACGCGTTCGCTTTCAAGTGTTATTCGTTTATTAATATTATATTATTATTATTATTGTTATTGTTGAGAAAAAAAAAACAGGGGAAGAAAAGTAACGAAGAAATAATTAATTATTGTTTTAATTTTGTTGGATTGGTTTTTTGTTTTTTTTAAATTAATTAATTAATTCCTCGTTTCTGCTGTGTATAATAATTATTCCTTTGTGCATATGTAAAATTGTGTCAAAAGGTTATTAATCCTCGTCTAATGTGAATGCACGCTATAATCATTAATTAATTAATTATAAAAACAATAGGAATATCTAACGTAATCACAAAATATATTATCAAAGAAGAGAAAAACTTACCGAAACTTACCACACCCACCCTTATCCAAAAAAAAATGAAAAGAATAAACTCAAATCCCTCCCATAAATAAACAAAGCAACAACCAACCATATTTATATTTAAATAAATTAATCATTAATAAATAAATATATAAATATAAATATATAAATATAAATAAAATAGAAATGCATTAAATTTTAATTAGATTATTATTAATTAACGCGATATTTATTTATTTAAATAAAAACAAAAAAAAAAAAAAATTTAATTGCATTCAATTTTTAATTATTACCAAAAAAAAAAACAATTGTAAAAAAAAAAAAGTATCAAATAAAATTCATTAAAAAAAAAAAAAAAATTCAAAAACAAATTATAGAAAATGTGAAATTTAATTAATTTTAGCTGGTGTTTTAATTAATTAATTAAATTGAATTTAAATTCTGAGAATTGTAATTTATATTTGGTGTTTGATGTTATTTTTTGATTTATTTGTTTTTTATAGAAAGACAATAAAAAATTTAAATAAAATTAGAGAAAAAAAAAATTCTTTTAATTTTAAACAACCTGTTACCCAATCTATAGCACCCTGTATATCTAGATAAAATAATTGTACTAGATTTTTAATTTAAAAAATTATTTTGACATTACATAAAATAAGGCGACGTACTTTATTTTATGCTAACACATGACCTGACTGAATAAGTATTTTTTTCTTTTTTTTTAATTTTAATTTTTCTATCGTTTTCCTTCAAAAATTTTGTGATTTTATTTCTTAACATAAATGTAAATTGATAATTATTTTCAAAAGAGAGAAATAATAAATAAGAATAATAATATAAATAAATTTATAATGGCATTTGATTTACAAAAGGAATCAGATGTTAAAGAATATTTAGAAAAATTAGGTATTGAATATCGTTTTGGTTGTTACTCGGAAAAGAAACCAGAAGGTAGGATAAGAGTAAATAAATTTTTACTTCTTTAAAATTTAACCTCAAAATAAGGAAAATTATTTGTGTTTATTAAAAATGTTTTTCAATAAATTTCAGTTTGTCATTTATTGGGTGATTATTTAGAAAGTATAAAAAAAGATTTTGAAAAAGCATCAAAAGTGTATAGATCAAATTGTGATGATTATGGTTATGCGAAATCTTGTTTAAAATATGGAACTTATAGCTTTTTGGGTAAAGGAAAAAGTGGTACAAAAGGTGACCCTGTCCAGGTATTTATTTTTTCATTATTTATTTAATTTAGATAAAGTTTACTAATTGATTCGACGAATAATTTTAGGGATATTCATATTATGAAAAAGGTTGTAAATTAAATGATCCCGAAAGTTGTCTGCACGCTGGTCTTATGTTAGTGTCTCGAGCTATGCCAAAACTTGTTAAACGTGATGTTCCTAAAGTGAGTGACACAGAATAAAAGTAAATTAAAATAAAAAAAGTGATTTTTTTTCAGGGTTTTGAATTACTGTCAAAAAGTTGTGATATGAATAATGGAACGGCGTGTTTTTATTTATCTGGGTTGTATGTGTCTGGTGTTCAAGTACACCCAGAACCATTTGCACCGGACTCATCAAGTTTATCAAGTAGTAATCCTAATATAAGTAAAGACAATAGCAGCACCAATATACAAATACAAACTTCTGTGAAAACAGAGGATTACGTAATTGCAAAAGATATGAAAAAAGCATTTCAATTTTCCCAAAAGGCTTGTGAACTTAAAAATATGTATGCATGTGCGAATTTAAGTCAAATGTATGCTAGAGGTGAAGGTACCGAAAAGAACGTAGAAAAAGCAGAGAAATTTAAAAAGATCGCCCTCGAAATGCAGGACGAACTAAAGAAACAGCAACCAACATTAGGCTTTCAGCAAGGTGTAATGTAAACGTGTGGAAAAAAAAATAAAGAAGAGAAATTCATTAAACCACAAATGTATATAAAACTAAAAAGAAGAAGGATATAAAATACTTAGTCAATGAAAATGTTTTTAATACCCGCGCTAATACCAACATAATTAGAGATAATTAATTAATTTTATTTAATTTAGTTAAAAGCAGAGAAAATACACAAACATTGTTAATTAAAAAAAATTGATAAATATTTAATTTAAATAAATAGTATGCCGATTGTTTTAATTAAAAAAAATTATTTATTTTCTTTTTTTGGTTAATTATTTTTTTTTTAGTTGTTTAAAATTGTTTTGTTCAAAATTTTTTGTGAATTTCTCTGTCTCCACCACACTCACGGGGAGAAAGTTTAGTGAAAATAGGAAAATTGGAAGAAAAAAAAAATAATAAAAAATAAAAATGAGTAAAAGTTTTATTGAATATTTATCAGAGGATGATGGAAAAGAATTATCCTATTCAGGGGATATTTTAGAATTTTTATTAACAAATACATTTTATAAAAATCCATTAAGAATTGAGAAAACATTGGAAATAATTTTATCAACAAATGTTTATGTGAAATATTTAAATTTTTCATTTTGTACGTTTGTTGTTGTTGTGGTTGTGGTTGATGTTTGTTTGTGATTTTAATTAATAATTTTTTCTTTTACTATTATTACAGATTTACTTGAAAATTGTTTAATTAATAATCGAGAATTAATAACATTGAACAGAGCTATGATTTTAACGTTGATTTTAATTGAGAAAATAATAAATGACGTTAATACAGAGGAGGAGAAGGAAACATTATTATTGAATGAGATTAATTTTTATACAAAAATTGTTAATAAATTTTTAATAGCATTCTCGCATGGTGATGATTATGATGTGTATAATGGGTTTGTGTCTTGTGATGCTTCTTTATTAGTTAATTCGATTTAAAAAAAAAAAAATAATAATAAATAAAACATTTTTCCAGGGTTATAATATGTTTTGTTGATATGCTACGAACAATTGCCAATGATACATTCTTTCAACGTATTTTCTATGACATGGAGATCCTTTACAATATTTTAAACTGCGTTCAAGTAAGCATAATCTATTAGAATTTTATCATTTATCTGTAATATAAACGTCGGTAACTTATTTAAGCATACAAAAGTGACTGTGATCGATATATGGTTGTGTCTACTAATCGATATTCTAACATTAATCAAGGGAAAAAATAATAAAATTTGTTTCCTTATAACATGGCATAGTAAATATCATAAAAATATTTATTCGTTATTAATAAATATTTTTAATAAGGATAATATAACTGATAAGGGAAAATTATCGATTCACATCATATGGAAATTATTAAATAAAAATAAATTTAGAAAATTCCAAGAGATTATCACAATGAAATTTAATTTTATTAATTATAAATATAATTCAAAGGAGAAACAAATAATTTTATTAATTGAAACATTTTGTGATAAGGAAATTGATAAAATAATGTTTAAATCACGTGGTGATTGTGAATTTAGTAATAAAAAATTAACAACCGATGAGTATTTAACGAATAAAAATTATGAAATAAAATTAATGAATGAGAAAATGGTTTGTGTTGATTGTTTTTAATTAAATTTAATTAATTTTCTTTTAATAATTAAAACTAGGATGCTTCAGATGGAATTTATAATTTTCTAAATAAAGTAAAATCATCAAAATTACAATCAACGTTATTATTAATAAATGAATTATATTTTGTTAAACGTACATCGGATCGTAATTATTTATTAACGTGTAAGAAGGAACAATTAAATGATGTAACTAAACCGATATTTCCTGAAAAGGTGCATTCATCACATAAACATTTAACATTCCATCGGGATGGTAATTGCACGGTATTTAAAAAAATTATAATTTTTAATTAATCGATTGATAAACGTTTTTTTTTTTTTGACAGGCGGTATTTGATCAAAGCATTGCCATTAAAAATACAAATCGATAAAATTTTAATTATAAATATTTTATTAAATTAATTATAAATATGTGAAAAATATATAAAAGCTACACACACACACAAAAAAAAAGTTATTTAATTAAAAACAGCTGAAAACCAAAATTAGTATTAAGCTGATTCAGCATAATTGTAAAAATAGTCTAATTGTCTAATCTAATAATAATTTATTAAAAAGGGTGGTAAGTCTTTTGGTTTTAATTAAAATTAATTAATAAATAAATAATTGAGTAACATTTGTTAAGTACAACAATGATAAGCATGTTCTGATTTAAGACAATAATTTGTACTTGTGTCATTTATACTTTTAATATAATTATTATGATGTTGTGTGGAAAATGATTGTGGCATTGGCTTAAATGATAACTGTTGTTGCTGTTGTCCATTGTTTTCCTAAAATTTAAACATTTTTGTATTAATATTTTTGCTTTGTAGAAGAGAACTTTTCTAATGAACATACCTTTGGATGAATCGGAAAACAACACCACAGTATGAATGCAATAAAGGCAACAATTGTTCCAATTAATAATATAAAGTCTTCAATTGTCTGGAAATATTACATAAAAACCAATTAACATCGTATAAAGGAATTCCCTTTTTTAAGAAGATAAATTTACCGGCTCTTCACCCAACAGTACATGATTTATAAGATATGCTAAATCTTCAAATGGAGTCATTTTGTCGTGTTTTAATTACATTCACGTTATTTGTTAATATTTATTAAGCATTTTCTTTTAAGTTTTTATCCAAAAAAACAGGATAAATTAAGTAAATGAAAAGTAATTAAAAACACAGAGAAATAAAAATAAATAAATATAAAAAAAAATGTATTTATACACTTGTCAAAAATATGACTGTCTTTTCTCTCTCTCATTCTCTTTTTATACAAGTGCATGCATTATTGCAGTTGTCTAATTTTGACATTTATGTGTACACTGTAAACATAAAAATTTTAATTTTAAATCCAATAACTATATTTAATTTTATAATTAATTTACTTGGTTTTTTAATTTATTAATAAAATTATTTTTTTAAATTATTTGTGTAATTATTTTTTATTATAATTAATTAGAAACGTTTCTTGTTTTAGTTTTTAAAAAAATAAAGAATGTTTACGAAACGGTTAACCGGTAGACATATGGTAAAGCTACAACCAAAAAAATTAAATGTCAAATGTCAATAAAAAATATAGTTTGAGCTTAATTTTGTTTTTTTTTTCTATATGAAATTCTCAGTTTAATGAAAGATATCAAAAAATAATTATTTTGTTTTGTTTCTTTTTTTTTTAAATATAATTAAAACAGCAATAAAAGTAATTAATTTTTTTGTTGTTGCTATTGTAATTTAAATATATTTGAGAAACGTAATTAAGATACACGAAAGAGACAAATAATATATAAGATTTTATAATTTATAATTAATTTTTATTTAATTAGTTAGAGTAGTAGAGAAATATATTTATCATTTTCGTTTTGTTTATTTCTAGCAAAATAAAAAAAAAAAAAAAAAAATTCAATTAATAGGAAAAAAAAAAAAAAACTAAATAGTCAAATCAGTCAGTTTCAATCAGTTTCTGTGTTCGCTTTATTTGTGTGGTGTCTTTGCTACGTAGAAATTTAAATACCCAAGAAACAAAAACTCTCTATAGTTTTATTTATTTATTTTTTGTGTGTTTTTTTTTTTAATTTATTATTTAAATTTTGTTTCATTAAAGACGAACCAAAAACATAAAACCTGTGCTGTGTTGTAAACATTTTTTTATTTATTAATTAATTAATTAATCGTTTTTATGTGGGAAAAACTGAGTCCAGAAATATAAGAAACTTCTTCTTCGTTTTTCGTTGTTTTATTTATTTAAATAAAAGAAAAAGAAAAGAACGGAATAGTGCAACAAAAATGGCGAAATACAGTGCTTTAATTATTGGAATAAGTTTTGTATATTTATTAAACCAAATAAATATAATAAATTGTTTAAATAATCAAGGTAAATTAAATAATGTTTTAAAATATAATATAATTAATTATATTTATTAATTTTTCTTTGTTTTTGATTTTAGTTTTAGTTAAACAATTCTTTTTTTTTTCTAAGACAAATAATCTCTTCTCTCCTGTCTGTTTTCTTGTGTGTAGTTTTTTTTTTTTTTTTTTTTTTTAAGTGTAAATGCCATGTCACAATTATATTAATTAAAAAAAAGAAAAAAGAAGTTTTTATAGACACTTAAGTTGTTTTTTTCTTTTTTTAATTTAGAAAATAATTAATAATTTACTTGCTAATTAATACTATAGAAAAAAACAAAAAAAAAAAAAAAACAATATATTGGAAAAGGTGATTTAAGTTAGTTCGTTTCTAACAACACCTACATACATATTTTTTTTTCTTCTTCTTTTTTATGAATTAATTATGTTTTTTTTTTTTTTTATATATATTTTTGTATGAAAATAATTTAAATTAGTTTTCTTTTAAGTTAGAAATAAATATAAATTTCAAGAAATCCACTTAACTCGAACAATAAATGTGTGTCTCCGTCCTTGATAAAGCTTTTGTAAGATTTTTCTTCTTTCTGCCTTCTTTTTTTTTTTTTTTTTTTGTTTGTTTTGTTTGTTTTGTTTTAGCTACAGCCAAAGATACAGAAAAAATAAATTAATTCTTATTTAAAAGTAATAAACATTACAAAAAATCATAATTTATTCATAATAAAAAATAATTAAAAAGAATTCTCTTGTTCGTTCGTGTTTTTTTTTTCTTTCTTTTCTTTATTCATAATTAAATTATAAGTCGTGTGCGCAGTGTATCTTGTGCAATAATTTTTTGTTACTTAAGAACAAACATTTTTATTTATTTATTTAATAATGTTTGAAAAAAGAAACACACAGAAAATTGATTTATGTTTTGAAATCAAAGATGAGAAACAAACAGCGCATGCATTAGACACACAGTTGGAATAAAATTTTACATCTTGATGTGACTTAAGTGATCGTTTTTGTTTTTTTTTCAACTCAATTGATCTTTATTTCTGGTTATTAATTAATTTATTTATTTACGTGATTTTTTTTTTTAATTTTTAATTGTTTTCATTGGATTTATTTTGTAAGCTTCGATTTTGAAATATTTTTTTCTTTTAATACTTTTACGTGATTTTGATGTAAATCTGTTGTATCTTTATCTCTAGACTTTATTTCTAGCAGATAAATTTTTACACATAGAAGAAACACCTTCAGCACCCCAAAATACGTCTCTGTGCAAATTTTCAGGTCAATCTGAATTTTTTTAATTTTCCACCAAATCTGAAAAAAAAAATGCATACAAAGCATCAGCTTTTCTTTCAATTTTTTCATGAGAAATGAAATAATTCGGAGCGAGCTGAAACTTTGCAGGGACGTTCATTATTAAGTTCTGAATCGACTTTGTTCTACGAGTTTGGTCGAAAAAAATTTCTTTCGTGAGTTATAAATATTTTTAGATTTTGTGTGGTGAGAAATTTCGTTCAGAGGGTAGTAATTCCAGTAAAAAGACTGTAACTTGGACAAATCTAATGCTAGAAGCTTTCTTTTTACGTTTTTGAATCCTTAAATTAATTAATTAATTGAGAAAAATACAAAAAAATATGATCTTGTATCTGGAATTTGAATAAAATGTTTTTCCCGAAAAAGATTTTGCGTGTTAAAAAAAAAAAAAAAAAAAAAAAAATGACAAATACTGAGATAATTTGTTGTTAAAGGATTCTTGGAACACGGGGAATTTGTTTAATTTGCTATTACTGATGATTAAACGTTAATTATTAGTTTTTTCCTATTTGCATCAATGATTTTGCTTTATATTTCCAATTGGAAACTGAATCAATGTTGCTGTGTTTTGTATTCCGGAAAAATTTTGTTTTATGTAAAATTCTGTTTTTATAGACAAAATCGCATATTCATTCATTAATACATTTATTTAATTAATGTTATTACAATGCAATGCAAAATTGTAATTGTAATTGTTAAACAAAAGAAATAATTCATAAATATTAATTAATTATTGATTCATTTATTTATTTTTTTTTTTTTTATATTTATATTTTTTAATTATTTATTACACGCAAAACACAATGTTGCGACATTTAGATTTTTCTATTTTATGATCCATTTAAAGAATTTTTTTTTATCTAAATGAATCTAGATTAACAATTATTTAAAGTCGCTTAGTATTGTGAATAATTAATTAATTAATTAATTATTTTATTGTAAAAATAGATTTTATGTTGTTTTTTTTTTTTCGTTTGTTGATAATAAAATTAAAAAAAAAAATAACAGAAATTAGCAGCAAACAAATCAAATCAAATTAACCGCAGTTCGTCGTCGTCGATGTAAAAGAGAAAAATTGAAATTTGTTTTTCACACAATTATAGTGTGTGGTTGGTTAATGTGATCAATATGAAAATTTTCTCAAAATCATTAATTAATTCAACGTGCTTTGATTGTGCTTTTTTTTTTTTTAGAAATGCGTTGTTGATTTTAGGTTTGGTGTAACCTTTGCTGAGCTTTTTTCTTTTTATTGTTTTTTATTTTGATTTCAACGGAAAAATAATAAATAAAAATTTTTTATTAGTGGGGAATTTGTATTTTTTTTTTTTTTTTTTTTTGTGTTAATTTCGCGATGCTTATGCAATATTTATTTTTATTATTTTTATTATTATTGATTCTTATGAAAAAATAATATAATTGCGAATGATTTTGCGAAAAACCGCATGTGATCGATCTATTTGGTTTTGCTTGCTGTGTTGTTCGTGGCATAATCCGCGTAAACTTTGTCGTAATAATACAAAGTAATGAAAAATTGAGAATTGACTATAATATTTATTCCATTATAAGAAAATGTGATTAAAATCCAATAAATTTCTTGTTTAAATAATTTTTTAATTTTTTTTTTGTAATTCAGTGTAACGTTGTGATTTTTTTTTTTTTTTATGTTTGTGTTTTGCTTCTTAATTGTTGTTAGTCTGTTTGTAGAAAAAAATATTAATTATAGAAAAAAAATCAATTAGCAACAGAGTTTAATTAACTAAATAAGGCAAAAAAAAAATGGTTTTGTTGTACTTAGAAATATGCAACGTTTGCTTCCATCATTCATTTCTTGGCTGGAAAATCTTTTCTTTTTTATTTTTGTTATTTCTATCCGGTCGATACAAACTGAGATTCATTTTTTATTATTCACCATGCACAGTTTGTCATTCTTTTACAACCACTAAAAATGTAAAACCGTGTTATGTACGTTATGATTCTATAGCTAATTAGTTAATTTAAATTTAATTACTTTTCCTGTAATTATTTAACAAAACATTTTTATCTTTTTTTTGTAAATTGGTGTAAAGTGTGAAGAGAAATTCTTTGATTTATGTTACAACAGTATGTACTCTAGTTGTTTGGTTAATCGTTTGATTTATTTTCGGTGCTTTTTCTGCGGTTTTGTGTGGTACGAAGAAATGTTTTTTTTTTTTAAATATTAAATGAAATTAAATTAAATTAACTAATTTATAATAACGAATCATAAATTTATGATATTCAATCATGATAAATTCAATTTAATTATATTAAATTAATAATTTGCGAATTTTTTTTTGTTTCATACGTAAAATGTACTAAATATAGTACGAGGATATATAAATAAATAAATAAATAAATTTTAATTGTTTCACAAAATCGAATAAATAAGTCAAGAGCGAGCTTAGTATATAAAAAATTTAAAAATTTGATTATTGATTGTAGTTTAAGTGTGTGTGAATAAAAGCAGCTATGGTTTGATCTGTGGCTATCGTTTCACTAACACAATCATAAAAATTATACAAAGGTTCAAATCGCCATTTTTACGCAGAATTAAATTAATTAATTAATCATCATCAAAAAAAAAAAAAACTTAGTCACTTAGTCATTTGCGAGACAATTTTTCTTGTCAAATCAATGGAATTACCGTCATAACACACAATGATGAAAATACAGTATGTGTTCGTTAATATAAACAAGATTATTATTATTTTTTTCGTTATAGATTAATCCAGTTACACGTTATTATAACAGTTAATTTATATTTTATTCCTTTTTTGAATTAAAAATTAAAATTATTCTACCGGAACACGATAATTCTTCTTTCCTACGTAGTTTTCTTTTAAATTATTATTTTTTTTTTTTGATTTCAATTACCGCGTAATTAATAATTGAAATTATGTGGTTTTTACCATTTGTCTGTCGGTGTGTGCAACTATTCTTCTTGACAGTTGTTGCAATTTTATTTTTTTCACATAACTCATTTATGTGCTTGCTTTAGTTTTTTTTTTCTTTCTGTTTTATAAAACATATTTTATGAATTAGCGGTTTGTATTGCTTCTGTTTTTATGATTCTTTTCTTTATGATTATTATTGTTGTGGAACAGAAAAAGAGTTGGAAGATATAAACGAAGTTTGCATATAAAATATTATTATCTGATTATATCTATGTATTATATGCGATATACACGATCGATCCCCATCCATGCAATCAATATAAATATAAATTATAGAAGAAACGAGTTTACTTTTTTTTTGTTTTATAACATTTTATTATTATCACCGATTATAAATACGATTTGTTTGTTAGTTTAGGCAATAAAAAATATGCTAAGCTACTACCTACAACTACTGTTGTCGTTGTTGTCTCGATGAATAATAATATTATTATTATTATTATTTTGTTTCGCGTATTTTAGACGCCAGTTTATCAATTTTTTTTTTCATTATTTCTTGTTATATGTTTTGACATAAGTTAAAAAAAAAGAAAAAGAAAAAAAGACACGTTATTTAGGGCAAATGTGATAATATTTTGGATATGAACAGTGAAAGCTCAGTTTTGTGTGTGTAGGCGCGGTGCCACTAACAAGTAAATAATTAAAAAAAAGAAAAAAAAAATGTTTGTATTTATTTATTTCTTATGCACATCACTGTCGATTTTTTTTGCTTTATCAAAAATAAACAAAAACTGGCGACAACTGATTATAATTTTTCTTTTTTTTTTGTTGAATAATTATCACTTGTTGATTTGTTTTTAATTTCAAACGGTTTTCGGTTATTTAAATAATTATTTACATTGACCTTCCCGCAATTATGCTTTATGAATTTTTTTTTTTAAATTATTTACACAGAGAGTGAGAGAGAGTTCTTATCATTATCAATATGTTTTTTTTTTTTTTTACTTATTTATTGATTGAATGATTTTTGTTTGTCGTTGTTGTACCTGTAAGCTACTAGTTAGCCACCTAGCCACCTAGCTACCTGTTAATTTGTTTTTTTTTATTTTGTATAAAATTCCAACGTAAATTATTTATTAAGTCAGCAGAAAATTATTTATTTATTTCTTTTTTTATATTTCATTACTTCAAAAAAATTATTATTGTCATTTGCGTATTTGTCGCGGTTTATTTATTTTTTTTTTAATTTTATTTTTACAGTCTATTCTCAAGATACGCGGTAACTCGTAGTTAAATGTTGCTGTGTGTAGTAAAATTCGTCATGAAAATGAGCTACCGTGTTTAACAAATTGTTTCGTTATGAAATATCGATAAAATCCTTTAATCCATTGGAAATGAAAATAATAATAATTTTTTTTTTTTGTTTAAATAAAATTCGTCGCTTTTTAATTATTTTAACCTTTGGAATATTTGCGTTACTCAGTTATTGACGGGGCCGCCGGCCTATATAATTTAAAATAATAATAATTTATTTATTTAAACTTGAATAATAATATTATTTATTAATAAATAAAATTGTAATTGGAAATTTTATTCCCTCTAATGCAGTTTATGTAAATTTTTTTCTAGAAGTAAAAAACCCCGAAATATTACAAAATTTGTTTCCCTCGAGTACATTTTTTTTTTTCTATATTGCGCGTTGTTAAATTATAAAAGAAAAAAAACATAAAAATTTTTATTTCAAAATAATTTATTTAAATAATTCACACAGTGTTACTAATTTTGTGTTTTTACGAACAGAGAAATAATGAAAAAAAAAAAAGAAAAAAAAGTGACATGATGGTCATGAGGTCACATCATCATAAAAATCATCAACAGAGCGGCGACAACATTTATTTGCTGTTGCGATATGTTTTCGTTAATAATATTAAAATGCTGCAACATATGTACTATGTACACCGGTATAATGTACGCCTAGATAACACTGGATAATTTTAATTTATTTTATTTATGCTGTCTTCCCCGTGCCTACTTAATTACAATAATTTTTATTACGTTTACGTAATTTTTTTTGCGTGTTCTAATGATGCTCCATCCAGAACTTGAAAACAATTATTTACACGGTAAAAAGTAGAAAATTATTTTATTTTCTAGTCAACTGAACAGAAAAAATAGTTTTCTTGTTTTGCTGAATACACAAACAACCTGTATGTGTGTGGGGTACTCGCTGTCTGATGATCCGCGTAGACGTGTCGTTAGTTCAAGTGCAAAAATGTGTTTTATGCTTTTATTTTTTATGCGTAACATAAACTTAAGGTAACAATCGAATTATTTTCACTTTTTTTATAAATTAAAATTTAATTGTGATGAGTGTGAAGCCGACTTTCTCTATACACTAATGCCGAGGTGTAGGAAAATCGCGCACATGTTTTCTATTCATTTTTATTTTGTTGTTTGTTTGCTTGTTTGACTTTTCCCAAAATTTTCTGTTTAAATATAAATATTTATTTATTGTGACGTGACTGTAAATATAAAGAAGACAAAAACATTAATTAATTAATAATAAATTAAAGAAAAGAAAAATATGTGGCCGTTTGGTGTTAATTTTTGTTTCGTTTCTAATTTTTATTTTTCTTCTTTCACTTAAAACATACAAAAGTGTTTTTTCTTAGATGAATTACAAGAAAGAAAAAAAAAAACCCAAAAAGTTTAATTAATTATATACAGTAAAGTCTCGGTTACTCTGGTTGTTTGTTTTTGTTTCCGATGCACTGTTTGATCTATGCGTTGATTTTTTAGTTTTAATAAAAAGAATTTAATTAACATTACCTTGTCGTTAATAAATATTATTATATTATTTACATATTTTATTTATTACACTTTGACATATTTTATTTTATCTTAAAATCTCTTGTTTTTTGCTAGAGCAACACAGCATATCATTGTTATTGAATTAAAATTATATATATATATATATATATATATATATTTTTTTTTGTTTTAATGTTTTTAATTTAATAGCAAATGATTATAATTAATAAAAAAAAAAAATTTAAAAAAAACAACAAAACAAAACATAAATTCTCGTCTCTTGCACAATAATAATTAATAAACAAAAAAGAAGAATTTTATGATGAATCATGTGTAATGTTTTTTTTAGTTTAATGCGGAATTAACTGAATATTACAGTAATTCCTTAATTGTTTTGAAAATTAATGCGATGTGTTTCTGCTATTTAGTTACGATTCGAATGACGACTTTTTTTTGCTGTCGTTGCTGCCTGTCGTTTGAAAAAAAAAAAAAAAAAAAAAAAAAACGCACGATAGATAGACGTGAGGTGTTAACGTACGATGATGATAAACCAGTAGTGGGAAATAATTTTTTTTACTTTTTCTATTGTCTTGAATTTAGTTTTAATCGGATATAAAATTAATTATAATTTTTTTTTTTTATATTTATTTATTTATATTTGGATATGACCGAAAAAAGCGCACATAGTCAATTTTGTTTGTTGATTTCACATTTTAATTATTTAATTGTTTTAAAAAAAAAAACAAAACAAAATGTTTTCTTGTTTCGTTGTTGAGAAAATTATTTACGGAAATAGTAAAGCATCTCATTCACCTTGTCATCCATAAGTCAATGACCAAAAATTATTTATTTTTCATAATGTTGCTGCTGCTGTTGCTGATGATGATGATGATGATGTAGTGTGTTGAATTTTATGTAATTTATTTGCTATAGCTGCCTGCTGCCTTTATCTCTAGCTGTCAAGTCAGCCAATTGTATTTTTAACTCCACAAAATTGTTTTTTTTTTTTTTTGCAAAAAGCAAGTAATAATAATACTCTCTCTAAGAGATAAGTCAAGTCAAGTCAAGTCAATTCTTTCTTTTCTTTTTAATCTAATAATAAAAATTAATGGTTGTAATAAAAAATTATTATTATAATAATAATAATAATAACAAATAATAAAAAAAGAAATGTTTGGCACTAGTCGACACCAAATCGCTGTGATATTTAGAGAATTTTGAATGTGCATTTTAGCTGGAAATAGTTTTGGTTATTTCCTGAAATTGATTTTGCTTCTTAAATTACATGTTGTGTTTTTTTTTAGTAAGCTAAAACTTTGCAGGGGATCTTCTTTATGAAGTTCTAAGTGAGTTTTGTCGAAAAAAATTTATTTCACGTATTGTGAAAAATATTTTTAGATTTTGTGTGAGCCAAAAACGTTTTTTGAGGGTAGTTGTCGCAGTAAATTAGCGGTAACTCGACCAATTCTTATGTTAGAACTTTTATTTTTACGTTTTTAAACTGAGAAATAAATTCTCTTTCGAAATGGTAAATAAAATTAGGGGCTTTGGAATAAATTTTTGAAGATTTTTCATGTTGAGCAGTGAAAAAGTGACATTTTAAAAGAATTCAGAAAATTTTTCTGAGACTTTACTGTATGTTTATGGTTATCGCATAATTGAAATATCTGCTTAATTATTATTTATTACTATTTAAATTACTTCTTATTTACTATTTATTGCGTTATTTATTTCGTTTTCATTTTCGTTTTTTAGTTAATAGAAAAATAATTTATTCGCACGGTCTCATTATGATAAGAGTTTCGTTTCTGTTTATTTTCAATTCTTTTGCAGTATATCGATGTCGTTGTTTTATTTTTGCTTTCAGATGTAAATAAAGTTTTGAATTACTGAAGAAAATGTAATTTACTAAAAAAAAAATACCAATTAGCTGATTTTTAACAGAAAGTGAAATGATTGATTGATTAAATGTTTTTATTTTTTTTATTTCGGTTTAGTTGCTGTTGCTGATTTAATTTCACTTTTACCGGAGGTGGTTTGGGAATAATTGCTGGGGAAAGTTAATAATAATAATAGAGTAAAATTGTGTATATTTTGTGGGGTTTTCCCTGGATTAGATGAATAATTTAATAGTTCTCTCTGTGGAATTGAAATTTTTTATTTTTTTTTTAATTTTATGAATTGGTTTGATTATGCTGTGCTGTGCTGTAATCTGGGTTAATGAGGTCAAACGATATGGCATAATTATTGTGATTTTTATTTATTTTTTGTTTTTGTTTCAAAGGATTTGCATGAATTATTAATAATTTTGGTGAATTTCGTGTCAGTTTGAGTGTTGGCATTTGTTCAAGAATTTTTTTTATTTTGATTAATTAAACATTTGTAAATCCATTGTAACGTACTACGTACAATGTATGTATGGCCAACCCTTGTTTATATTAAAATATTTATTACGTTATTACTTTGTTATTAAATAAATTTATTGATTTTATTTTATATACTTTGCCGTTTATATTCATTTAAAAAGCACAAAGTTTTCCTTTGGAATAATGCAACAAAATATAGAGAAAAAATATTTTCTATTTGTAAAATATTTGGTCGAAAAAAATTCCAGAATAACTGAAACAAAGCCACAAAATAAAACATTCATTTTGAATAGTCTCGTAAAATTAAAATTATTATTATTTTGGTTTTTGTTTTTTTTTATTAATAAGTCATGATTTAATAATTAAAAACAATTTTTTTTTTTATTACTATAATGAATTTTTTAATTATTCCATTTTGAAATTAATAAACAAAAACAAAAAAAAAAAAAAAAAAAACGAAATTTCCAGTCTTTGGCTTCTTGCGCGCTTGATAATGTTTTTTTTTTTTTTTAGATAATTTGCGCTATCATTTTGTAAATGAAATGAAATAAAAATTATTCAATGGAAATAAATGTTGGTAATTATGGGTTAGCTATGATTTGCTTTGCTTTGCTTTGTTTTTAGTTTAGTTTAGTTTTAGCTGGTTGAATGAACTCTGTATGTGGGGTTTTAGTAAAATGTTTTCTTTTTCTTTACCAGACCCAGACAGATTGACTAAAATAATTCTAGGTTATAAATGAATGAATTTTAATTTGAATACTTTTTTTCTTTTTTCTTATTTTAATTAATAGAAACAAAATATAAATATAATGTTGTACCATTCCTGCCAATAATTGATGAAACCTCAAGTGTAATAAGTTTATTGGATTTACAAAGAAATAAACGTGATGTGACAACAGAGGAAACAAGTAGTAATGTATCGACAACAGCATCAACAGCAACAACCGTCACAACAACATCGATTAATAAATCAATAGATGCGTCTGCTGGTGTTTTATCAGCGAATATAACACAAACATCAAATGATAATAATCGTAGTAGTAATAATAGTAAAAATGTGAATACAAAACAATTAATGAATGAGGATAAACAGAAAAAGGCAAATTCAATGTTGTTGAATCAACAGAAGTTGGGTGTTAATGGTACCGGACAAAGGTATGACATGATGAATGGAACAATTGTTAAACCGTCAATGGTGTCACAGCCGATAAATCCATTAGAGAAGACAACAAAACTATTGTCAGAATCGATAACACCAAAGGAAACAGACATTGAAGCAAATGGTGGTAATGACACAAAACTAGTGATGAATATTGATGATATTGATAAATTTGATGTCCAAACAAATCAAACATTGTTGGATCATAATATAATTAAGTTTGAGGAGGATTACCATATGTATTATAATAGTACATTGGTGGTGGATGAAGTGGCGGCAAAGAAATATTGGCAAAGCTTAAAGAATTTAAGTGTTAGTCTACTATTGTCAAAGTCTCATCGTCGTGCTATGGTAATGCTTCCAGCTTCTGTAGTAAAAACTATTTTATTAATAAATTTCCCCGCCTTTTTGTTTTTTCTCTAAATCATTTTCAGACAGTGCAATTATCATTTGATTTCCCATTTTACGGTCATCCGGTACGTAATGTAACTGTTGCTACTGGTGGATTTCTTTACACTGGCGAATATGTACATTCCTGGTTGGCTGCCACACAATACATTGCACCATTAATGGCTAACTTTGACACCAGCTTGTCAAATGATTCATTTGTGAAATTCTCTGATAATGGTTCGTTACCAAAAATTTGTGATAACCAAAATGAATGAAAAATATTATTATTTATTTATTAGGAACAACATTTACTGTACTCTGGGAAAATGTGACATTACAGGAACGATTACAGGATGGTCGTTTTACATTTAGTGCGTCTTTACATTCAAATGGTGATATTGTGTTTGCTTATTATTCGGTGCCGATGCGTATTGAGGCGATACAAGATGACAGACATCCGGTTAAAGTTGGCTTATCAGATGCTTATATTATTGATAAGACAATATTTTGTAAGGCTTATATCTAATTAATTTTCTTCATCAATTTATTAATTTTTATTTATCTGTCAGTCGCACGAAGGAAAACAATTTATGAATATCATCGGGTTAATTTTGGTAATCAGGATATACAGAATGGGACAATTATATATATAAGTGCACAACCTACATGCCTTTCATCAACAGATTGTGCTTCCTGCCTCACCCAAAGTTTATTCTTTAAAGTAATTACAGCGGAATATTACATCAGATTACGGAAATTATTAATTTTTTTAATTAAACAAATATTTTTAGTGTACATGGTGCCCTACTTTGAATAGATGTTCAACAGGTATGGATCGTAAACGTCAGGATTGGTTACAAAAGGGTAAATACCTATCTGCTTTATCTTTAGATTTGTTTATGGGTTTATTTTGTAATTTTTTTATTGCCATTTTTAGGTTGTGTTAATAGTTATATAAGTAATCAAGCCGAATGTCCAGCAATTGGTGAAAAGGGTAATAATGCCGCTGCATCAACAACCGAATCACCATCAGATGATAAATGGCGAAATGTTAATGAGACTTTTACAAATAAAGATTCTTTTATAAACAATAACAATAATAATAATGTAAATAATAATCAAAATTCCCCGACACAGCCACAAGATTTACCAACAAATAATCGTATGAAAATGGATGATTTTGAGAATATGGCTAGAAGTAGTTTTGGCACAGTATTAGGTATTATAATACCGATTGTCGCATTATTATGTGCAGTCGTTTGGATATTATATGCGTATAGGAATCCCCATTCAAAGAGTGGACAATTATTAATACAGGTAATTAGTTGTTCAATATATTTAAACAGAAAAAAAACAAAGAAAACAAAAAACTTCTCAGTATAGAAAAAAATAATAATAAATTTTTTATTTTTATTATTTTTTTTTTATTTATTTGTGCAGCTAAAAGGCTATAAGGTTATCAATTTTTTTATTTATTTTAATTAACAAATTCAATTATTTTTTGACGTTTCATTGCATTAATTTCTTTTTTTCTCTCTCTCTTTTTTGGTTAATTATTTTTTGATTTTAGTATCGGCCAAGTCAATGGTCATGGAGACGCGGTGAAGCTCGCTATACAGCAGCAACAATACACATGTAATGATTGCTTTGGTATTTTTTTCTTTATTTTTTAATGAATGTGACCGATGATGATGGATAGGGCAGTGGATTGAGAAAAAATTAGTTTTTGATTAATTTTTATTGTTTTTTTTTTTAATAATTTTTTATTTTTAAAGAGGATAGAGATGAAGAAAAGAATCCAAGTGCATATGGAATTGTTTAATTTGTTTTTTTTTTTTTTTTATTAAATTGGGCGAAAGAAGAAAAAAGTTTTTATTACTAGATGATATATATAAATAAAATTATAAATAAAATTAAAAATGAAAAATTAAATTTAATTATATTTGTGTAATAAGAGAGAGAGATCTGTGCAGCTGTGAAATAATTTTTTTTTTTTCGTTTTTATTTTTTATTTGTTTTGTTTAGAAAGAGAGAAATTTTTATTTATGATTTTATTATAATTTATTAGACGTGTAAGACCCTATAATATTATAAATATAAATATATTTTTAAAAACTAATTATAACAAAATAATAAAAAAAAAAAAATTATAATAATAATGCACTGGATCCCCTAAGAATTGTGCGGTTAGAGTTTGTTAGAGATCAAGCTTTAGCGGCATTTTCACACCATATAAATCAAAAGGGGTTTTTAGTGTACCGTGTAATACATAAATATATTATTAATTATACTGATAACAGATAACAAATGCACTGGTAAAGAAACAAGACACATACTTACACACACTCAACACGTATTTTTTTTTTGTTATTATTCCTTTTGGCTTTTATTTGTTAAGTTTTTTATGTTTTATGTTTTTTTAATTAAAATCAAAACATTTGGTTAGAGGACATTTATAGCAATATTTTAATACATTGCGATGTTTGCGTTTTTTGCGTTGTCTTAACAACATCGCATAGATACAAAATCGTTAATTTTTAATTTCTTTTTTTTTCTCCCCTTTTTTTTTATTGATAATCGTATTTTAAATAAGTTTTTAAATTAATTAAATTTTTTGTTTGTTTGTTTATATATATTTAATTAATAAAAGAATAATTTAAAATTAGAGAAACAAAAATACAACACACAGATAAACAGTTATAGCATTTTGGTTAATTAAAAACAGGAAAAATTATTTTTACACCAAATTTTAGGTGGATTTTGTTAAGGCAAATTAATTGTTAAAAGAAACGAGAAGAAAAGAAAATAAAATTGTTATTATTGTAATAAATTTAAAAAAGTAAAAACACTAATTTATGAAATATTAAATGTGCCTTACGAAGACAAAATAATTAAATTAAATAATTAATTAATTATTCAATGCTGAATCGACATTTATTATTATTTAACTTTTTTTTCTTTTTAAGTAATCATATTTAATTACATGCATTTTTCTTTTTATTGTTTTATTTATACAGCATAACTGTAGATATTTTATAAGATAAAAAAAAAAATTAATTAATTAATAATAAAAAGATAAAATTTAAAAAGAACAGAAAAAAGTTTTTTAATTAATTTAGTTTAATTAATTAAAAATGATTTACTGGAAATAAAAATTAATCGGTTATTTGATGTATTTTTTTTTTTTTTAAATTAAACCGGTAACTGTATTATCGACATCTTTGTAATTGTCATTTTTATTTATATATTTCTGCGCAGTACCTCCATGTTTAATTTTTTAATGTGTAATTCCAGATTAGATCAGCTGTCAAATAGTACAAAACAGAATAAAGAATTTTTATTTATTTATTTTATAAAGTAGAAAATATTTTTTTTTTTTATTTATAATTAATTGCCTAATTGTTTTGTGATAATTAATAAAGAAAGGATAAAAAAATTGTGCAAAAATAAGTAACATTAATAATAAAATCGTTAATTTTTAATTTCTTTTTTTTTCTCCCCTTTTTTTTTATTGATAATCGTATTTTAAATAAGTTTTTAAATTAATTAAATTTTTTGTTTGTTTGTTTATATATATTTAATTAATAAAAGAATAATTTAAAATTAGAGAAACAAAAATACAACACACAGATAAACAGTTATAGCATTTTGGTTAATTAAAAACAGGAAAAATTATTTTTACACCAAATTTTAGGTGGATTTTGTTAAGGCAAATTAATTGTTAAAAGAAACGAGAAGAAAAGAAAATAAAATTGTTATTATTGTAATAAATTTAAAAAAGTAAAAACACTAATTTATGAAATATTAAATGTGCCTTACGAAGACAAAATAATTAAATTAAATAATTAATTAATTATTCAATGCTGAATCGACATTTATTATTATTTAACTTTTTTTTCTTTTTAAGTAATCATATTTAATTACATGCATTTTTCTTTTTATTGTTTTATTTATACAGCATAACTGTAGATATTTTATAAGATAAAAAAAAAAATTAATTAATTAATAATAAAAAGATAAAATTTAAAAAGAACAGAAAAAAGTTTTTTAATTAATTTAGTTTAATTAATTAAAAATGATTTACTGGAAATAAAAATTAATCGGTTATTTGATGTATTTTTTTTTTTTTAAATTAAACCGGTAACTGTATTATCGACATCTTTGTAATTGTCATTTTTATTTATATATTTCTGCGCAGTACCTCCATGTTTAATTTTTTAATGTGTAATTCCAGATTAGATCAGCTGTCAAATAGTACAAAACAGAATAAAGAATTTTTATTTATTTATTTTATAAAGTAGAAAATATTTTTTTTTTTTATTTATAATTAATTGCCTAATTGTTTTGTGATAATTAATAAAGAAAGGATAAAAAAATTGTGCAAAAATAAGTAACATTAATAATAAAAAAAAAAACGAAAACAAATTAATGACGTTTCTGTAAAGAATTTGCAACCAGTAGAACAAAAACAAAAACTTTTTAGATTTTTTAATTAAAAAGTGAAATTAAAAAAATTAAAAACATGAATGAGGATATTTTAGCAACGTTTAAAATATTAATAATCGGCGAGAGTAGTGTAGGAAAGTCAAGGTTTGTTTATAATATTAATTATCAATTTCATCATCATTTATTTACTTATGTACCTGTCATTGTCGTATTCAATTTTTTTTTTTATTTCGCAAATGGCAATCGTTTATCAATTAAGCTAAGCTTAATCAACAAATGCAACAAATGTGCTTTAATTAAGTAGCTAAAGATTAAAGATAAAATAAAGAAATTAAATTTATCACTGTAAAAAATCAAAAAACCAACTACAGTGCTTCTCACAATCATTTTGTCAATTTTTTTTTCTTTGTTTTTTTTTTTTATTAACTAATCAATCAAAAATGAATTATTTATTAATTATTTTAATTAATTAGCTTAATGTTACGTTTTACTGATAATGATTTTGATGCCGAACAAGCATTAACAATTGGCGTTGATTTTAAAACAAAAATAATAAATGTTGATGGTGTGAATATAAAATTAGCGATATGGGATACGGCCGGTCAGGAACGTTTTAGAACATTAACACCAAGTTACTACAGGTAAATTACACAGGAACTTTGGAATAATTATTTTATTTGATCAAAAATTGATTTTTTTTTTTATAAAAATTATTTAAGGGATGCCCAAGGTGCAATACTTGTGTACGATGTTAATAAAAAGAGTACATTTCAGAAATTGGATTCATGGCTAAATGAATTAGAGATTTATGGTACAAAACCGAATATGGCTAAAATGATTGTTGGTAATAAAATTGATCAACCAAATCGTGAGTTGACTCGTGATGATGGATTTAGATTTGCGAAAAAACATCGAACATTATTTATTGAAACGTCAGCGAAAACTAGTGAAGGTGTTAAGGATGCATTTGAGGAGGTTGTGCGAAAGGTTTGTTATTATTATTATTACTCACTGTACCACTTATTCCCATTATTTATTAAATTAATTTATTTTCGCTGTGTTTAGATAATTGAAACGGATGGTTTGTGGGATAAACGACCGAATCATAATGGCACAGTAGATTTAGATGGTAATAAAACTCAATCGTATTGTACAGGATCATATTGTTCACTCGTGTAATGGTTTTCCTTCTGTTTTATTTTTTACCAATTCAATGTAATGTAAATGTATTAATTTTTTATTAGGGTCGATTTTTTTTTTTTTTTATTTTTTGTGTGTTATTTCTACTTATTTATAACTTTAATAATATTAATAAAAATATATTTTTTGATAAATAAATTATCTAATAATAATAATAATAATGAATAATTTTCCGTAGAAAATGTCTATAAGAAAATTTAATGAATAATAACTGAATAAAGCTTTGTAAAGAAAAAATAAATAAAAGAAATAAGTAAATTATCTCATAAAATGTTTGTTTTATTCTTTTTACAGAAGAAAAAACTTATTTAAATTCCTAGCAATTATTTGTTTTTAGTCGCATTTTCATTGTATCATAGACGCTACTTTGTAGAAAATTTCCCATGTACCTTTACTATAGTAAAGTCAACAACCATCAACGTTAGGGTAGGAAAAAATAAAGTTTACGATTTATAGAGAGTTGAATTGCACCGTAAATGCACCCCCATTAATTAACAAAAAAAGAAAAATGAAAATAAAATATTTGGGGAAATTCATTTATTATTTACTTTTCCTATAAAATGGCGTCGTTTGCTATTAACTCTCCTGTAACAAAAAAAAAAAAAAAATCCCTTAAAAGGAGAAATTAAATAGAAACTGCTCAAAGGAGAACTAGGTGATATGATGTTAAAAAAACAATCTTCTGTTGTTCACAACCGGAATAAACAATTTATATATCACATCCCCCTTTTATTTATAAAATCAGTAATAATTTTATTATTGAAAACATTTGTTGTTAATATAATAGAAGAATTCAATTTTTCTTTTATTTTTAGAAAATTTTATTCTAGGTATATTTCGTTGTTTGTGCTTTTGCTTTCTTTCCTTTCCTTTCTTTTTTATTTTCATCCCAGTTTACGGTACTTTATGTTACTTTTGTTACTGCGCTCTGATGCTGGCTCTGGTTATAATTTTTCATTTTTTTTTTCGTCTTATTTTGATTATATGTTTGTATTAAATTGATTGTTTGATTATGTTGGTGATGTTGATGTGTTACTTCATCCCTTTTGTTTTTTTTTGCTTTTTTTTAATAATAAACGTTATGGGTATCTCTATATAAATATACCAGTACGGTAGAGTCTGGTACACACATTTAATGTTCTACACAAAATATGGGTGGCTAAAAGCTAAACAAAAAAAAGAAAAGAAAAGAAAAAAAAAAAAAATAAAATGTTAATACAACTAGAGTAAAAACAAAACACCACCCTTGATCAGCTTTTGAGAGATATCATTTTGTGTCAGTTCAGTACTTACCATGCTTTTATACCAGTAACATCAAACAGACAGACAGAAGAAATTATTTCTTTTAATAATAAAAAATAATAAAAAAGCTAAACAAGTCTCTATTTAAATAAAATAAAATTAAATAATTTATTTTCTTAATAAATAAATAAATAAATATATTAAAAAAAAAGGTGTTTTAATTATAAGCTTGTGTAACTAAAAAAATAAACAAAATACGAGAAAAGCTCATTTGTGTTGTTATGTTGGAAAAATAAACAAAAAGTTAATCAAAAAAAAAAAATAATAATAAAAATAAACCCGAGAAGAAAACAAAAAATTTGTTTATTTTCTAAGAAAAGTTAATTAAATGATAATTTAGAGAGTGAAAGAAAAAAAAAAAAAAAGCTCACAGTTACCTAGTGTGACGTTATTATTTTTTTTTTTTTAAATATTTGTTATCTTGTTTGTTGCAGTTTTAATTAATTGTGTCGTCTAATTAATAGAAAACAACTTTGTTTCTAGCAAATAAATAAATAAATAAATAAATAAAAAGCACTGACGCTTTATTCAAAATAATTTTTTTTTGTGCTTTCTGTTAATAATAAAAAAAAAAAAAAATTAAATTCATTTATTATAGCCACTAGCGATACAGGTAAGCAATTTAAATATATTTATTATTTTTTCTCTGTTAATTTAATTTATTTTTATATTCTCTGTGCTTTTATCGTGTGTGTGTGTGTGCTTTTATTTTGTTTACATTTTTGTTTATTTGTTGTTGCTGTTTTAAGGGGGGTTTTCAATTTTGTTATGTTGACAAAAATACAGAAAATACTTTTATAAATGTAAATAAAATAAATAATTAAATAAATGCGACCAGTATAGTGGAATACAGAGAGCCACATATGTCGTTGGTTGGTTATTTATTATTTTTTTTTTTTTTAAATGTTGATTATGACGTAAAAAGTATTTATTTTTATTTTTAACCATTTAATGCACGTTTAACGTTTAAACGTACCGCTAAATAATAAACACGAAAATGGTTTCTTGTGGGAAACAGAACAAACAACGAAAGCTGGTTAAATAAAATAATAACCAAAAATAAATAAATAAACAAATAATTTAGCGTAAAAGAAACACCTGTAACGATCCTGTGTATCCAAATTTTTAATCCATTTATTTTATTTTCATTTTTTACTTAAATATACTTAGTTAGGGAAAAATAATGTTTATACAAAAAAAAAAAAAAAACTCTATGCAATTATTTTTATATAAGCTTTTCACATTGTTTGCTGGTTTGTTTGTCTGTTTGTTGTTGCTGATAAATCATTTATTAGCATTTTTTTGTTATAAAACAACATTTTCACTTTATGTTTAATTACAGAGAAGCTATAATAAGAATCAAATACAAAACGTAAATTAAAATTTTAAACGTAGAATTTTTACTACAGCTTCCGGAATATTCAAATTATTTGTATTTAAATAAAATGTTTTTTTTTTACTTTTTTATTATTTGCAAGTTTAAATTCTCAAAAACCAAACCAGCAAAACCATTTGTTGTCTAATTTAAATAATGATATGAAAAAAAAAAAATAAAATAAAAGTCCGATGCCGTGGAGACGCCTGATACTATTTTTTTTTTTTTTTTTTTTTTGGTCAATTGAAAGTTTAATGTTTTTCCAGTGAAATCTTGCATTTTTTTTTTTTTTTATATTTTAAGATTTTACATAAATTTTTCTAAGGATAAATTATGTAAAATAATTAGCATTGGTACGAATTGTTTTATTTACGGGCTGTTGAACACGAAAATTAGTGATGAAATTTTTTGTGAGATTCAAGAGGCTAGAAGTTGAGAAATAAATTTTTTATCGGCTAAACACGAAGAATTTAGCGAGTTAAAATTTTTGGTGGTCAGAAAACACCGTTTTTAAGGTAGTAATCGCGGTAAATTGGCTACAAGTCTATAAAATCTTCCCTTAGGCCTAACATCAGTATTTTGTATTAAAAAAAAAAAAAAAAATATTAAATTCTCTATATAAGAATAGGAAATAAATTACAAAAGGTTTAGTACAGCAAAACAAATAATAATTTGCCAGCTTGATGAATGTGAAAAATATAGTGGTCGTACCACATTTATTTTAAAGTAAATTTTCCCCGAAAACAGATTACTGAAATTTCTTTAAAAAACCGTTTAGTCAAGCATCAAAAAAAATCGTGTAAAAATAAATTAATTCTTTAGGCTTCTTAGTTTATGTTACGCGATAAATATTTTTTATTTTTTTTTTGCTTTCTTTTCCTTTGAAGAACAGAATGCTGTTGGTTGGTTTTGTTGGCTGGTACGCTGGCTGGATGGTTGGCGACATTAAAATTTATTATAACAATACAAATGGTTTTGTTTTGTGGTTTTTAGTTTAGTTTTATTTAATTTTTCTTTTTCTTTTAGAATATTTGTTGTATCTAGTTGTGTTTAGTATTTTTCTCGCTATTGTTACCACTGCTGCGGGATGAATTTTGACACGATCCAATAGTTTATCTTGTTTTATATTTTTCTGTTGTGGGAAATTGAATTTTTTTTCTTCTTTTTTTTTTTTTTCATTCCATCCACCAACTATGTATGTTTATTAACAGAAAAAAATAGAATAGAATAGAAAAAAGGATAAAACTGTATGTGTAACGAGTAAATATATAGCGTAAAGGGATAAGGATATTGTTTTTACGCTTTATTATTATTATTATTTTTTTTTTTTTTGTTATAACAGTTGCTCTATTTGCATAATATACTCACACACCTCCCTGTAACATATAAATATATATATAAGAAATATTGTTTTTATGCTACTTCCTATAAGAGTAAAACGCCTTAATATATTTAGTTCATAAAAGCTTGATATTCATATTTTTTTTTTTTTTTTATTATAACTGCTATATGCCGTCGCGGTATTTTTTTTTTATTTTTATTTTAAGTTTTGTCTCACCATATTTACTACTCGTACAACATTATTATGTTTTTTTTTTGTTATTTAATTTATTCATCTTGTGCGGTTCTAGCACTTGTAAACCAAATACAAAAAAAAAAAAAAAAAAAGAACACAAGGAGTAATTTAACTAAAGGAATTTTTATTTTATTTTTTTAGTTATCTGATTAAATTTTTTTCATTTTTTTTTCTGTTTTTATTAATAAAAAGACTTTTTGAAGACGTGATAATGTTCACAGCGTTTTTATTTATATTATTAATTAATTAATTAATTTTCTAGCGATACTACCGATCGTCATTGTTATACAAAAAAAAAACTTTATTCAATATTCGTTTAGAGAATTTAATTCTGTGTTCAAAAATGTAAAAAATTTGACTCTAGCTTAAGATTGGGCAGAGTAACAGCGAATTTAGTGTGACTACCCTCAAAAAGGTGACCGAAAATTTGCAACTCACGAAATAATTTTTCAAAACAAAATTAAATAAATTCGTATTTATCTGTTTGATCAATTTGGCGTCTTGAACTATTGAAAATTCCTCAAAATATTAATCAATCGCTATGCCCTATATTCCAGTTTAATCATTTTAATTATGTTTGCTTTTTCTTGTTTTTGTGCTTTTTTTTAAATTATTTTAATGAGGTTAACCAATGGCTGATAAGTACTTATTCTGTACTTGTCTCGTACACTCCTTGATTATTATTATTTTTAATTAATTTTTGTATTAAATGTATAAATAAATAAATAACAATTTAATTAAATAATAAAAATTAATTAATTCTTTATTTAATTGATTATATTCCTTCAGCTATTTAATTACAATTTTAATTTAATTGGAAAAATTCAATGAGTTTTTTTTATGCAATCAAATGAATTTTTTATCATACCAATGGGATATGTAAGTTAACTGCTTTAAAGGTTTGTTTGTTTGTTTGCTTGTTAATGAGAAAAAAATCCGTGATTATCCAAATGGAAACATTTAATTAATTAAATATTAATACGAAAGAAATTGTGTGATTGACACTTTTATTGGTTTTACATAGTGACAGCGATGTGTTTTCTGGTTATTTAATTATTTATCGAAGTGTTTTGAGTTAAATTATTTTTTAGGGGTTGTCAAGACACTAGTTCGCTTCTGTTTTAATTTAATAAAAAAATTTGTGAAGAGAAAGCACAGCTTCAGAGTACACACAGAAATATAGAAAAAGATTTTTTTTTATTTTCTTTTCAATCATTTCAGACGATTTTTGTAAAAGCTGCTCGTCCACACACACACACACACACAACAAGAATACGATAAGAAATCTTCTAAATTCTTGAAATTGAATTTACATAAAATTTAGTTTCTATGAATGAAATGAAAAAAAAAAAAATATTTATACGAAACGAAAAGTAAAAACTCTTTAGTCAAATAAAATTTAATCATTTAAATGAGTTTTCATTTATTTAATCCGGACAAAATGGTAAAATGAACAAACACTTTTTATAGATAGATATTTCTTAATAATAATAATAATAATTTTGTTGTTGATATCATTCGTGTTGAAACTTTTAAACTATAGAAGACAACTTGTAAAAGTGAAAAGTTTCTTTGCATTTTCTTTCGTCTTTTTATTTTTATTCGCAACGATGAGAGATAGATTTTTTTTGTTTTATTTAATTTACATAAAAGTTTAAGTGAATAAAAAATAAAATAAAAATTTAATTAACAGAAAGATGTCAAAGGAAATTTTAATTTAATTAGATTTTATGATGCGAAAAAACAAAAATGTGTGTCAGTTACTTGTTAGAAGCTTTAGTCGTGGGGGTTGTTTTTTTTTTTCTTTAGGGAATTTTGGAGATGAAATTTTATTTTACCATCTTGATGCTTTTTTCAAAAAAAAAAAAAAATTAAAAACAATAATTCACTTGTTCATGTGTGTCGTTTTTTCTTCTTTTTTTTTTTTTAATCCACTGCAACTGTAGAACCCTCTTACGCTGATAGTGTAGCGTGTTTGCTATATAACAGCCACAAGGGTTCTTTTGTATTAAATGTAATCGTGTTGTTACAAAACGATGGTTAAATGTAATAAAAAATGCATAGGAATCATCCGGGTGAGTTTGCACTTCGGTGGTTTTTAAGCTTATACATTTATACACACACCGCCACAATTATTTCGTTTATCCATGCAAACATTCTACAGGTGCAAAGATTCTTTGGTTTTTTTTCTTTTTCTTATCGATAAGTAATAAAACTTGTGGTAAAAAAAATATTTTTTTTTTTTTTTACAATTAAATTTCTCTTTTATGCACCATTACGTAAAGTTGGTGTACCTGGTGTACAAGAATTGTTCTGAGTTAATTTAATAACAAGCAGAAGTTAAAATATAAAAAAAATATTTAATGAGACTGGAAACTTTTAACGAAATGGCAGGAGTACGATGTAATCCATAATAAACGTACAATGAAATGATAAAGTTTTACGTTGAATCCAAGTCACGCGGAAGTCAATTCGTTAGGTAAAGGTTTTTGTGGGCCACAAAATTTCTGCATCGATAAATTGTTCGATACATGTTCGATATATGGACAAAAGTTGCCTTTACTGATTATACAATCGTTTATTCGTAAATTTATATTCTATGAAGCGCAATTGCAATGAGATGTGAATATTAATGGAAATTAAAAAAGAGATTTTGTTACTGTTTCACCGTTACACAAAAAAAAAAAAAAAAAAAAAAAAATTAACATATTCAAAGTAAACAATGGAGACTTTCTTTTTCTTTTTTTTTTTTATAATCAAATTCAAGACATAAATAAGTTAAAAATAAAAAATTAAACACAAAAAAAAAAAAAAAATTGTTCACTCAAGAGGATACTTTTAAATAACAACTTTTGCATAGAACAAATTAATTCACTATATTGTTGTAATGAAAATAAAAGCACAGATAGGAGCAAGATTGTTTAATAATAAAGAAAAAAAATATATATATATATATATTAAAAAATTGCTGTAAGCAGAATAAAATGAACGTTAAAGTACCCTTAAGAATTACCCTATTAAAGTTGTTTAACAAAAAATAAAAATTTGTTGAATAAGAAATAGTTTTCTTTTTTTTTTTTTTGGTTTCATCACACCACACCTTTAATAATATTCACCACTATTAATTTTATCGTTGTTCTGTGGTTTAAAGCGAAGCCATTCAGACAACGGGAAAACCTACGGAAAGTATTCATTATTTATATTTTAACCCTTGAAAATATATCACATCAAACATGTCACCTTAAATTGCTTTCATTCTAATCTAATCTAATAATAGAATAAACAGGTGACACCATTTGTTGTTTAATTAAATGTAGGTGAAAGTGATGATGGCTTACATAACGATTTTCTTTTTTTTCTTATTAAAGTCCCTAAGCTTGTTCACTCGCTTGTTTTACTTAATTTAAGTGGATTTTATCAAATAAATTTTAATAAACTATAGCAAAACATTATGGTAGGGTAGTGATTTGTATTTAAGTGGATACAAGAGCTTAATATTATTATTAATTCACAAAACCATTTTTTTTTTTTATTATTATTTTTAATTAATATTTAAATAAGAATGTTTGGATTGGGTACCCCGTTCACTGATTACACGAAACACCATACATACGAGTGTTTTAATTTTAATTACAATCGCTTTAAAACGTCAGCAGAAAATATCTTTTTACATCTTGTGTGGATGATAAATCATAATTTTCTAATATAACCAAATAAATCTCTGTGTTAAATTATTAGATTTTAACTGGTTTTGTTTGTCGTCTGTGCTATAAAAGTTTCAAAACAAAAGGATATTTACATTGGAAGCACACAACTTTTTAGAAGAATTTTCTGTACCTGTTCTACCTGCGCTTACTGTATCCAATTCAATAATGATTTTTGTGGATTAGAAATGTTTTCTCACTTAAATGTGGGCTTGTTTAAGGAAAGATTCTAAATTACATGACATAAATTTTATCCGATTTAACCCAGTTGTTAATATTCGTTTTTTTTTTTTTTCTGTGGTTGTGGAGTAATCATTACTTGTCTGAGAATGATTTGTTGTGTGCGGTCACTACGGATGACACTTTGGTTATTAGATTTTTGATTCAATGGGCGATACACTAGTGAAAATTATTTTTTATTTATTATGTGAAACGCATGATAAATAAGCACTAGCCGGAGCTAGTTTTGTTGCATAAATTTATTGTGTGTCCAGTTCAAAGTTTTAGTAGATGCACTGCTTTGAAAACAAAAAACACTTGTTGAAGCTTTTTTTTTTTTTTTAGAGTTAACTCTGTACAATTATCCTTCCTCCCTTTTTTTTGGTAATATTTATTGATTGAGCTTTATGATTGCTATGAAGAAAATCTTTAATTAATTGGATCAATCTAATTATAGGAATTTAATTGAATTAATTTTATGTCATTACCATTATCCGATTACTGATTCTGCAACCTGATCTAAATTCAATTAATATTTTTCTATTTTGAATAAATTGTTTTATTCTCATTACACCGTTTAATAACAGTTTCATGCAAACGTATAGCCAGAGGCATTTTCCTTTTTTTGTTTACTCAACATCGTTCTTCATTATTATTAAATAACTTTAATGTTGGCTTGATTTCTTGAATTTATTTGTTAAAGCATTAAATATCTACTTAGGAGAGAATAATGAGTGTTTCGTTGTGCTTTTTACTGTACTCCCTCATATAAATGCCACACCATAACATTATTTTTCTAATTTTACAGACGATTTAAAACATTTTTTATTTTTTCTCGTTTTCTCTTTGTAAAACTTAAAAGCGAATAAACGAGAGCGCAAAAAAACTGGTAATAAAAAAATTAATTTAAAATAAATTACGTACGGGATATGGGAATTGGTGCTTTTTTTTTTCTTTCTTTTTCTTTTTTTAATATAAAATATTAATGATTATTCGTTTTATATTTTAATGAATAACTTTAGCGAAATTACTTTATAAACGTTTCGTTGTTTTCCTTATTTACGTAAACGTAAATTTGTTGCTTGAAAAGCTATCGAATTTCATATTTTAATTTTTTTTTTTTTTTTTTTTTTATAATTTCCATGTTATATCCAATCGCTTAATGTTGTCGCATTAGCATTGGTAAACATTTATTAAAATAAATAATAAAAAAAAAAAATTTGTATTAAGGGTGTATTAAGTTAAATGATAAAACCGTAGATAAATTATCTATTTACCACCCTTAGAAAAGGTCAATAAATTAATAAACTAAACCAATATCAATTGCATATGTTGATAAATAAATTAGCATAAATTATTGTTACCATTGTCAACCACTTACCACTTTAAGATAAATTAATCTGTGAGCTTTAATGCGTTTCTATTTTTTTTTATATCTCTCTCTCTCTCTGAATAATTTTAATAAAACTTTGACTTTGCACATGACTTACTTAAGTTAATTTTCATATTATTTTTGTGATTTATTATTTTATAACCGGTTGTTACTAAAGAAACTAAATTGTCTTTGGCTGGTTCACACAATGAAAATAAATAAACGCCACAGTCACAAATATAGTTTTTTCGTTTTGTTATTAAAGAAGAATTTATGTAAGAAACGTGCTTTTTTCCATTGTATAATATTAACAAATATAAAAACTAATTTATAATTTATGTATTACGTTTTATGTCCTATGCTTTTTTATCACTTGCATACACACAAACATATATTCCTTGTTCGTTTTTATTATTTACTTAACTTAACTCATATATGCTGTTTATCCCGGTTATACAGTTTTTTTTTTTAATTTAATTTTTAATAGAAAAATAATAAACTTTAAAAGCACAATTTCATGATAATTATTAAATAAAAATAAAAAAATTAATTTAATTTAATTAATCCTGTTATGGGAATAAAACATTTTTTTTCTTGTGTCTCCAAATTTCCCTGTCAAGGTGAAATAAGTTTTTCTTCTTGTTTTACGCGCGTACGTACAGTTTAGGGGATGAGAAAATAAATATAAATGTCCCTTGTTGCTAACAATTTAATAAAAGTTAAAATATCTAAACGTGATAAACGCGTTAAAGTAAATATCGGACGTGGAATTTTTTTTATTTTTCCTACAACTTTTTATTTGTGTTGTCGCGTTAACACCACCATTGTGTCCACTATGTCCTATCGAATTTCATTTAGTTTATTTAGTTTATTTTTTGTTGTTATTAAACCATCAATGGATAATCATTAACAAAATTAAATATTTAAATAAATAAATGTATATAGGGGGTGCTGTTTTGTGTTTTTACACCCTTATATGTTTTTTATTAATAAAAATTAAATAAAATTATTATTATTGGAAAATTTCACTTAAATTAATAATAAAAATAAAGCCAACCACCCCTAAAGCTGTAACTTTAACTATTCATAATTAATTAATTTTAATTAATATTCAATCAAATATTTAATTGGTGATAACTGAGTTTTTTTTTTTAGTATTTTAGTTTAATTAATTAATAATCAAATCTGTTGTATTACATTTTTAGCAAAACTTTAAAGCTCTTTCGAATAATAATATAATGATTATATATAGGCTTGTTCTATGGATCTTTAATGATTAAATAATTTATTAAATAAACTATGTGTCGTTGTAGGTTATGGAAAACAATAAGCTTATATGCCTTGGAATTAAGTTTAAAAATTCTAATTTCTTGTGTTATCATTAGAAAACAGTTGAGCTCCACTTTTTGTTTATTTATCTTCGCTAAAACGGAAATGGAAAAGATGTAAAAACAATAATTTTTTATTAATTTTATCAAGGAGCTTTTTATTGTTTTTTTTTTTTTTTCTTTTCCCATGTTAAAAACTGTTTGATTTGTTAAATTTCCAATAACAAAACTTTTATCAAGTAGCCGTACAGTAAGATTTAATTATGTTTCGCAAAATAATCGTTGTGCTTTAAAACTAAAACTAAAAAAAAAAAAGTTAAACTTGGCTTTACTTAACTCACAAACACTTTATTCAAATTTTTTTTTTGTTTTTCATTTTTCAGTTAATCAACATGAGTAATTTGTTTCTTATTTAAAGGGAAAACTTTTTTTATTTTCTGCTGTACTTAAACTTTTCGTTTAAACAAAATAAAAACTTTTAAGTCAAAAGTCTAATCAAAATTAACGATTTTTATAGGAGACAAACCGAAGCAGTAGTAAGCAGCAGAAAAATGTTTTGTTATATGTTATGTATGGTAGGGGAATGAGTTGGAATTTCATCTCATTTGTGATTCTAATCTGTTTGTACGTTTTTCTTATTTTCTTATTTTATGCTTGATGCTTGACGGTTGATTTTAGCCTATGGTGTTCGTATTTATGTCTTAAATAACACCACAAACAAAGTTTTTCTCATTTCATTTCTTTCCAAATGCAAATTTATTATTAAAATTAAATTCCCATTTTACTTAATTCATTATAATTAATTAGATTCTGAGGTGCGAATAATCTAATTTAAGATTAATAAATAAATAAATAATTTTAATAAAACAAACAAAAAAAAAAAAAAAAAGAAAATAGCGAAGCTTTTACGTTTTAAAGCTAACAATTTTTTCTTTAAATAATTTATAAGAAAATACAATTTGTACAAGCGAATAAAACTTAATTAAGTTTTTTTCTTTTTTTGTATATTTGCTATTACGTCAAGCTTTTTCCAGAGTTATCACTAAACATACATACAAAGCTTATTTTTATAGCATCTAGAAAACCGTCTTTATATATACAGTTTTATATTTAATGCTGTTTTCCTGTTTGTAAATAGTTGTTTCAATCAGGAAACAAAATAAAATTTAGCAAAAAGAAGAAAATCTATTTCATCGTAATTTTAGCAATTTTTTTCTTCTGCTTCTCCTTCGACTTCTACTCTTCGTTTTCTTTATTAATTTTGAAAAATTCAATTTAAATTGTGGCCGTTCTTCGATGAAAATAAATAAGAAAAATGTTTAATAACAAAAAAAAATTAAAATTTCTTTCCTTGTGTATTTGGATTTTTGCTGTTGCTACTGTTGCTGATGCTGATTTTTTTTTTACCTCCATTAGTTTTAAACATCAACAGCAACGTCTACAACAAGAAAAAAAAATAAATAAATAAGGAAAAGTCAATAAACAAGTCAATAAACAAGTAAATAAATAATTGTATTGGAAAAACATAATTAAAAAATATTTTTAGCATGATGAAAAGTGTTTTACATTTTTAATTAATTGTTAGAGAAAATGATTTTAGTTGATGATTTTGTTGTTATCCCAAGGAAATGAAGTGTTTTTTACAACAACAAGAAGAAAAATAAAAAAATAAAAACATTCTGTATTATTTCTGTAAGTAGTTAAAGGACGTGTGATTTGTTAATGGGTGTAGGATCCTTCACTGTTTACACAAAGAATCAGGCTGACATTTAATTTATGTTGTAGAAATAATTTTGTGACTGCCACGGTGCATACTAGGTGTAATAGCACTCGTGAAAAAATAGAGAGAACTTTTCAGGTATAAATTCAAGCGACACTTTAGCTGTGTCTACCACTTTTTTGCTGGCTGGCTGTTGAAACGATTGAAATTTTATTAACAGTCCTTGTTAACTGAATAAAGTGTGATGTGTTACGTGTAGGTATAGAAAATTAACCTGTGTTTAACAAATCAAAATTATCACCTAGTTTACCATGGATTCTATAAGGGTTGTAAAATCGTTTTTCCTTTTTTTTTTTTGCTTTGTTTCTCATTTAAATAGAAATCCTTTTCTCTCCTTTATTTATTTATTTTTTTTTTTATTATTCAAACCAATAAATTCATTTTTAACAAGGAGAAATGATCGATTTATTTTGAGGGTACACAAAAAAAAAAAAAATAAAGGAATAAAATGTGTTAGCTCCCTAAATAACCAAGCATTAAATGCCAAAAGTGACCGGTACCTTCCTTATAACAATGACTGTGATGTGAAATATTTTCCTAGTTAAGAATGTTAAGGAAGCTTTCTTACTTCTATTATTATTATTATTATTATTATTGGTTGAAAATCGTTTTGAATTTCAAATGAAGCTTATTGTGTTGGAAAAGCAAAAAAAAAAAAAAAGGGAAGAAAATTGTAACGAATAAGGGTTACGAAAATGTCCAAATAAATTTCTTTTCAACGAAAACGGATTTTCTGATGAATTTTTTAAACTTTGAATATTTATTTGTCCAATTTAAGAAGGATAAAAGAAGCTTTTTTTTATTTCCTTTAAAAGTCTAAAGGTTAAATTATATTATGATAATTTTTCCCATATTTATTTTTGGGGTGTTTTAATTTTAGCCTACTTTGATTTTTATAGCAGGTAATAGCGTTGTAAACTTTGAACTTCCTGTCTATCAGCTTTATTCATATGTTTTACTGATAATTATGAACACATTTAAGCCACTATGGTGGCTAAATACAGTGGTTAAAAATTTTTACAAAACTTGTGGCAAAGGATTGGGAAGCCACAATAAAAAAAAAAACGAATGTTTTATTGTGGCTTCATGTTTATATGGGAAAATAAATCTTCTGTGGTATGAATAATTTAGCGTATTTAAACTATTTTATTTATAAACATAACAACAGATAAAAAATCAATGCTTTAAATTTGGTACTTGTTTATATAAAAGCTTTAATGTTGCATAAACAATTGTAAATTCCCTGGAATAAATCATTTTATCTTGTTTATGCCGGTTTGTCTATACAAAGTGCGTACACGTTTATCACTATTAAGTGGATGGGAAGGCAATAGTTTTTGCTGTAAAGTGACATAAAAAACTTAGATTAAGCTTTCGGTGTTTTATTTAATTTTATTTTTAATTTAAATGTAATTTCAAACAGCGTGACAAGTGGAATGCGTTTATTTTCTAGCTTTTATTGAATAAAGACAGAAGAATTTTTTTTGCTTAAGACTGCTTGAAAAATGTTTTTTTGTGACATTCCAACAACGAATATAATTAAATTTCACGTCTAGCTGGTTTTTCGGCAGTTTTTTCTTTCATTTTTTTTTATTTTTTTTATAGAGAAATTAAAAAAAAAAACAATTCGGTGAAATGATTAATTTTCGAAGGTATTTGTTGAACTAAAGTAAAGTAAAATAATTTTAATCAATATTTATCAATCGTGTATACGGGATATATACGTAAATTTAAATATGAAAAAAAAAGGTATTTTGCTAGTAATGAAAAATAATAAAAAAAAAAAAGGAATTGAATAATCAGCTAAATGATTTTGAACTTTCGTTATCTGGGTAACGGCAACCGTAAAATAAATAAAGAAAAAACAAACAGAAATGAAATGAAATTGGAAGCAGAATATCAAACGATGAGAAAATTCGAATTAATAAACGATTTAATTAAATCCAGATGGAATTTTACTTTCTCTATGTCCATTCCTACAATTTTTCTGTTTTCTTTCTTTTTCTTTTTTTTTTTTGTTGGAATTGTTTTGTGATTTAAATCAAGATCTGTTGTTGGGGTTGAATTTCTATAGATGTTAATAGACGTTTTAATTTTTTTTTTTTTGTTGACTACGAGTAAACAATATCAACGTTTCTACACGCACACACACAAACAGATAAAAGCAAAGAAAATGCCGAAATTTTTCCACTGTACACAGTGACCTTTAACCTTTCTGTGGCGACATCCCACTGGAGAGTGAAAATTAATAGAAATTTTTTATACACAGAAATATTGATGGACGATGATCATCGAAGCAAACAAAACAGTAGGCTGTTGATGATGATGCTTTTGTTGTTTTGCTGCTACTTCTTTATTATTTATTAATGTAAAACAGAAGCAAACTTTTTCTCCCTATTTTTAAATTTGGGGTTTCTGTCATTTTTTACCTATCTTGATTTTTGATCATTTTTTATGAGAGTTTTCTGTCATTCTGCTTTTGATTATTTTATTAACACGGGTTTAACCCTTTCTTACATTTTTTTTTCTGTTTTTTTTTTTTTTTTAACTTTTATTACCTTGATTTGGAAAATTAATTAAAGAATTTTTTTTTTAATTGTGCACATTGGATATATCACTAACGGTGACTTGCTTTGGTTAAGTTATTGGTGGTATGTGATGTGTGATATACAAGTCTCTGTACGGTTATAAAAGCGCCTGTAATGCTTAATAAAAAAAAAGGGATAACGTAGTGTAGCGTAGTGTAGATTATTGTCCATCCAGTCTCATTTCAGGGATCCCATACACCTGTTTAATACTTGCCACACTGTATTTACTTTGAAAAATAATGAATATACTTTGTTTAATTATTCAATTAGTATGAAGCAAGCTTTTCACATTGTTTTGCTACTTTTTTTTAAAATAGTTTCTACCTTTAAAATGATGAGAAATTTGTTATACAAATGCAAATTGTGTAATTATAATAACAACTAATTACATAAGTCTTAATTAACAGAAGAAAATGTTAAAAAATAAAATTTAATAAAATAGGGGACGCAGCCTTATTTTTTCTTTCATTTAATTATTTAAACATTTTGTGCTTTTTTTTTTTTTTTTTTTTTGTGTGAAACAGATTTGCATTACATGAAGGAACGAATTTTTTGTGAATTAATTTATGATTTTGCGCTTTTATTTTTTTCTTCTCGCTGTTACGAATAAAATTGTTATCTAATCAAATTTACAAAAAAAAAGTGTGAACGTAATAATTATGTTTGTTAACGGAAAGCAGAATAAAGAATTGAAGGGGATGCTTTTTGTGCTTTTTTTTTCATTTATTCATTCATTCGTTGCTTTCTTAGAGTCGTTAAATATGATTAAACCAAGCAGCCAGCAACAAACAGTATTGGCGAGACGTAATCAATTGGGAAATTTTATTTTTCCATTTTATTGGAAAACATTGAAACATTTATTGCTGCCCTTTTTTCTATTTTTCTATTTTTTTTTTTTCGTGGATAATTTAAATGCAATTAAAATAATGAGTTATCTGTAGCAAGGCGACAAGAAAGAACAAAATTTTTAAAACAGATTATTGCTGCTGAAAATGTATGAATTCTACGTACTGACTAAGCTATTATTCACTTTGTATAATTTATTAAAGCTTTTACTCTGTTAATACATTTTTTTGTTAAAGCGATTTTTTTTTTAATGTATTTGAACAAAGGCAAAGTTCATTTAATGTTTTAGCGAACAATAAACCTTAACAGAGTACCTTTGAAGTACTGGAAATTCAATTAAAATTATTTAATTGATGGAATTTCTTATTTTAATTCATTCAAAGGGACAAAAGATTTCTGTTTTTTAATTTTTTATTATTATTAAAAAATGATAGATACTTAATTGACAAATGCTGACTTATTAGAGCTTATAAAAATTGACAAGGTTTTTTTATTTTATTTTTTTTTTTCGGTGTAATTTCAGTGTATCCTTCGCTTCATTTCATTTGAAAAGTATTCAAAAGTCAGCATATTATGTCTTGTGTTAGTTAAAGAAAAGAAAAAAGAGAGAAGAATATTTACATGGAAAGTCCACCCCAAAAACCGTAACCATCAACATTAAAATTTGTACGCACAAACAGTAATTGCATTAAGTTTGAAAATTATATTTTCACAGATCATTTCTATTCATTTCACGTTTTATTTTCCCCTCTTTCGTTTGCCTGTTGTTGTTGCTGCTGATGTATGTCTGCATAAAAAAAAAAGCTGTTAAAGCTTAATTTTAATTTAATGTTTCTAACATTTTCAAGAGTGTAATTATTTTTATTTAAATTATGCTTTTTTGTGCGGTGTATAAAGCTTTTTTGCATTTTATTTTACTCAGTTAACCAGTGGCGAGTATGGTTTATTGAAATGTGATTTATTATTTAGAAAATTTCTGATTATTATTCATTATTTGTTTTTATTGTACAACAATAAATCGTCCTTTAGCTTGGTAAATTTATTGGAAAATTATAAAGATTTTACGCAAGCAATGAAATAGTTTTACCTTTTACCAGGCGTCAACATTTGTAATTTTTTCTTAAACTTTCTGTAAAACATTCCAGCCCACCTGTTTATTATTTTTTCTGTTTTGTTGCTATGTGTGAGAGGATAATAAATTGTGTACACACATTAAGGGTGTTTTTTTGTTGTTGTTGTTGTTTCTGGCTGTTGTTATATAACAAGAAAATGTTAGTTTTCTGTTAGTTTATTTACACAGACCAACGCACCAAATGGACCAGATCAATTCAATTAAATTTAAAGTTTTTCTATGATAAGAAAAATGTAAAAGCTTTACGTAAGATTGGTGGAAATGTTTGGTAATTTTATTTAAATTATCCATGACGTATAAATAAAGAAAGAAAACAAAAAACAAACGGAATAAAAAAATGTTTTTTTTTTAATTAAAAGCTTTTTACAAATGCTTTAATTTAATTAATAAACAATGCAGAACGCAATTAAAATTGTATTTTTATATAAATAATAAATATAATTATAATTATAATAGGAATAATAGTAATAAACATTATTCTTTGTCTTTTTTATATTCTTGTGCAGCATTTAATGACATTATTTTTATGCTTTTTTGCTTTGTTTATTCCCCCTTTTTTTTCTTTTGTTTGTGTGTGGGTGTGTATTGCAAAAAGCATAATTTTAATTTCCGTTTTATTATTATTATTATTTTATTTTTATTATTATGAATTAAATAATTAAAAGAAAAAAAAATTTATAATTGAAATGTTGTTTTGCTGTTTTCCAACAATTTAATGTCAATTCATTTAAATGTATTGCATAATATTTTATGAATATTAATTAATTAATTTTTTTATTGTGGTTTCTTGTTTATTTGTATTAATTCAAATTCAGTTGAAAACGAGCTTTTGTTTTTTGTTTAAAAACTGTTATTGCTGCGTTTAGTAAATCAATTTTTAATTTTTATGACGTTGTTGCCTGAGCTTTGAGTTGGCTAAAAACAAAATAGCTTTAATTGAAAGGCTAGCAGCAACAGCATTTAATACCTAAACTAACATTATGTTTGTTATAGCAAAAGTTTTGCACCGCAATAATAATGCTTAAAAGTTTGATCGAAATCCCTACGTTTCTTCAACATTTTTATTTGTCATTTTGGCGGGGGTGTACATAGCATACAATAAATAATATTAAAAATATAAAGTTGAAATCGAATATTGAAATGAAAAAACGAATGAATTAATTCTCATGTGATTTGGAGTTTTTACCATATTTCGCTTTGGGGAGCTTTTTTTATTGTTTGTTTTTTGTTTTGTTTTTTTTTTTTTAAACGAAATTAATTTTGTTAATTGGTGTTAATTACAGTATTGAGCATAAGCTCTATTAATGTTTAGATATAATTATTAATTAATTTGCCGTTGAGGATGATTTTTGCTGTGATGAAAGTTTTTTTTTTTTTTTTTTTTTGTTGCTTTGATTTTCGGTAAACAAAAGGATTAACCGAAATGTAATTTGTTCGATGTTATTATGTTGTTAGTGAAGTAATTATCATTAGTAAGCTTTTATTAATTGATGCTCAGTTAATAATTTTACGGGTATTAGGTTTGTCTTTTCAATTTTTTTGTTTCGTTTTTTTGGGTTGTTTGCTTTTTATCTTTATTACTAATCACAATAAAAATGTTCTTTGTTTTTTTTTAAATTAAATTAAAATTATGTTTTGTTTGTTTGTGTGTGTGTGTGTATTTGTAATAAAAATAGATAGGGGATACGCTGCTGCTTTAATAAAACAATGAAGTATTATTGCTTCTAGAAAAAATACGTTTTTTTTTTCTCTAGAGAAATTTTTATTAACTTTCTAACCAGAGATTTTCTTCTATTTTAACGCTGTTTGTATAATTTTTTTTTTTTTTTTTTTTTTAATTAAAGCTTTTATTGAGTGCATTAAATCGTGCTTAGTTTGGTTTTTAGTTTATTATTATTTTTAGTTGTTGAGTAACTGCTACTGGTGTGACTATTGATTCGTTTTTTGTATGTCATTGGTGTCATCAAAGCTGTTTAAATAAAAACTTAACGTTTGACGGAGCTTTTAATATTTTATTTATTTAAAAAAAACATTGAGTTTTAGTTTTTAGAAACCTACTCATAATTTTTGATTAAAAAAAAAAACAGAACAAAAAAAAGAATAAATCGAAACGCACTACATCACTACCCACCCTAATCGTGGTGTGTGCACACGTTTATTATTAATTTTATTTCACAAAACATATTAAATATAAAAATATATATATATATATAGAAAAAATAACAAAGAGATTGTAAATTTTAATGAAGCCACAAATGTGTAATAAATTATCAACATGTTGTTGGATTCTTTTCGTTTATTAATTTCTTTTTTCTTTTTTTTTTTTTTGGTGCTGCTACTGTTGTTGTTGTTGTTGTTGTTGTTCGCTGTTTAAAAGCTTTTATTTTTTATTTCTCTATTACTTTTTCCATTCAATTTATATATATTTTTTTATTATTATTCGTAGTTAAAATTAGAATTTATTTGGTTTGAGTAGATTTCACCGTGTTATTATTATTGCTGTCTAGCTATTAAAAGCGTTGATTTAAGTAGTTTTTGTTAGAAGCTCTTTTCTGAACCGTTTAAGGCTCAAAGAATTCTTTTTTTTTTCGCATTTTAATTCTGAACTAATAGATACTAATTTTACATTTAATTAACTGTTGCTTAATGCATAGATGAACAGGGAATTTTTAAGTTCAAAGTTAATTAGAAATATTTTTATTTTTTTTTTTGCTCATTTAAATTGAATGAAAAATTCTTGTTCAATCAAAATGATTAATGCTGGAATGGAATTATGCTTTCTGCTATTATTATTCGAATTTTAAAATTAATAAGAGATAAATTCTTGCTGATTATGAATAAAATTGTATAAATGAATAAATAATAAATGATTGATTGTGAAGAGAAGATGAAAAGAAGATGAAATAAATTATTTAAATTTTTCTCTATGTGCTTTTCGATGTATTTTACTATTTACTTCGATTTTATTTCATTCCGCTTGATTATTAAGTTGTTAATATTCTGTAGTGTTTATTACATTCTCCTATTTTTTATTTATTTATTTATGTAATATTGTTAGTGAAATAGAAATGTGAAATCAATAAAATATTATTTTTGGTAAATTGATTGTAGTTTGTGTCTTGTGTTTTTGCCTCTTCGCTTTCTTAACGTAAATAGAAAAGAAAACAAACATTAAGTGAAATTACTTGTCAATGTAATTTCGATAAATACAAAACCAAAAAAAAAAAAAAAAAAACTAAAGACAAGATGACATAATTTCATGTTGAGAAAATTGGATTAGAGCAGCGTAGTTACTTTGCAACGTTGTCACATAAATAATGAAAATAAATTTTAACATTAATTCATATAAAATTATCTACAAGCAAACATTATTATGTTAATTGTATTAAAAGAAAGAACAGAAAAAAAAGCAAATAAATAAATAATACATTTTTTTTTTGTGTATGAAAAAAATTCTGTGGAGACGCCAATTAATTTTATTTTTTGAGAAAATTTATTATGTGTAGTGACGCCAAGGTTTCTAGTTTTATTGAGATAATTTAATAATTTTCTGTTCAGTTTCTATGGGCTTTATCAGTTTTTCTATTTTTCCGTTTTTTTTAGTTGTGTGATTTATTTATGTAGAGAACTAAACTAGAAAATTCTATTATTTGGTTTTTATTTTACGTTGTTACTGGGTTTGTATAGATGTATATAGAGCTGTTAGTCCCTTTTATTGATGTTTTTATTCGTTTGCTTTATTATTATTATTTTTTTTTATAGAATAAGGACAAAGCAAATTGATGAATTTCCGTTTGACGAAAAGCTTCTTCTTTTTTCATTAAGTCTTTTCTCTTTATTGGTTACGAAAATAAATTATTGACATTTCAAACAGATTGATTGTGAGTCGTTGTTGATAGATTTTTTTTTCTATATTACTATCAAGGACGAGAAAAAAAAAGAAAAAAAAAAAAAAAGAAACAGAAACAAGGGGAAAAAAGGAATGTTAATATGATAAAACCGAAAAATTTAGGGATTAAATAGTTGGTAATTAAAACAAATTAATTTTCAAATATCCGTTTCACATAATGAAACATTCTAAAAACTTCGGGGTTTTTTTTTTCTCTTGAAACAAAATCATTATTTCTTTTTTCTAATATCAAAGCTTTTTTCAAGTGATGCAAAATCATGCTATGCTGACATAAAAATTCATGAAGAAAAATCAAACAAACTAGCTTTTTGTAGAAAGTGTTGAAAATGCAATTTTTATTATTTTTCCTTTCTTTTCTTACTTAAGTTAAGTGATATTGATGCTGAGGGGGGGGCACTCAGTTTCTTTGCTTGAATACAAAAAAGAAGAGAAATACTTTGTTTCATTTTGTTACATAAAGTTATTAATATATTTGAATAAATTTATGCATTAAAGCTACGTTTTAACGAATACGCATTGAATTTATAACTTTATTTAAGAAAGTTTTCTGTGCTTTTATAGCGATGACTCAACTCATGATTAATTATAAACAACATATGTTGTTGGTGGATTAAAATTTAATTAAAGTTTTTCTTGTTCATATTCTTGCTGTTGTTTTGTTGTTATTGTTGTTGAAACTGATATCTTGTATAACAGTGGAGACGCCCGTTGAAACTAAAAACTCTTGCTTGGTAATTTTAAAATTTAATCTAATTAACACCTAAACTATACTTTATTTATTTATTTATTTATCTCTATATAAAAGGTTAAACATTTTCCATGACTTTTATGTACATATATTTATGTATTATATATATATAGAGAGAGATCCAGCGAATGATTAACTTTATTAAAATTTCACTTAAACATTTATTAGTAATTTTATTTATATAGAAAAAAGAATCAGAAGAGACTACACAATACTTATGCTTAAACAGTGTGTGTGGGTGGTAGATTTTTTTTTTCTTTAACTATACGAAAATTTAACTTAATAAATTAAGAAAGTTTTCTATAGAAATTTTCAATATATAAGTGGTTATTGTTAGAAATTGTTTGGATTTTTCTCGTGTTAGAGGCATAATAATTCATTAAATGGATATGTTATCATGTGCTTTTATTATTACTGTTCTTCGTATGTTTGAAAATATGTAATTATTTTTAGGCATTGTAAGATGATATGTTATTAAAATACATAAAGGGAAAATTGTTCTAACAAAATGTGAATTAAAATGTAATTTAATACATGGAAGATGGAGTTGGAGATGGATTCAGTTCCATTTATATTTATAGATGGAGAAAAAATAAAAAAAAAAAAAAAATAGAAAAACAATTAATGCTTTCAAGTGGTTACATTTATTACTTAATTTTTTCTTTTTTTTAAACTAAATTATGTTCTCTTAATAATATTAAAATTATATTAATGGTTGGGGGGTTTTTCGCCTTTTTTTGTTACTGTTAACAGCGATTTCATTCTAAGGACATTGTCTGGATTTAACGATTATTACATATATAGAATTCTAAATAAACTTAGATATTAAAAGATTTTCTACTTAACACATAAAATATGTATATAGATATGTGTGTGTGTGACTAAGAATCAAGAATGAAAAGTGCTTTCTCTGCCGTTATTCGTCAACCATCTATGACCTTTATTTTTTCTTATATTTTCTGTTTTTATGTTTAATTTTTTTCTTTCTTTTTTTTTACTATAACATTGGTCATAATAATGCAAAAAAAAAAAAAAATGAGAAAGAATTTTTTTTTATTATAACATGAATAATTTTGAGGGAAATCTGTTTGTGGTGCCTTATTTTCTGCTTTAACATCATTAACAAAACACTGAGTGACGACTTTATTTATTTTTGTATGCCAGAGCTTTGTCATTACTTGTTTAAATAATGTTAAAAAAAAAAAAAAACGATAAAATCATCTATGAGTATATAGAATAAAATAAAATAAATTGCTGGCTATAACGAAGCTAAAAGCTTTAGGCGTTATAAGAGGTCAACAGCTACGTTTTGTGTTTAATATTTTTTCTCTGACTGTTTGTTGATAATTTGACAGACATTTTGTTTCGTTTCGTTACATTTTCAGCCTCCTTTATTTGCTATTGAGGATTTTTATGCATCATTATTCTGCTAACCCTTTATCCATTAACACTAAAGTAAAAAAAAAAAAAACACAACGAAAAGCATTATTTTAGATTTTAAGCTTGCTACAGTGAACCTTACTTAAAGTTGTCACCAATAAATAATTCAAGTAGATAAAATTTAAAGAGAGAATTTGGGCAACGAAACCGACTAAAAGACTAAAGAATTTTAATAGGAAATAATAAGATGACTTTTGGTAAAATATTTACTAAACAAAAATTACCAGCAGCATCACGTCAACGTATCACCGAACAAAAAACATAAAATTTCTCCACTACATAACTATGCTCGGTGTCGTTTCTTATATGTTTCTATCGAAATTTCTTTATGCTTTAAAGTTTGCTTTTTTATGATATTTATGTTTCATGCACGCATTTGCTATGGGGGTTGGACGCAGTGATTTTTCGTGCAACGTTTTTTGCGTTTTATTTTTATTTTTATAACAAACGTAACGTGCGGGAGGTTGGGAAACAAAAAAAAAAAAAAAAAAAAAAAAAACACAACGAAAAGTATAAATAAAATAAAATTCTATTCGTATCGGGTATGCTGATAACAAAAGGAATAGAGGAAGAAAAAAAAAACTTAAAACCATTCAGCATTGTACATAACACCATTTTGTATATATATATTCCTCCCACTATTTACAAAATGACATTTATTTGTTTCCATCATATATCAACTGTCATAGAAAAAAGGCAAAGAGAAAAAGCTTTTCTTATGCTATTTTAAGCTTCGTTTTGTACTGGTAGTAAGAAACTGTAGTAACTAGAGTAAAATAGCGATATTAACCAAACGGCAGCTAAGTTTGTTTTGTAAAGAACTTTGTGAACACGAGAACACAGATTAAAAATGTTGTAAAATTGTTTTTCTATTTAAAATTTATTTTTATCCATGAACTTTCACTGGCGTTGTGTGTGTGACTAACTATAATACAGGCATAAATAATTTCTACTTGTCTGTTGTTTTAATTTGAAGGATTTTTTGCTTTTGCTTTTAGCCAAAAGCTGCTATTCTCTCTTCTTTTTATTTTTATTTTTTTTTTTTTTGTTGTTTTGATTGAGTATCCTTGGTATTGTGCTGATGTTAGAAGCAAAAAAAAAAAAAATTGTTTATTATCCTTGAAGCTATTGAAAATATTAATGAGTATACATTACAACGCCCATCAATTTTTATTTACGTTTTTCCATCTTCTTTTACTCCCATCAGAGCTTTTTTATTATCTTTAAATTTATTTCTATATGATCTTTGTGCTTTTTTTTGTTGTTTATGTTGTTTATCTGAAATTTTCTTTTTCTTTTTATAAATGTTTGACTTATCGATGTTTATCGATCATAAATTTTTATTAATAAAAAATAAATAAAACGTAAAATGTGGATGAGATTGTTTTGCTTTGCTTTGTTTTGTTTTTATATATTGAGCTTTGATTTAGTAGTTTTAATTCAACTTTAACGTTCCGTTTAATCATTAAATATTTTTGAAAGCATTTTTTTAATGTGCTTTCGCGTAATTTAAATATTAAAAATGATGCATTTCGATAATTATTGATTTTAAAGCTTTTATATAATTTTTGGGAAAAGTTCGTTTGCATTAAAGAAAAAAAAATATTGGAAAAGCTGCGAGGCAGTAGAATATATAAATAAAAACTAAAGCGAAAATTTTTTTCTTTTTTTTTTTTGAAAGGTTACGTCAGTTAAGTCTAACAAATTGCTAAAGTTATTTTATTGCCGCCACCTTTTCTTGTGCTTTTTCTTTTTTATATATTTTATATTTTTTATTTTTTTTTCCACTGTGCCTTAAGTATTTACTGTGCCATAAATGTGTTAACATTGCACACAGTGAACAAAAAAGAAAAAAAAAAAAAATTTAATTTAATTTCATCGTAAATATCGCAAATAAATCAGAGTTATTGAGAGTGGAATAAGAAAGTTTAAAGCTTTCTTTTTTTTTAACCGGGGTTATTAAAAAATAATAATTTCTATCGTCTGTTTCATTTTTTATTACTATTAAACTATTAAAAAAAAATAAAAATAATAATTCTTTTTTTTTTAGTTTTTAATGTACTGTAAAATGTTATTTGAAAGCTTTTATACAATATTCCATCGTACTTTAACGCATGATTAACGAATAAATATTTTTGCTATTCACTTCAAAAGCACTTTGATGTTGTTTTTTTTTTTTATATATAATAAAAAAGTGTATTAAGGTCAACGTAGAATATCGTTGTAAAATGCATAATTGTATAAATTTACTAGCATCCGGTACTTAACTCTGTTTCAGTATTTCATTTCATTTTTTTTTTGCAGTAAAAAACTGGAAAGAAGAGTAATGAAAAATAAAAATGTATTTATTGTATTAAAGTTTAAAGCTTTAATTGAAATAATTAAAAAAAAATTAGTCCAGCTTTTACATAGTATAGCTTTAGTTAATTTAAAGTCTGGTTATTGGTGGAATTTTATTTTTGTTAAATGTATCTTTTGAAAAAGGAATTATGGTTAACAGAAAAAGCTTGTTGTTGCTCCTTAAAAGATTATCTTGTTAAGAGCTTACCTCGTTAAAAACATTTCCTTTTTTTTTTTTTTTTGTTTGATATACGGTTTATGTGAATTATGACAATATTAATACACACACACACACACACACACACATTAATTGCATGAATTTAATTTATTGTAAAGGCGTACATTGTACACACTGGAATGTACAGTTTTTGATTAATAAATGTTCAACAGGTTCAACAGTACCTGATAAATATAAATGATTTGTAACTTTTTTTTTTTCTTTCGCTGTTGTTGCTGCTGCTGCTGCTGCTTTTTATTGATTTCCTTATTATCAAATTTATGTCAATTTTCTGTTTTGCTTCCTCTTTTTTATTATTTTTATTTTTTATCGTTTAAAAATGTCCTTACAGAAGATCCTTAACATTTATTTATTTATTACTTGCAATCGTGTTGTATGGAATTATTATTATAATTTTTTTTTTTTTTTTTTATATTATTATTGACATTTATTATTACTGCTGGAAAAACTGTTGATGTTGTAGGAAAAGTATTATGCTCGATGTGACACGAATAAATCTTCAATCTTCTTCATTATTTTTTATGCTTTTCCTGTTTAACTGTGTAACATTATGCTAAGCTTTCATTATGCTGTCTTCTTTAAACACAAAAACGAAACGAAAGGAAACGAAAGGAAAAATCATTAAAATATCAACGGTTTTACGTGCACCATACAGCATAGATCTTCGATGTTAACTTAATTAGATTTTATTATCTTCGTTTTATTTTTTATTTAATTTTTTTTTATAGAAATCGTAAAAAAATAAAAAAAAGTTAATAATAATCTGCATACGTTTACGTTTCACATTACAGGTCTGCTATGGAATTTTTTTTTTTAAATTAAATAAATTGTAAATTGTCAATCAATGTTGTAATATTATTGTGCTGTTTGCTTGTTTATAATTAATTACTATTTATAATAATAAATATATAAAAGCAGGTGCTTATAAAGGTGCTTCTTTGTGTGAATCCTTGAATTATTTATTATTTAAAGACATGTCAAATCTTTCTATTCTATGCATGGTTATTGATTTTTATTTTTTATATATTTTTCCCCTAGTCTATTTTCCAGATCATAAAATTATTATTCCTTCATGATTAAATTTCATGAAAGTTTCGTTCTACAGTTGATCAAATTGTTCTACATGATTCACCAACCCGCTGTGCTTTATTTATGTTTTTTAAATGCAACTTTACACATTAGTAGCAAGTGTTTCATGAATATTAAACAAAATATTACAGCGTGAGAGAGAGTGGAAAATTTTTCATTTAAAGTACCTTGTTTCGCTGTGTATACCAAAGTGTTTTTTCGTTTTTGTTGATAAATTTGATTCTAAATTTTATTATAACTCAGCATTTACCTTACACATTAACACATGTTTTGTTATTTTTAGTCTGCTTACAAATATATATTTTCAGGCCAACAACAAACACAAAAAAAAAAAAACAACAAGATTATGGTGTGGTGTACAAAATATAAATCAAAACAGGAAGCTTTTTCTGTGTCTTATGCTCAAAATAAATTTATTTTCGAATTTTATTTTTGTTTCTTTAGTGGGTGGCTTTTCTGAGCTTTATTTTTTTTTTTTTATTATTATCCTTACAAATCAATTTGATTATAATTCTCTATTCTTCTTATTATTTTGGTGGTGGTTTTGGTGGTGGATATTTATGATACCGGTAGGTAGGTACATGATTTTTTTTTTTTTTTTATTTAGCTTTGGGTCATTCACATATTTTTTGCAATTTAAAAAAATTTAAATGAAACAAACAGGAAAAAAAAAATAACATAAACTCGTTCTGTCACATAAATAAATAAAGTTTCAACTTTATTTTCTCCCTTTTAGAAAGCACCCAAAAAAAATTGTTTTCCTTTAATTTAATTTTTTTTTTTATTATTCTTTTTCCTAAATGTCTGTCTGTTTGTTTGTTTATGTCACAATGTTAACGTTTCTTTTTTTCTTCCTTCTATAGATGGTAGATGCTACTTTGGCTTAACCAAATAAACGCATCGAACAATAATAGTTAAAAAGGATGGAGAAAGCTATACGCTTTTAGCTAACACACTCAAAAAAAAAATAGAAAAACCAACGATAAGATCTATTTTGTAACAGTAAAAGCTTCTCCACGCCTTTAACTTTTAAAGATTTCGATTTTTTTCGGTTTTCTCTATTTTCTCTCGTACATCTGTGTGGGAGTTTTATTTAATTTTTTTTTTATTATTTTTATTATTTATTTATATAAAAAGAAAAAACGGCAGAAAAGTGGCAAAAATTTATCAAAATAAACAAAATGTGAAAGCTTTATCAATAGAAAGTTATCTCGTTGGAAGGACTTTGAATTTTTAAGCTTTTTTTAAAGTTTTTATGTTTCGTATAAATGTTGTCATTGAAGGATTCTTTTTTTTACTTCTACTATCCAACTAGCTAAACAAAGTTTTATGTTGCTGTTCGGGTTTTTCTATATCTTATCGTGCCAGCAATGTTCAGCTTTGTACAGTTTTCAGGTTTTCTGCTTGTTCTATTTCGGTTTTAGTTTCTTAAAGGAGTTTAAATAGGAAAAACATATGTTTGCATGTTCATCTTGTTGTTTGTGTTTTTCGATGTAAAGAGTTTGGAGGTATGCTTATGTTGCCGTTGGTGGTAATGTTTTATTGGAAAAAGAAAATTTCTGCTTAAATCTATTATGTCGCATAGAAATAGATAGATAATTTACATAATAAATTATAATATACATATGTGTGTGTTAGATAATACTGCAGATTAAGCTTAAGTTTTTTTTTTCTTTTTAAATCTACATTTACTTAATTGTGGTAAATTTATACACAGGATTATGTGTGCTTTATTGTTATTATTATTATTTGTAAAAATACTATGAGCTTTGCTTTCTTGGTTTCTCTTCTTTTTCATTTAATTTCCATTAAATCTTTTAATTTAATTGTTTTAATAGAAATGTACAAGAAAAATTAACAAAACGTTGGAAAAAGTTAAAAAAAAATTGTTTACTGGTTAATAGTATTAAAAACGATTTAAATAATGTTTATGTTAATTGTGTTTACTGTTATATATGTGTTATTTAATTATTTATTTAACAACGACATCAGCATATTAAATTTTTAATACTTTTGTAGCGATGTAAGTAAACAAACGATAAATGTAAATCGTGCAAAAATTACAAATAAATATAATTCACGTGTATGCTTTTAAGCTTTTAAATAATATGTAAATTCAACTAGAATAAAATATTTAAAAATAAAAAATAATACCTGTTGGCTTCTATTTACGTTACCTGCTTAGTCCATTACCCACCGAAACAAAAAATTCATTCAAATCTGTTAATTGCTTGTAAAAAAAAATTCGTAAAAAGTTTATTAAACAAAAAACACCAAAAAAAAAAAAATATAAATTAAATTTCCGTAGTAAAATGTTAAATTTCCTGGCTGCTTAATTAAAAAACAGAAAAGAAAAGCCCGAAAAAAGCACTGCTGCGTTCAAAGCTATAAAACACAACAAAAAAAAAAAAACCTTCGTTAAAGTTTAAGCAAAACGCAGCGCTTTAAATCCTGATTTAATTTGACAATTTTTAAGCTTTCCCCAAAAATTAAATTTTAAAAGACTTTTTTAATTAAAATAACTTTTCTGTGTGTTTTTGTTATAAGCTTAAAGCTTTACCAATATAACCAACCAACCAACCGGCAGTGGCATCAATACAATTTTACAAAGTCATTTGTTATCAGATGGAGAATAATAAAAAAAATAAATAAACTGCGAATGAAAATGTTAATAAAAACTGACAAATATGTCAAAATTAATTAAATAAACAATAAAAAAAAAAAAATTTTTTTATTATATTCTTTCACTATTCGTCGATTAATATTGTTTTTTTTTTTTTTCTTTTATATTTTTATCGCTTGTGATTGATGACATTTCATATTAGAAAAATAAAATAAATAAAAGTTCGTCATTCTATAGTAAATAAAGCTTTTATTTATTTACTTTTCTCTATCATTGTTGATTTTTATTTATTATTATTATTATTATTTTATGGATAAAGGATTATGAATCCCCCAAGTGTAATAAATTTTCATTTTTTCGTCATCATCAGCTTTTATATTTCTTTATACCATATTTAAGGATAATAGTGCTATCAGCAAATGATACTATCAAATCTTCTTAAAAAAAAAATTTTTTTATTAAAACTCTTAAACGTAGAAACGTAGACAAATTAATTATTTATGCTTCAATTATGCCTACAATACACAGTTGTGTTACAAGCTTTAAGCAAAACATAAATATCTATATATATACACTGTGCAAGCTTTTTTAATCTTTAAAAAAAAATCACATTAAAATATTTTGAAATATTTAAATTAAATTAGATTTTGTTTGTTTTAAAAATTAAAATATTTTGGTGTTTTTTGTGTTAGATAAAAAGAAAAAATTTCTTTTTTCGTTTCATTGTGATTACATAATATTAGCATATGTTGTGCAATGATAATAATAAAATAGATTAGAAAATTTATTTCTTAAACAAATTAAATCATATTTTATGTAATAATAGAATTTAAAAAAAGAAAGCACAAATGTTTTTTTTTTTTAAATTCATGCTATGCTATGTGGTGCATTCAAAAATTACACTTAGCTTATATTATTTTAATTTAATTATTTATTTATGTTAAGTAGAAACAGCAATACATATGAATAATGAATAAAAGTTTAAAAGTGATGACAAAAGCTTGACAAAAATTAACTAAGGGATGCTCAATTTTTTTTTTTAATCCAAGTGTCGATACTTTTCATTTTGTTTTGTTAAATCGATTTCCGTTTTCAACGATCTAGTTCCGTATTAAGGGTAGAAATAAAATAAAAAAAAAATAAAAAAAAATTATTTGTATTATCAAAACCGCATTATCACTTTTCATCATCATCAGCACACTTCCTTATTTTTACAACAGGAGCATTTAGTTATTAAATATACAAACACTTGAGAGAGATAATTTCCCTATAACTAGTCCTTGTTACATGAATAAATTGTGAATTGTGAGAAGGAAACATAACAAATCAGTATTTTGTTGGGTGTATAGGGGTGTGGGTGACAGAGAGCTGTTAAACTTTTTCCTTTTTTTTAAATAAATAAATAAATAAAGCAAGGATGACTTACATTACATACAATGTACTTAGTATAATCCATTCATTTTATTTATTTATAGAATTTTTTTTTTTTTTTCCTTTATTTATTTTATTTCAACACAAAAAACCCTTAACATTATCACATTCCCATCTATGGTGGGCGGGTGGTAGTATTTTTTATTTTTATTCTTAAATCGTTTTTTGTGTTTTTTTTTTTTTTTTCAGTTCTGTTCTTCTCTCTGTTTTCGTTTATCTATAAACAGGGTGATTGAGGATAATTTTTTTTTTTTTTTATTCTTTTAAATTAATTTCAATTCGTCTGGGTAAAATGTAAAGCCAGCCAACAAGCCAGCCAATTCGGTTGTTAGTAAGCTAACCACTTAAATACTTTATTACTGTTACTACTGCTAGAAATGGTTTGGAACAGGACGGTAATTTTCATTAAATATTAAAATCGTGATTTTATTTTATTTTTGGGGAATGTTTAACTGTTTTGAAAAGCACACTACATAGTTAAAAGTTAAAGTTTGTTGCTGCAACCACAATTAATTTACAATTGTTAAGCTTTTATTTTATCGAAATTACTGATAAAGTTCATTCGTTTAGATTTTTGTTTATTTCGATTAATGACTGATACTGATGTTTTAACTTAATTACAAGGAGTTTTTTTGATCACCTTGTTTATCGAGGTATAAATAACGCAACACATTTTCTACTTTGTTTTTAATACATTTTTTCCAATTTACATTTCTTTAAACACAACAAAAACACAACAAAGATAAAATAAAAACCGAATTTCATTCTTTCTTTTGTTAGTGTTGCTTGTCTTGGTCTCATCCTTTTTAGAAGCTTTTATATTTTATTTTTCATGTGCTTTGTTGTCTTCTGTTGTCTTGTTTTGGGTAGAAAAATTTGTTTTGTCTTGTTTTGTTACCCAGAATTTATTAAACGAAAGATAAAGCGTTGTGGCAATTTTATTTGTTTTCCTTATTATTGTTATAATTATTCAGCGCCTTCATTTACTATAATAGAGTTTTTGTTTGGTTTGGTTTCGTTTGGTTTGTTTGTTTTAAATTTACAGTAGAGAAAGCTTGGCTATGTTTTGTGATTTTTATTTTTATTTATTTAAATTGTCTTCTGATAGAAATTTATAGAAATTGATAAGAAAGCTTTAAAAAATCAATCAAGATTATTAATAAATTTTTTTTTTATTTTTTCCAGAATATTTATGGCAGAATAAAATAAAATTGAATAAAAGTATTAAATCCAATGATGACTGATTGTTATGGTGATGATTCCCATTCAGCCTCTGATCAGGATGAATTGGTCGGAGGCTCAACATCAGATTTAGATGATGATATGACTGATGTTGATGAAATGCAATTTAGTATTGGCAAATCAATATTAGGATGTAATAATAATATTGATTCTGGTTGTACAACAACGACAACAACAAATTCATTATATAATTGTAATAATAATAGCAACAGCAACAACAACAGCAATAATAATAATAATAATAATAATGATTGTCATGATATTGATAATGATAAATCAAATATTAAATCAAAATCAATACTTATGTGTTATGGATTAGGACTATTGACAACATCATTTCTTTTACTTATTGTATTTCCACTATATTATCGTCAACTAGAATTAGGTGGTGACCATTATAATGGTTATGGTGGTGTTATATATATATCATCTATAACAACAATATTTTTTATAACAGCTGCTGCAATAGCCAGTTGGGCATATAAATGGAATATTAAATTTTATAAATTTCCCTTCTCATGTAAAAGGTAAGTGTGCGACACACGTGATGGTGATGATGATGAAGGAATCTTTCCTTCTGTCTTATTTTCCGTATACACTAAATAAAAAAATATCACATATAACCTGCATCATAAACTACCCTTAAAACACATCCACCAAATACTCTCGATGGTTATTTTCTTTTCGTTTCTTTTTTTTATGCTGAATTAAATATATTCTTTTTTTTTTTTTTTGTTCTATACTCTTGTGTTTCGGATTTAACAAGCGAATACATAAAACAAGAAGAAAAAAAAAAGCAAAAATAAAATAAATAATAATAAAACACAAGAAGGAAAAGCTCCACATAACCAACAAAATACACGGCGGTTACCGTTCACACAAGGAAATAAAATTTCTTTAAGGGCGGGAAGTAAATAATTTTCATACAATTTTAACAGAAATTACAACGAATTTTCACATAAAATTCCATAAAAAAAAAAAACTATTTTCAAAATGTCCAAGATGAAATTGAAGTGATTTTGTATCAAATCACCCAAAAAAAGAAAAAAAGAATAATAAATATTTATTCAACGAAGTAAAAGTAATTCATGCCATGAATTCAAAGCTCTATCTTTTGATAACAAATTTCGCAACATATGAATACGTCATGAATAACATAAAATTTTATAGAAAAATATTTAAAATTGAGTAGCGACGACGACATTCGTAAATAGATAAGAGTGTGAGAATATCGTATGGGAGTCGTAAAGGCAAAAGAATTGTAACTTCCATCCATGTTAAAATTGATTGGACTTGATTTACTTTCTGTTTTATTTCTATTTTACATAATTTTTCACCCCCATCAAATATCCTTTGTTCAATCATATTTCCCATTTTTTTTTTTCATTCGTTTTTCTTTCTTTTATTAAGTTTAGCAAAATTTTCTCATCCTTTTTCTCCTTAAAGATTATTAATAATATCACTTTGCTGTGGAATTGCTGGTATTTTATGTACAATTAGTTCATTTCGTCGTGTGCCATGCCATTTACAGGATCCACTTAAAGGCGCCGCACTGGTTTACTCATTAATTTTTTATTTTTTCTTTTGTCGAAAAGGTAACAAAAAAAAAAAATTAAAAAAAAAATTAAATATTTCTTGTTTTCTGTTCAAAAAATGATTTAATAAAAAAAAAAAAAAAATTCTCTTCCCTTTGTTTTTTAATTAAAGTAATGGGACTACAGAGAATCTTTTCAGCAACAACCGCTGTTGTTGGACTTTTTATTTCTGTTGATTATGGTTTATGCGATGAGTTTCGTTGTCGTGGTGCCGATATAACAACAGAACCGATACCAACAGTCGGATGGCAAGGTAGAGCCGTTTGGACACTTTTATATGTTGCTGGCATTGCATTATGGACATTACATTTATCTTTATTAGAAGCACATGTTATTACAATGCCTGGTGTAATTATTATTCATTCATTTTTTTTTTTTGAAGTCCTTTATTTAATTATTTTTACGTTAATTAAATTACAGAATTCATCACAATATTATTCACCACCAGCAAATTTATTAACAACTGTATCCAGAATTGTATCAAATTCAGATCCACTGTTACCTGAAACACCGGTGATAAAGGTGCCAAAACAAAAACCAAAACCATTACATATAATCGGTTGGATACATACAATTATGTTTATTATTATTTTATGTTTCGGATGGATCGACATTGTTCCTGGTTCTGGCAAAGTAAAGATTATAAAATTTATTTTTTTTCTATTTTTAATTTTCTTCTCTATTTTTGTGTGTGTGTTCTAGGTAAAAACATTTTCAAATTATTTTACAGATACTGGACAAACAATATTATGTCATATGAATTTACAATATAATGTACCTGATTTAAAGCGACACCAGGCGACACTTGATTTTTTATCAAATCTAACACCAAATAGTTTATTATATAATCAAACCGTCCAAAAATTACGTAGAAATAAAAGAAATTTTCTTATAAATGAAAATCATGAACCATTTAGTATGAAATATTTTCATAAACGTATTAATATAAATAAATTTATAAATCATGATGATAATAATAATAATAATAATAATAATTCAACAAAAAATAATTATTATCATATAAATAAGATGACAGAATTAGATATTCATGGTGATATAAATGGTGATAATCAAACGATTATACATTATAAAAAGATAAATACAGATAAACATAGGAAACGGATAAAAACACATTTAAATGTAAAAAATTTTAATAATAATAATAATATAAATAATAAAAGTCAACAGCAACAGCATCAACAACAACAACAGCAACAGCAACAACATAATATAATAACACAAACAACATCGATTAAGATATCACATTTAATATTAAAATCATCAGTGACTGGTGATTGTAATCAGTTGAGTTTGTACACATGGCTTGTTATCATTGTCTATATTGCATTTACATTATGTTTATATAATTTTCTTGTTATAACTGAGTCAGCTGTTTTTACGATAACAGTTATAACATCAGCATTACCATTAATTGGTATTTTGTGGTCGGTGTTAAAACTTACGTCTGTGGAACGACATGGTGAGTGGATTTTTAATTTTAATTTTTTTTTTATTTATTGAATAATTGTTGAGCTTTATTTAAAACATTGATTTACTCGTCAAGCGTCAAAGTGTGCTTTAAACAATTAAGTCCCTTAGTGGAATTTTTTCCACTAAAAGCCGAAACATCAAAAACTTTAATAGAAATTCAGTCTCTCTTATAGTTAATTTATGTTAACTAGAATCCTGATTAGAATCATAAATATTTAATCTTCTTCCAGTCTGGTGTACATACTAATAGAATATCAAAAGTGTAAAAGAAGCAAGTAGATAGACAAGAAAAAAGCATAAGCTTTCGTTAATTGGTTATATTTTCTTTAGTTTAATTAGACCAAACAGTTTTTTTTTTTTTTTTCTACTTTACTTCAATACAATTAATACAGAAAGTTATGTATTAAGCTTTCGCTAAAGGGATGAAGGATAATAGAAAATGTTTAACAAAATTAATGTTGACGGACGTTTGTTAGTAAAAATTATGTTAAAACATAATTTGCGGTTAAAATTGGAGAAACGTTTTTTTTTTTTTTTTTTCTCTATTTCATTTTGGTGTTGTTATTCGTATTGTGTTTATGCGGGTGCATAGAAAACTGTTAAATAATTATATAATATCCTTTTAAAAGCTTTACGGTAAACATGATAAAACGTTATAATAAATTAATAACTTTCCGTTAAAATATTCCTCGATAATCCCTTGGTGTAATCAAAAAAAAAAAAAAATATATAAATTGATTCTACATATGTTGAAGTTGTAAGAAATAAAACAATAATAAAAGCACAAAAGCTTTATTTTCTATTTAAATTGTATTGAACCATTTATAAAAGCACAGCATAAAAACATAAATCAAGAATTTTATTCAATTTTAAATACGAAAATAATCGAGAAAAACCAAGCTTGGTAAAACTATTTTTTTTTTGCATAAAATAAACTTTTTTTACTTTCTTGGTTTTACAAATAGAAATATTTATGAAATTTTATGTTATGATCTTTGCAAGAGAAATACTTTAAAGATAGATAGCAAAATGAAAAAGCTTTCTTTTTTTTGTGTCTAACAAAATTAAATTTTTTTTTTTTTTTTATTTATTAAATCTTTGAATCTGAATGGATGTTTGGAGTTTGCAATGAATGTTCATTGCGATTATGGTAAATGTTCTTGAAATTATTAGTTAAAATTTTTAAAATTATTGTTGCGAATGTATTTAACTGGAGCTTTTCAAAAAACCATTTAGTTTCAACTGTTCACTAATATTCGTATTTAATTTAAACTCTTGCGAGAATAATTTTTTTTTTTTGTTGTACTTTGCGTTCTGCTATTAAGCTTTGTGTATAGAATTTTTAATGTGAGAAAAAAACATTTTGACTTTCCATTTAACCAAAAATTTAACTTTTCATAATTAATTTATATTTTATAATAAATATTTTCACCATTTAACACCAACATAAAATTGTTGTGCGAATCAAAGAGTAAAGAAAAAAAAATTTTACTTTGCGATGGAGACGCCCGGTATTCATTCAGATTTTAATAAAAATTCTTTTGCATCATTTTTTGTTTATTATTTATATATTATTTGTTATTTTTTTCATGTGAATTAATTAATTTTCGTTTCTTTTATTTATCAGAAATAAATTCGCATACCCCACGCATTCATTTGTATACGAGAAATAGACGTGAAAATTCTAATAAATTCGTATAACAAAAATGATAGGAATTTTATTATTAATATTAATTTATTGTGACTTAATATCAACATTCTACTCGATAATAACAATATTATGTGAAGAAAGATTATATTTATTTATTAATAATATGAATACCTCAATTAGAAAACGAACCAACACAACGATTTTCACTTTAAACTACGATTCAATACTTTGGTCACCTCTGAAAGCTTTCAAATTTATTTTTTAATTGAAAATTCACCAGAGAACTTTTATTTCCTTTGTTTAAACAAATTTTTTTTTTTCCGTTTTTTTATTACTGGTGAAATTAAAATTTCATCAAAATAATTAATAAATAAAAATTAAAACAAAGGAAAATATAATATAATAATTGAATAACGGAGTAGTAACGAACCATAAACTGTCTATTAGTTTTGCCATCGTATCACAACCTATCAATAACCCACCACCCCCCCGTTTTATTGTATGAATGTCATACAATAAAATAGCAGCGTAACCCAAAAACAAAAAAATAATAAAAAATGTGAAAAACTCATCTATAAATATTATTATTATTATTATTATTCCCTTATCAGTGGGTTGGTGCTTTTCGTTTTTTTGTTGATCAGCAAATAATAATTTTATTCATTGGATATTTTTTTTCATTTTTTTTCTAAAGCTTTTTCGTGTTCATCCAACAATTGATAGATGTTTTTACTATTTTTTTTTTCTTTTTTGCGTTTTTTAATCGAGTTTTTGGTAAATGAACTGATGCGATACGATGCGATGTGGCGGCAGTGTGCTCAGTAGAGTGAAACATTCAATTATTTTATGTCCATAGTTTGAATCCTTGACAATATTTTAATACAACATATTGTGCTTTATTGTTATTACAACGATGATCATCTGGTAATTAACTCTGGTGATTTAAAATTGGGTAAAAGTTAACATGCGGTTGTATTAGGATCTTTAAGATTTTTTTTATTTATTTAAATGTTATAAACAGATGAGCTTTAAAGCATGCTTGCATATATATAGATATTCATATCACAAACAATGAAAATAAATTGTTATAAGATAATCTGATAAACGGTTATGATGATGATGATATGTGAAAAAATACCATATGGCGTCGGTTATTTTTCTTTTCATTTCTTTTTTTTTTTTGTTTATCTGCTACTCACCACCGACATTACTTATAAAACAGTGATTGAGCTTTTCGTTTTTATTTTTAAATGAAAATTAATTGATTTCCACTTTTTTTTCTATTTAAACAATTTTATTAATTAAATCCGTTGACACAAATAAATTATTTTCTAATTTATATTTTTTAATTAAATATTATTTTTATTCACTTAGAATTTCTCTTTACTCAATTTGTTAGTTAATTAAATATTTAATTGTGCGTTACAGTTTTATTTTGGTTTTTCCTTTTTATTTCTATTTTTTTTTTTCAATTTCTTTTTGTTATTAAAGCTGTTTGGAGTGCGATAGCTTTTTGATAGCACGATAATGTCCAGCTGTTTATGCTCTCTCCTTGAAATAAAAAATAAAAAATATTAAAAATCACATCGTATATTCAGAAAGCTTTTTAATCTTATTTTCTTTATTTTTTTTTATACTTAGCAATGAAACGGGGTGAAAAAAAAAACCATCCAACTACTGCTACACGTTTGTTATTTAAAAAAAAAAAAAGAATAAAAAAATGTTTCCAGTTTATTTGTATGAAGTTAAAGTAAAATCGTTACGTTAGACTACGTGACCAGACCAACTATGCTATATGCTATCGTAATAAATTCATAATTTGATGGAAAATTAATGGACACAACGATGACAGAATATTGTGTTATAGGAATTTTTGTAAATAAATAAATTAATTAATTATTTGTAACAATTTTTTGTTACAATTTTCTAAATAATTAATGTCGATGCATTAACGTCAAAATTTCCACAAAAAAACCACACTAATGCGATTACAAAATGTAATAATTATGCAAAGTAATAATTTTACGTGCATTACCAAGTGAAATTACTTTTGTGTGAGCTTTAATTCATTTTTAAATAACTGTGTTGACTTCCTTACTGACTTTTATTGGGTAGCAAATATTGTTTTCCGTATTTTTTATTGATTTAATAAAAAATGTTATTGGAAAGCAATTAACAAGTGTTGACATGTTTTATCGTTTAATTAAAAAGAAAAATAATAAACAATCTTCTTTGTGGTGCCTTCTCAACAATCCTTGATCTTAAGGTTAAGGAAATTTGTAATTTGTATTGTTTGGTTCATTATATTCATCTTCTAAATTATTTTTCTTTTCTGCTTTTATTTTCTACTTGGAGACAGAATGACGAGACTTGTGGCGACATAAAGACTGTTTAGTGTTTATGAGTTAAAATATAAATAATTTTTCTAAAGCAAAATATAAGCGTTTCAGCTGTATTGTTGTATTTACAACATTTATAATATGTTTAACTATTTATTTTATCATTATGCGGCGAATAAGAAATTTTTATTTTATATAATCATTAAAGCGTTTTTCTTTCATTTTTCTTTTCAGCTGTTATAATGTGGTCACCAGAGGTTACTGGTGAATTAATATGTTCACTACTTGGTACACCAATTGTATTTTTAGGTATTGGATTATTATGTCGATCATATTCCCAGGAAATGCGTATATCATCGTCTGTTTCATACTCATCAACCACAACATCTTTTTCATCAATTGGTAACGGACCGATAAATCGTAATGAGTATAGCTCATTATCCTCACAAAATGCATAATAATAATAATAAAAAAGAAATTTTTAATTAATTAATTATATAAAGTTTGTATTTTCTACTCACCAAAACATACATATATATGTATGTATTTAAATAAATGTTAGCTTATCTAATTATCATCATTCATCATCAACAATTAAAATGGTGAATGACTGAATCGTAATACAAAAAAAAAACACAAGTACAAAACACTTGTACTTGTCATGAATTTCACTTTAAAAAACATAAAATAAAATGACAAAATACCTACAAACGAATAATAATAATAATAATAATAAAGAAAGAACAAGAAAGTAGGAAAAAAAAAAAACACTTCAATGATTAACATCGTTAAATATAAATATAAATAAAAATAAAAATGAAGAAAAAAAAAACGTTTTCTGTCTTATTAAATAATAAAAAAAAAAAGCACAAAATGTGCTTGATTTAATAATGTTAATAAAGCAACAGCGACAGCAACAACAACAAATCTATAATAAGAAACCAAAATAATTAAATTGTCAGCTTTTGATAGCATTTTATTTTTATTATTATATAAATAAACCAAAAGGCTTCGTTAATACAGGACGAAAAAAAAAAATGCTCATTATAATAACTAAAAATATGAATTAATTAAATCAAAAAAGAAGAGAAAAATTATTACATTGTACGTTTAGTGCATTATAAGTAATTAAACTTAAAAAAAAAAAATTAATTTGATTAACAATAGAGCTTTTAGTGTGGTATTAAATACTTTTTGCAGTTTTTCTTTTCTTTTCATTTTTTTTTTACATGTTTTAAACTTTTATTAATCGTTTAAAACAAAAATTAAAAAATTATTCTAATTTTTCTACTCACCATCTGTATACCAGTTCATATTTGTTTAATGGAATTTTAATTGTTTGTTTTTTTTTTTGTGTATTATTTAAAAATTATTTCTACAATTATTAACAATAACACAATTAATTGATGATAAATTAAATTACATAAGGAATAAATATGAAATAGAATAAGCAAGGGAACCGAACAGCATACTTATGTAATATAATTAGCCATTAATATACTTCAGTAACTTTTAATCAATTTTCTTTATTATTATTATTATTCCTAGAACAGAGAAAATGTTGACAATAATAATAAATAAATAAATAAATAATCAAATGAAAAAGAAAGAAATAAAGAAATAATTAGATAACGAATGTAAGAGAAATGATGACATGAAAGAGCAAAGTTAATAACCATAGTCAAGTTATTCACCGTAACATTTTATACCAGTTTGTTATATTTAAATTAACGCAAAACGAAGATGGATAATTAAACAGAAAATTACGCTTTTCTTTATAAATGTTTAATTAAATTAAATTATTATTATTATTATTCAATTACTAAAATGATTGCTTTAGTGATTACAAGAAAAAAAAAATTAGAAAATAATAAAGATCATGCTGTGTTTGTAATTAATGAATTTCCAAAAGATATAAAAAGATTACGATGACAAATTATAAAAGATAATTAATTAATTAATTAATCACTAACCAAAAACTACTAATAAATATATAATTATAAAAAATACATATGTGTGTCAAAACTAATTAAGTATAAATAATAATTAAGCATCACATTTCTGTGTATTTAAAATAAAATGTAGAGATGGGATGATAAACGAATGGAAAGAAAATTACTTTTATCGAAATAATAAATCTCAAAGGATTAACAAAGAAAATACATTTTTTTTTGTTCTTGTTAATATTAATCCAGTCTTTAAGGTAAAACAAATAAAAAAAAATTTTCTGCTGACTGAATTACACGAAAATGTCCCTTTTACTTCTTTAAAAGAAACTTTTTTTTTGCTATTGGTTATCGCATTACCAAAACAAGGTGATTCGTAAATTATTTATTAAAGCTTTTAAGTGGATTGTTAATAACCAATATCAATTGTAATTACAGATAAAACAAGACGGTTTCAAAGCTTCTTACACATTTTTATGTTTTCTTTATTAAGCAGATTAAACCCGATTAAAGTAACCAAAAAAAAAAAAAAAAACACACACTGCATAAACATTTTATTATTTTATCAAGATAATTAATTCATTATCTATACAAATGCAAAATTTAATCAGACTGAATTATTAAAAATAACAAAAAAAAAAAATTAGAAAATAGAAAAAATATTTTATAAGAGAGAAATAAACTTGAATAAAAAATAAAAAATAAAAAAGGTGACAAAAGAAATTATTTCCAATGTTATTTGTATTTGAAAGGTAAGACGAAAAAAGTTTTTAAATGTTTTATACAGAAAATAAATAAATTAATATAAATATTTAGAGTGTTAATGTTATTATGTAATTTATGTAAATGTTTGTTAATTTATGTTTTTTGATTAATTAAAACAAAGAAAAAAAAATTTGTTTGTAACAAAAACAGAAATTAATAGAAAATGTTGCCACAAAAAATTCGGATAGAGTTTTCGTTTTATGGATGATTATCCAATTTAATAGATGAGAATTAATGAAAGTTTCTACGTTTAATTATTGTAATGTTCCTTGGAATATTAACTTTCAGATGGTAAATGAAAATTTTTTAAAGTTTTTCTCGTTTCTGGTTACGCAGAGTTTCTCAATAAACGAATCCAACGAATACTCGTGAACAATACACCTGGCAACGTGTGTATGTTTTTTTTTATTATTATTTATTATTTGTCTGTAATAAACTATAATAAATATATAAATATATTTTTTAACCATTTTAATACCTGTTAATAAATGTTTAATGATAAAAAAGAAAAAGAAAAAAGGAAAAAAAAAAAAAATAATAAAATTATTAATGTATTGTATCATTGTTTGTTGTGAATTTAATTATAATTAATAAATTATTAAAAAATGAGAATATTATTTTTGTTTTATTTTGATTATTTTCTAATTTACAGGAAATTTATTTCTAGGTGAATTTTATATTGGAAATTTCAATGGGATTCCTTCTGCGTTAAATCTAATGCATGGGTTACAAGTTAAACAACGCACCAAAGCTACAGTATATCAATCTGCAACACCGATATATAACAAATTTTTTTACCTTTATGTTTTTCCTTAGTTTAATAAATCAGCTGATGAACATAAATAAATTTTTTCATAAAGGAAAACATTAATTAAAAATGTTAAATAATTTATGAAAATTATTTTATTTATAAAATAATACTCACTGTTATTATTTATAAATAAATTTAATTTTGAAATAAAAAAAATTATGCTGGTGAATTCACCAATGTTCTTGTGGATAATGTTCATTCACAATAAGAATGACATGTGCTTTGTTTCATTGATTATTTACTAAAAATTAACATCAAATTCAAAACATCATATTAATATTAATTATATAAATTATTTATTATTAATATTTATGTTCAGATTATCATTATTAAATGATTATAAATAATAAAAATGTGTATTCATATGGTCGATGTAAAATAACTTCATGCCGTTGTAAGTCCATTTTATTTATTTATTTATGATTTTGAGCGAGGTGAAGTTAGTGAACAACGCAGTAAATGTATTGTGTTGTTTCTGTAGTGTGAATTTATCATATAATAAAAAAGGAAAATATTTATAAACTTTCAGTGAATATAAATGAATGGATAATGGAATGATTGAAAGTAAATAAATACTTGATAACTGTATCGAAAACAATGGATTTCATTAATTGTATGTCATTAAATTGGATTTTATAAGTAATTGATATTTGGTAAGTTCTAAATTTAGTAATGAGTAAAGGTGTGACAGTGTTAGTGATATGAAAATAATTAATATATTTTTTTGTCTTTTAAAAAGTAAAATCAAAGTTTATGTTTACAAATATTGTAAGTTTATCCGTTTATAATTAATAATAATTAATTTATAATATTAAACATGATTTCCACTGATATGCAATTCAAAAATGGTACAATTAATGATTATGAAACATAAGCAGAAGTGACATTAAATAAACATAATACATAAACATAAAAGCACAATACATACAGAAAACATATGAGAATGGTTGACCATGATTGGAGTGTTTTTCATTTATATATATAAAAAAAAAATTTTTTTTGTTTTGTTTTTAATTTGATTGTCTCTTCAAAAATAAAAATTTTAAAAAGCGAGACAAGGCTACCGAGTAGCTTATGCGCGCGTGTATGCGTGTTAAAAGTGCGTGCAAGCAAAATGTTATATAGGATATACGAAAGTGTTTGTTTAATTAAAAATAGATAGAGTGTGCGTAATGGCGTCAATAAACTCAGAGAAAAAATATTTTCTAGCCGTCGTCGCGTATATATGCAGTTGTTGCATTTTAAAAAATAATTTATTTTTTATATTTTTAATATTTACATGAAAAATATGCGATGGATTTTAATTAAAAACGAGAGAGAATTTTATTATCAAGTAATTACTCTCTTATTGTCTGTCATCTCTTGTAGCATACATAAACATTTGTTTTAAACAGTACAGTTATATTCTCTTTCGTAACTTAAAAAAAAAAGAAAACGTACACATGCTTAACTATCCGTGTTATATTTACCGATGTGTGAAAAACAAGAATTTTTTTTTTTATTATTTAGGTCTTTTGTATTAAATAATAAAAAAAAAATGTAATGAAAAAATTTAGTTTAAGGGTGCGTATTTAGTTCATAAAATATATTTTTTTTTTAAATTTAATTAACCATTGTGAATTATTGTTGGAGAAAATTAAAACAACAAAACCAAAAAAAAAAAAATTGTTTTGATTCTGCGATAAAAAAAAAAAAAAAATTATTTCTCTTCGGTTCAGCATTGATCAATCAAAGGAAAAAGCACTTGTCCAAGTAAATTAATTTTTGTTTTTTAAATATAAAAGAAGAAAAAATATTTAAAAATAAAAACGAAGGAGAAGAGAACTTTTCGGTGTGATGAACAAAAGCAAAATAATAAAAAAAAAGCAAGCAAAAAAGTTATATCAATAAAAAAAATAAATTTACTGTAATGATACGTGTCTCCTCTCTATTAATTATTTTTGTGTGTAACATGTAAAAACAAAAAGAAAGAAAGAAAGAAAAAAAATGTAAACAATACAAAATAAAAAAGAAGACGAAAAAAAACCGTGAATGAAAAAAAATCTCCTATCAAGACGATAGACGATTTTTATTATTTATTTTAATTAAAAAAGAAAATAAATAAATAATTTTAAATTAATTAATTAAAGGTGAGTGATGATGGTTTTATGATAATAAAGGCATACGCATATTTATATATATGTATGCATGTATATTTCATATATATGTATAATGTTTCTGGTGGTGTGCTGACTACGCCTTTAAAACGACAGCCATATTATCATTTATCACAATAAAGAAAAAAAGAAAAAAGAAAAATATCTTCTGTCAATTCGTACAGAGAGTTATGTTTAAGAGGAAGAAGAAGAATAATACTTTTTTTTTATTCTTTTATTTTTTGATTTTCTTTCTTTTTTCCCTTTAATAATATAATTTATTAGATTTTATTTGTTTTGATTAATTAATTAATTTATTTATGTTTTTTACACACACTTAATATTTAAGTAAAAAAATAAAAGAATAACAACGTCATAAATAGAGGAGGAAAAACAATAAAAAAAAAAAAAAAACAGCAACCATTGAAAATATTTTTTTTTTTTTATCAATTAATTAATTAATTGTAAATAAAATAGTAAATAGTGAGAATTATTTATTTATATATGTGATAAATAGGTATTTATTAATTAATTATAATAATAAAGTTATTTTGTGTGTTTTTTTTTGAGCTTTTATATAAGCTGTTTGTGTGCGATTTACCTTTATTGTTGTTGGTTTTTTTTCCTTCTTTATTATTATTATTATTAGATAAAATATATAATATGTTATGATAATCAAATTTTTTTTTTTTAATTCATTAATTAATAATATATTTCATTAATAAAAGTTTTTTTTTTTTTTCGTATTAATTATTTGACAGCTGTAATGTCATTCAAATTTTTTCTTTACTATGAGAGAAATTTGTCTTCTTTTTTTTTTTTAATGCTAATTATTAATACAAATTTATTAATTAATTTAATTAAGTAATTAGTTGTTTATTTTTTAAAAATAAATATTTAATTATTTGATGGAATTATAAAGTGTTGGAGAGTAGAAAACTTAAGCTTTCATTGTTTTATCTATTTGGGGAACAACAAAAAAAAAATGTTTTCTTATGATTTTATATTTTTCCTGAGGATTCTTAATATTTTTTTTTGTTGTTATTTAATGTTTTAGAAAACATAAAAAATTCATAATAATTAATAAATATTTTCCTATATTTTTTTTTTTATGTTTGTTTCAAAGGAGAGTTTTTTTCTGCTTATTTTTTTTTTTTTTTTGTTTTCTTCTAATTTTTATAATTATAAAACGAGAGTGAAAAAATATAATAATTATAAAACGTGTGTTGTTTAGTGTGTTTTTATAATAAATATTATAAATATATAAATATAGAATTGGAGCAAAAACAACACACGACACAACAACAATGTTCTGGTTTTTTTTTTTGTGTGTTTTAATGCTGCTGCTGCTGTTTGAATGTGGGTAAAAATAAATAATATATAGAGGAAAGAGAGTAAATTTGTAATGTAATTAACTACTTTTGCTTATTATTATTATTATTATTATTATTATTATTATTATTTGTAATTAAAAATTCAGTGAACTTTTCTTTTTTTTTTATTATTATTATTAATAATAATTTTTCTGCCTTTTGTTTACCTTTTTCTTTTTTTTTTTTTGTTTTGTTAATAATAGAAATTCAATGAAATGAAAGTAAAACTAAATGAATTTTTATGTAAATTAGTTTTGTTTTTAATAGTGGCTTTAAAACGCTAATAATAATCACATGAGATGTGTTAAGTTCGTTCTAAAGCTGATTGTTGATTATAATCATTTTGTAATTAGCCAAGGGATTTATTTAATAATTTAATGGGTTGAATTATGTTAAGTAGTGATGATGATCTTTGTAAGATAATTGTATACAGATTTTCAATAAACATTTATTGTTTAAAGTCAAGTTGAAAGTTTAGCATTTTTCTTTTTCATTTCGTTTTGTTTCGTATGTGTGTTTGTGTGTGTAGATTAACAATAATTAATAAACAAAGTAAAAGTTTGCTTTTTAAAGGTTTATTTTACTGAACCTTTAATAAATGAGAGGAAAACCTTGATTGTTGAAAGTTTTTTACATTTTTTTTTTTTTTTTTACCACAAGAAAGATTTTGAGTAAATTTTGAACAAGAAAATTCTTTGTAGGGGGTTTTTTCTGTTTGTTTGTTGGTGGTGACTTTTCGGCTGTTATTGGTTTGCTTCTTTATTTGTTTCGTTAAAAGATTTTTTTTTTTTTTAATAATTATAAGGCGAATTGCTGTAGTTATTTACAACATAACACATTACATACGTTTTTTTTTTAAATTGTGTTAAATCATTTATTTGTTTATGTGGTAAACACGCATAATAACATAATAATTAATTATCAATTAAATAATAAAAATTATAAGAGATTATACTCTTAACATAATTACATGTTTATAGATTGAATAATTGTATAATAAATAATAATAATAAAATAAAATGCGCGCTTGAATGAAAAAGGCAAAAAAAATTTGTAGTGGGTGGGTGGTAAGGTTAGGTTAATTTTTTTTTTGTATTTTACGCGTATAATAATAATGCGGTGCGATCTATGTTGTGTGTTCTATATGCCTCCACACATTTGTAAATTAAATTTTCGTTTTTTTTTTTTTATATGTAAAGTATATAGAAGCAACAGCAGGAGCATCGCATCCAACACATATGGTTGTGTCACCCAATTATTTTTATTTTAATACAAAACATGTGTTTTTGTATCGTTAAATAGTGAATATGCAAAAACCAAAATATGTTTTTTTTTTTTTTTAATTTTAAATCTAAGAAAATTATCGAAATGTACAGAAATCTCTGACGTGTGTTTAGAAATTCTTCATGTCATAATCAGTGCTGAACTTGATGACTTATCAATTTGGCGCAACAATCAATTAGATTTATTTATTTTTTAAAATAATAATTTTGTGTGTGACATACAAATACGAATACACGAGTGTCGAATTTTTAATTCCTCTGAATGTTTTAAATATCAAAGGTTTATGAACTTTGGCTATAAAATTTTGTTAATAAATTATGTTTTTCGTATACTTATATGGTGATAATAAATGTTTTCTTTTTTTTTTTGTTTGTTTGTTTGTTTTTATTTCTAGAATAACAACAACATCCAATAGTAATAAAAAAAATGGTACATCGTAGTAATTCTGCAAATTACTTGGTTGGAACTGGTATTGTGACAGCAAGTACATTTAATCCAGCTAATGTTGATAGTAATAGTTCGAATTCATCGTTGTCGTCATTATCATCGTCGTCAACATCTTCATCATCATCGACAACAACAACATCATCATCATCGTCGTCCTCGTCATCATCCTCATCGTCATCCTCTTCGCCGTCATCATCTTCAACAGTGTCAACCGATGCGATAATAGGACAAACAGCAGAAAAAAATAATGTACCAAGTATTCTTGATGGTTTGGGACTAAGAGAGACGGCCAGAATTCCTTCCACAATAGAAAATAAAGAATGTTTATCAAAAGTCGATACAGAGAAATTAAGACTGAAAAATAATATAAAAAAGCATAAAAATGCAATGAACAATGGGAATGTTAATGATTTATGTTCAAATTTAGCAAAAATAATTACAAATAAGAATAATAATAGTCATCATACAGTGCCATCCTCTTCATCGCCATCATTATCATCAATTGCAGTATCGTCGTCGTCGACATCGTTGGTGCCAGTAACCAACACAAGTGCATTTGATACATCAGAGCTTCAGTCATCAACCGACTCATCATTATTTTGTGATATTAATACCGATTTAAGTTATAGCAATGAATCAAAATTGCCATCAGAAACAAATTCAGCACATGAGGAGGAAGTGGAAGTGCAAAAAGGCGTACATTGTAGTTTACCATTACACAAGATCTCGGGCATATTAGAAACTCTTTCTTTGAAAAAGTGCAGTGAAAATGTGATAAATGTGAAGCAAGACAATGTGATTAGTCAGCCAAGTAAATTACTCTGTTTATACTGTGATCGTTCATTTTCAAGTCAGAAGCTACGTGCGAAACATTCAGAAAGGGTACACCAGGCCAATGAGGGTCGTCGGGCAAGTGTACGCCGCAGTAACAGTGCAACATCATCAACGTATCCAGGATGTTCTTACTGTAATAATGGAAAAATTTCTTTACTTCTTTCGGAAGATTTACAAGCACTTTTCGTACATTTACTGAAATCACATTTTGACAAGTATTATGCGTGTGAATCATGCATGGTGCGTTTTCCAAGTGCCGATATTTTGAACGTACATATGGAAAATGTTCACAAAGATAATCCACCGATTGAAATTGTCAGACTGCCATCAGCAACCAATAAACCAAATGTACGAAAAACTGTTACAAAAGTAGAAGAAATTTTAAAAAATGCAACGCCTTTATCCAAAAATGCACTTTCCGACGATATTGATATTGAAAATCATATATCGGCAACCACAATTTTAACAGTAACTATACCTGCTGCAGACAATACGGTTGAAGATGGAATTAAAAGACTAAATAATCCAGAGTCACTAATTGCAACGCCATTGAGAACATTAGTGACTCGAAGAAAACAGCATTTATTAAACAGAGAAGAGCCATTACTATCGCGGTTAGGGCTGGCCCAAAATCGGTCACCGCGAACACGGAAAGGGGCTAAAAATCGTAGAGGAGCCCCTAGTGAACCCAGAGTTAGTATACCAGAGAGTTCAACGGTGAAAGTGATACGTAATAAAAGTGGCCGAACTTCGACTCTAAGTGTCAATAATGTTCCAGATGTTGCAGAGTTTGTGGCAAAATTTCCCAATAAAAATGAATATATTCCGCCATATGATGATGATTTCTATGAAACGATCAGTAATAATGTAAGGAAAAATTTAAGTTGTCATATTGATGGAAAGTTAGAAAGTGGCCCAACGTCTCCTAGTCCTCTAAGTCCTGTGCCAACTGTTCCCACTGTACGGAGTACAGTGGTTCGTAGTCCAGTTATAATAGAAAATGAAATTCACGAAGCCACTGCACTCACAACAATCACTGCCTTTCCTACATTATTAACTGCGGAACAATATGGAGCGGATCCGACTCCACATAAAATGAAGAAAACAATAACAAAAAATTCTTGGAAATGGAAATGGGATTTTGTGAAAAAATATAAATATGTTCACGAAGGCGGGAAAATTGTTAAAAAGATAAAACAGCAAACGTTAGGCTTACGAGATTTATCAAAGTTGGATATGTGGACGCAACTTACTATGCGTACAAAGCATGAAATTGTTCGTCGTCAACAGCTTCAAGTTTCTGGGGAAGACCCGGTATTAAATATCGGCGAGTCTGTCAGAGAAGAAAAACGTAAAATGATTGAACAACTGAATACGATATTAGATTCCAGATTATTGCCGCATATTAGTTTGGAACAGAGTGACCAAAGAATGGTTAAAGTTGAACCATGTGATGAACCAAACCCAATTTCAGATTGCAAAAATAATGAATTAATGCCATACGAAAGTGATGTTGAAAATGTAATTAAAATTGAAGATCATTTCGTGTCTCAGTTGAATTTGAGGCGCATTGATTTGGCAAACAGTGATAGTGACAGAGAAATAATATTAAGTGGTGAATGGGCTCGCCCACGATGCTACGTGTGCTTTGGTTGTGGTGCAAAATTGGATACCCGAAAGTCTTTGGATGAACACAAGAGCTTCCACCATCCCTATGTGTACTCTACGCATTATGAAATTGTCGGTCGCGAATTAATTGATGGCGATTTATATAAAAATTTATTTATTCCCCTTCAAGCATTACATCGGCATGATGCATATCTGAAGCGTCAAAGTCCCACAGATCAGCTATTTAACTATAATCTGTCAAAAGCAAAACTTAGTATAACGACCGAGGATTCAATGGATAGTTTGACATCGTGTGCTGCTAGTTCAACAACTGTGTCAAAAAGTGAATTTTGTGATACGGACTCTAGTTCTAAATTATCAAATACAAAAATTATGCCTGTAGTAGTGTCGGCAACTCCGGTTACAACTTTAAACTCGTTCAAGTGCACCAAATGCAATCGGGAGTGTTCCGGTATGTTAGATTTGTATCGCCATATGTTAGATTGTTCTGCGGATTACGCTTGGTTAATGGCTAAGAAACGTCTAAAGTATCGTTATTATGGTAAAACCAGACGAAGACGTACACCTCGAGCACATTTTAATATGGGCGGACGTCCTCCAAAAGTGGTCTCTAAAGCGTTATCGTCAACCGATGACCAAACAAACAGCAGCTGTTCCCTGACATCATCCAGCAAGGATACATCGTCATCGCAGCAGTCAAAACCGTCTAGACCCAGCGATGGTAAGTTCCTAACAATTTGAAGAAAATATTAAAATAATTAGAAATAAGAATAAATATTTGCATGTTTTGAATGGGTTGAGAAGAAATTTTTAGAAGATTTTTGTTTTTCTTTTGCTTCAACAGCTGAGTCTATCCAGCGAATGTTGGCGAATTTACCAGCAAAAAGAGCCGGCAGACAAATCCTACCAATTGTAACCAAACGTAAAACTCGGGTAAAAACTATAATTTCAACGGTGCAAGGCAAACGACGAGGTGCACTATTAGCTGCCAAAACAAAATTATTAGCGTCTGGCACAATAAAACGTAAAAAATCCCAAAACACCTTAATTAATAATAACAAAACAATTGTTTCGACACACAAAAATAATTTAGCGCGCAGAAAACTGCAACGGACTTGTGTAAAAAAGGATATTCCCGTGAACAGTTTAACCCATAATGTGAAAACATTAAAAAAGCCAACTGTTAACACCGAAATCGCAGAGAGTAGTAATAATATTGTGAAAAATAATGAGAAATTAAAAACAAAAGATATTCAAGTAAAAGAAAAAATTATTAATAGTATCAATGTCACAAATACAACAAATATTGTCGATGAAAAATTGGAAAAAGGTAATGAGATTGAAATCAAAGGTAGGAAGAAATTTATTCAAGTTGTACGTAGAAAAACAAAACAAGTGGTTGGTCAGATAGCAAAAAAATTGAGCAAACAAAAACCAATTCGAGTATTGCGAAGCACAATTAATAGTAAAAAGCAGCATAATAGTATAAAGAAAAAGAATCAAGAGCCAGAAACAGTTGTAATGAAGGAACAGCAACAGCAACAACCAATTAAAAATATAAATAAAATAAGTTTGAATGATGGCGAAGGAGAAGATGAAGTAGACATCGAAACAACAACAACAACCACAACAACAACAGTAGCAACGTCGTCACAGCAAAAAGTAATTCCGAAAAAAATTAGTGAAGAAAATGAAAGTCATATAAAAAAATTAAAACCTAATAAACTTATCCGTACATTAAGTGGACGAACATCAAAAAAAGGATATGACCTTAATAAAGCAAATACGGCAACAACAACTATTTCGTCTGTTCCTAATGGTAGTAAAAAGAATTCAACTACTAAAAGTCCAACACTTTTAAAAGTAAGTAATTTAGGAATAAATAAACAAGATGAGAATATAGATAAAAAAGTATCCGTTGAACAAATTGTGATTGAAAATGATGCCGAAAATGGTTTTGATAATAAATTAAATAAAAAGCAACGTGGTCGTCCAATTAAAAGATTATTATCAAAATTGACACAGAAAAAGAAATTTGGGGATAAAAACACGGAAAAACTATTATCTGCGAAAGAGACTATTGAGAAGAGTCAAAATGTTGTTGCTAATTTAGATGAAAAGCAGGAGACAAATATTAAAGAAGATGCTAATCTCTCAGAGGATGTGTTAGTCAGTGATAAAAAAAACTTAAAAAAAAAGTTCGAATCCGACGGAAAAAATGTTGTCACTGTGAAGGGTGCTATTAAAGATGTGTCTCCGGTAGAAATTATTACTCTAAAAGAAAATGAAGATTTAAAGCCAAATGATAATATCCTACTTTCGCCTTCTATCTCACTAAGTTCACTTCCATCTGAAGATAGTCCATTGTTGAAAACACCAACACAAGACACAAATGTAAATCCAATGGAAAAATGTTTATCGTCATGTAAAAAACGTCCTAGAAAATTAAACGATTGTATAGCAATGTTGACGGGAAAATTACAAGAAAAATTGGGAATTCCATTTATAAATAATAATAGTTTAGCTGATAAAATTACGGAAGTGCCATTGGCTGTAGAAGAGGAAAAAGTAGATAAAATTCCATCATGTGGTGAGTTTTGATTCTTTTTTTTTATTGTTTGCGCTACTGACATTATTTTTCTAATTTTCATACATTTTTTCTTTTCTTTAGATAATGTAATAATAACTAATGAGGAGGAAAAAATCGAAGCTATTGATTTATCGGCTAAAAGGAAGGATGAACCGACTAAAATTGTAGAAAAAGAAAATGTGCTTGGAACAAAATTGGAGAAAGATAAACAAATGATGATTGAATTACAAAAATCAAAAGTTTCTGATGTGGTTGTGATAAATCCTCTAAATTTATGTGATAAAAATAAACAACAACTACAACAACAGCAGCAGCAGCAACAGCAAATTGATAATCTTTGTAACAATAAGGATAATCGTAATAATAATAATAATAATATAACTCCCTTATACCACATACCAAATATAAACAATAAAACCTTACTGACAACGTCATTGTGTAATATGAAAATAAATACAACCGATGGTTGTGGTGTGCTTGGTGGAACTGCATCATCATATTGGAAAGATAATGAACTTAAAAATAATATAATTGATAAAGTGAATACAGTGAATGTAATAAATCAATTTAGTGTTGAGAAACCAATAAGTTTTATAACAAATGAGGAGCTACATAGTAAAGTATTAGATCTTAGTAATAATTTTGTTTGCAGTAGTAAAAATATGAATATGAATAATAAAAAAATGAATGAAAAGTGTAAAAATAATATAAATATAAATAATAATAATAATAATAATTTAATAAGTGATAATAGTGCAATTAATATAATATCGGTTGTTGAGAAAGTTTCAACAAATCAAAATTCAAAAACTTTAGAGAATATAATACGAACAAAATTACGAACAACAATTGATAATAATAATGTGTTGTTCTCATCGGTAACACCCTCGACAATTGTTACTTCTAGTTCTGGTGTTACTATTAATGCTGGTTGTTCACGACCAGGACATATCGTTGATGATAGTTGTATTGATTCTATACAAAATAAAAATTCTTTTCATAATTTACCGCCTGTACAAAAATCAGTAGTAAATGATATTCATATTTATAAAGTAGCACCAGTTGGATCAACACCAGCAGCTACCACAACCACCACCACCATTCCCACTCAATATAATTTATTTAGTAATAATATTACATGTAAACCAAACATTGAAACAAATAAAAATATTATTATCAATAATAAAACAATAGAAAATGATTGTCAGGCAGTAGCAGCAGCTAAACTAGAAATAGTTAATGAAAAAATAAATTCTCAAATAGATGATGAAGTGAAGAAGATAAAGGGAGATTATAAAATGTCTGATAACAATACAACAAAAATACTACAGGTAACGAATGACACAACTCTGAATAATAATCCTGTAAAAACAATTCATGTGCCTATAACAACACCAAATATTGTTGTGCTAGATGAGAAACAGATTGTTAAAAATATTCAAGCAAACAATAATCTAGAAATAGAAAATTGTGTGATAAATGTAGAGGATAAGAAAGACATTAAAGTGGTGGGTAGAAAGAATAAAAAGAAAAAATCCGGTAAAGTAAATGGAAGTGAAAAAGTAGTAACCACTGTAATGAATATAATTCCGGGAATAAAGTCACAAATAAGTGATAATACTTCACAGAATGTTAATAAAGTATTAGAGGAGAATTCTGTAGAAGTGACTACAATAAATCCGATAAATACAGAAAATGAGAAAATAATTGCTGGTAATAATACAAATAATGGTGCTGTGACAGTGGTAGTAGCTGCCTCACCAAAGACAGTTAAACGAAAGAAACGTAAAAATGAATTGGCAGCAATAATTGCTGATCAATTATTGGAAAGCTTTAAAGAAGTAGATAAATCACGTATCGATGAACTGAAAATGATACATGACTTATCAATAGAGAATAGTGAGAATAATGAGGAATTGATAGCATCGGCATTACAAAATACACCAACACCTCGGCGAAAAGCTGCCACAATAAAAGCAAACAATGAGACAAATGCGAACATGATTTCAATTAAAGAAAAAGATAATTTACTGGCAGATGTAACAAGAATAGATAAGGAAGTGACTAATAATGATAAATTAAATAAATCAACAACAGCATCATCAGGCTTGAAGACAGTAAATAATATTAAAAAAATTGTGGAGAAAGTAAAAGACAATAAGGAAGCAACGGTTGGATTAACACAAGAAAATGAATCTCTATCTCTAATCAGTAACAATCATTCCACAGATGAGGATTATAATAAGCAAATATTGAATTTGAATACAAAAATCTTATCACCGAATGTGGAGAATATCAATAGTAATCTGAAACCAATAGAACCGAATATAAAAAATAATAATGAGAAAATGATCATTGTAGAGATGCCTTCGACAAAACACCGAACAACCACCAAGGTAAATAAAAACAAAGAGATTGTAAAAAGTTCACTGATTAAGACGTCAACGAGCATATTAAAGCCGGCTGTATTAAAATTACCAGATTTCCACGAAACAACAATGTTAACCACAGAGAAAGCATCAACAGTAACAGCTGATGAAAATTGTTTGCATAAGAAAGTAACAACAACGACAGCAGCAGCAGACGGTCTGTTCTCAGTATTTAATGAAAATGCAAAAGAAATGAAAAATTTTAAGAATAATATTAATTTTGCAATAAGTGGAACAACATCATCGGTAGCATCAGTAGCAGCAGCAGCAACACAGAAAATCAATTGTCAGGATTTTGATGAATCAACAAAACAAGAGCAGAAACAACAGCAACAGCAAATCAAAAATAAATTAATAAATTTAGATAATAAAATTGGGGGGAAGGATTCTAAGCAATCACCGACATTGGTTGCAACAAAGGAAATCAATGAAATTCTTGCAACAAAGGTAGTCGCCGCAAAACAAATAAACAAAAGAACAATACACGAATTAAACAATGCAAATGGGAATATATTCAATATGAATGCGAATGATAACTTATCAATGGTATACAAAAAGCAAGTAACATTCGATTCGGATGTAAAAGAATCATTGGTTGAGGAGAATTCTGAAAATGCAGAAGTTGTGCCTGAAGTCGTCGAAGCAAGTGAAAAACAGAACATTGGAAAATCAAGTGAGAATGATTGGAATAATTTTAAAAGACCCACAAGTAGAACACGCAAAATCGGTAATTCTAGTGATGGAAAACGTAAGGCAACATCAAAAGAACGACGAAAAAATTCACAAACCGTTGACGAAGATTCCAGTGTGTCATTGGATAATGCACAGTTTGAAACTTCAGCGACAAACAGCGTGAAAGTGAATGAAACGTCAGATCTAAATACCGCCTTTTTACACTGTGATATATCCACGAAAATAAGGAAGATTCCAAAGAAAGGGAAAAAAGTGAAAAACAGTCCAATAAGCCTTACTATGCCATCGGAAATCTCAGTAAAAACATTGGATATCCTTGATATTAAATCTTTGCCAGAAGAAAGTAAAATAAACACCGAATCGTTACCTAAGAAAATCCAAGAGAATCACAAGAATTCTGAATCAGATGATGATTTATGTTTAGCCGAAATCGCGAAAAGTCTTAATCAAAAAATTTTAGTGATTGATGAGTTTAGTAATGGTCTGGATACTCCACCTGTGGTTGAATTAATTGAACCGTTAAACGAGGACAATTTATGCAAACAACAAAAAAGTATTATAAATGCCGTTGATTTAGTCGAAGAAGAAGATGATGACGAGGAAGATGATTTAGCTGATGTTGTAGAAACATCGTACGGTAATCCCATGATGCCTTTAGAAGAGGGAGATCTTCCTTCAATGTCAGCAAATACTGCAGTAGAGGTGCATTTAGAACCAAGTGAACCAGGACTGGTGCAAGATGATAATACAAATACTGATTTAATAGATATGGAATTAGATGACGATATTAGTATGTACAGTAGTAGTACAGCAATGGATTCAGTTGTGGCACCATCAACGGTAGAGAAGGAGGATAGTAAAAACAAGAAGAAACGTCATCGCAGAAAATCAATCTTGCTTAAATCTAAAAAAGCTCGATTGCATAAACCGGGCGAAATAGAAAACTATGAAGAATTCATTTGCGATATCTGTAATAAAGTCTTCCGAAAAGCAGATAGTTTGAGCAAACACAAAATGACAATAACGCATATAGCAAAATTATCGGAGAAGGAATTCCTTGATATGAAGAAAAAGAACGAATTAAATGCCACATTAAATACAGAAGAAGAAGAAGAGGAATTAAATGTAAATTCGAGCACAAAAGAGTCCCCGATTATTATTGAAGAACCGAAAGTAGATTTACCTTTAGAAAATACAAATCTTGTAACACCTGTAGAGGTTAAAGAAATTGTTGCTATAGTTGTTGCCAAAGAAGATGCAAGTGTTAATCTAATAAAAGCGATAACTCCCTCATCACCACCACAACCGCAACCGCAAGTAGAATCTGTTTCTATACCAGTTGAATGCAATAATGAAATAATTACGCCAAGCAGAGAGACTTTCCATATGCCAATTGTGAATATCATAAATCAAAATGGTATAGAACCGATTTCGTCCCCAGAACAAGTAGAAATAAATTACGATCGATATCATCGTGGTCCTATAGATCGTTTAAATGCTGGAGAAAATCAACGAATCACATTGAGTCAAGAGGAGAAATTATTCTTCGAATGCTGTAATATGTTAAAAGGTTCCAATCGTTCATCCTCGATGGTTGATTCTACAACTAAATATTATCCTAGTTTGAGAAATTGTTCTGAAGATAAACCAGTGACTCCAAAATCCAACGAGCGTTTATCGTATTTAGGTTCTGAGGCTGCAGAAAATTTACAGGACAATAGTAAAGTAGTATTTTCCGTGAAATCACCTGTATTACATTCGAAAAACAGTCCACGGTCAGCATTTCCAAAAATTGATTTCAATCAATTTAGTGACATCTCTAGTGACTCGAATCCGGGATATTTTCGTTTTGCACAGTATCCAAAACCAAATGAAAGTCAAGCGTCGACTGCTTGTCAAGGAGCTGAAATTAAAAATACATATTTTCCTGGACTTTCATGTAACACTGCTAAAACGAATCAATCTGTAACAAATATCACCGCGTCATCCCCAAAGAAACTGAATATAGTACGCACAGCAAATGATTCTAAGAAATTAACCATTCCAAATGCAAATACTAATTCTGCGTATTCTGAAAGTTCCTTAATTATACATTCGTATTCAGATACATTTTCCGACATGGGCGACAGTTTCCCATCTTCTCAAGATGCTAGTGAAAGTGAAAATTATGCTCAAAGAATTCTTGACAGATCAATTAATAAAAACTTTGAATCAATCAAGGAATTAGGCACCTCAGTTCACAATAACAAAAATACTAATTCCGTGAATAATGAAAGTACTAAAAAAGAAGTTAATTGCGTAGCGGGAAAAACTAATTTAACTCATTATAGCACAGAGAAGCATAATGATGAGGAAAAAACATTCTCAAACTTGTAAGTTGATAATTTAATAATTTTCTAATTGTCAAGACGAACGGAAATAATTTATAAATTTTTTATTTATTCCAGATACACATATGAATCATCGCTGCAGTCAGCATCATCAAAAAGTTCGAACAATTCAAAAGTAAGGACAAAGGGCGCATTAAAGGGCTACGATAATTTTAAAGTTTCAATACCTACTTGCGGTTTGGATTTAGAACAAGTGCTAGTAAAGAGTCCGCAAATTAATTCAAAATTAGCTGCATTAGCTGATATTGCTCTTGGTAGTGACGCACCCGTATCTGCTGGTCTTTCCTTCGACAATAGTGTACCAATTACAAATCCAAAAGTATCGAAAATCAATCTAATTTCCAACTACGATATAACATCCGTAAAAATAACTGAAAATAAAATAATAGAAGTGGCAAAACCGGTTGCTATAGAAACACCCGTAAAACCTTTTAATAATGTCAATAATAACATAAAAGTAAAAGAAATTCAATTTGGAAATAAGTTAGGATTTAAGGCGAAAAAGAAACGCGTAAATAATTCGAAGAAGAAAATAGGAAAACATTTAGATAAATCCAATGCCCAATTGAATTCATCCAAAAATCCGTTAGATATTTATGAGTTTGAAGATTCCCAAGATTCAGTAGATGAACCAATTGCACCACTTCCCAAAAAACATTGCTTCCGCGGTAAATTAGATGAATTGATTACAACAAAATTAGATTTTACAGATTTAGAGGAACAAATTCACATAAATAAATTAAATGATGACAGTAAAAAGGAACCAGCGCCAAAATTAAACAAATTGGAAAAAGAGACTCTGAACGATGATTTACTGTTGTTGTCTAATAAGAACGCTATATTACCACCGGCACCACCAAATGACGAAAGTCAAATATCTAGTACAAGCTTCTCCGATCGTGATGATTATTATGCTGGCTCAAATATTAGTGACAGTGATACGGAGAGTCAAATGTCCAGCTCCTTGGCAAGTACAAGTACTAAAAAGACGAAAAAAGATTCGAATAACTTGCAGAAGAAATGTTTGATTATGGGAAGAATATTCAAGAATATTAAGAAGAGTAATACTCCAAGGCCCGAGGAAGAGGCCAAAGTAATAAGTGATGCGGTCAAAGAGGAGAAAGTACGTCCTTTACCTAAACAAGTTCTAGATAAATTATTTGACAGTTTAAAAGATGATGGAAGTTTGGAGAAGCCGCTATTAGCCGATCATGCATTTAATGTGGAGCCAACAATCATAGAAAATTCCAATAAAATCGATGAAGTAGAAATAACCAACGTAGATACCGTAGAAATGTTTGCAGAAAATAAGGAGATTGGCGAAAGTGAGGAAGAAGTAACAGAAGATGAAATAGAGGAAGAAAAGCCTATGGTAAATGGAAAATTATCTCAAAAGACTAAGAAAAACATAAAGAATGCTATCGTCGTTCCACCTTTGAAAAAATTAAAGAAGGATCGTGATATTGCTGTACTAGAGTCGGAGATCGGTTTATCACTTGAACAAATTGAAGAGATCAGTGGGATTGGGCAGAGAAAATCAACAAGAAAATGTGCAACAGGAAAGCAAAAAACCTTAGCTGAAACGTGGGACTCTGACGAATATGAGGAGTTCCAATCTACAAAGGACATTATCGCCTTGATCGAAGCCAAAGAAGCGGCTGAAAAAAATCAAAAAGTAAAAAGTCGTAATTCGAATAACATGACTAAAACAAAAAAAATGTTGGCCAATGAGAAATCTTTGCACAAGCAACACGTGCTGGAAAATAATTTGGAATTAGGGAAATTCAAAGAAATTAAAGAGACTGAAAATAATTGTGTTGGAGAAGGAAGTGATTTAATCCAAGCGAAATCTAAATCTGTGAATGAAATAAACGATTTAGCTAATCTGAGTAACGAAGTAGCGCCAGTTGATTTTGAGAATCTTTCATCGCGTCCACACCTTCCAGCGAACAGCAATAGTAATCTAAAAAAGAGTAAAGCAAAATCAAAAAAGGCTTCACGAACATCCGCAGGATCCTTAAAAGGGTGCATAAAATTGCAGAAAAATAATGAAAACGATGAAATAGTGACGGAAGCAACAAAACGATTGGTGAAAGGTAAAATCAAGAAGCGACGCAAAACAATATCGTTTAAGATGCGTGACGATGAATTAACCGATTATGAGTTTAAAAGCAAAACCCCAAAATCAACATCCGACACAGAAACAAAAAATAATTATTTAGATAATAATGTAGGTGATGAGAATACGTTGAAGATGGATATGGAAGAAGACGTTGTGATGGAATCAACAGCAAATCCAAGACGAAAATCAAAGCCCACCGATGAGAATAGTAAACCGATGGCTAGACGAAAGCGTATTGCATCGGAGATGCTATATTATTGGTCATCATCTAGCGATGATGAGGAATTTGGCAGGATCAATTCCAGTTATGGCCTAGATGATGATGATGATTTACATGATGATAATGAGCATTTACAGCAACACGGTTGGATTGTTGGTGATTCACATAAAAAATTAGTAACACTTTTGGCACATGCAAAAGGGAAAAAATCCGATGATTGTGCTGTCAAAGATTCTGTAAATAATAATAATAATCTAAATAGTAGTAATAATAATATAAATAATAATAATAATAATATAAATAATATTATAAATAATAATAAGAAAAAATTATAACAATTAATTAATTATGATTAAATGTTGTTGTTGTTGTGTGTGTGTGTGCCGTGTAAAATATAATATATATATATACATATATATATAATTGTAATAAAATAAATAAAATGAATTAAAAAAATAATAAAACAAAAGAATAAATAGAAGAAGAATAAAAATAAAAGAAAAAAACACAAGATGGAGACGTTTAAAATAAATAAATAAATAAATAATTAATGCAATTAATGTAATTAATAATCTAATTAAAATTTGTTAATAATTTCTAATGATAATAATAATGATTATTATTATGATTCCTTGAGTATTTCGGGGGGTTTTTTTTTATGTTTTCGTTGTTGTTGTTGTTGATATTTTGGGGCACAATAAGGGATTTCTTTTCTCCTGTTTTTTTCTTTTCTTTTGTTTCATTAATTAATTAAATTAAAAGAAAGTAAAAATAATTAAATTGTATGTTGTTGTTGTAGTCTGTAAGACGATGATGATGACTAGAGAGGATTTTTTAGGAAAATTGTAAAGACACAACACACAGCAGAGAGACAGTAAATAAGATTTTCGTGTAAATTAATTAATTAATTCACTTATTTATTCATTTTTAATGTAAATAGTTGATGGAATTATATCATTGGTAAATGTTGTCTGTTGATAATAACGTAATTATTTAAAAGCCACAATGATTACAGTTAAATTACTTTCCTAATCAGCTAAATACTTCAACAACAACAATAATAATAATAATCTATTTGTAATAATTCCTCCAATTTAATTAAATGTGCAACAAAAAAAAAAAAAAATAAATAAATTTATTATAATAAGAAAAGTAAATTAAATTTATAAAGGCAACACAAAATTATCAAACAAATTAATTAATTAATTAATTAATTAATTAAAAACAGTAGAGGAAAAATAAATAATTAAAAAAAAAAAACACTTGTGATATAAAGAAAAAGAAAATAAGAAAAAGAAAAGTAAAGGGTGGAATAATTAAAATGAAATTAAATAAAATTAATAAAATATTTTCACATATATATATATTTAGAAATCCTTAGTTATTATTAGGTAAGAAGGATTAAAATTTAATTAAAATAAAATGAAAAATTATTAATTAATTAATTTTCAAACAAAGTACGTCTCATGTATTATTATTATTATTAATCCTGTTTAGACAGTCAGTAATTATCGATGAATAATAAGTTACAGACAATGAAATCGCGAATTGGAACGCGAAACTTTTAGCACACTAGCCATAGTCTTCTTCTGTGTTAATTACTTTCCGTATGATTCATAAACACTTGAGAAACCTTTGGCTATGCTGCAGCCATAAAATAAAATTTTTATTTTCTTAATCGTATCTAATTTATTTTTTTTTGATATAATAAAAATAAAAACATTCTATTTTGGCGGATATCTCACGAAAATACACTTTTAGCCGACTAAACACCGTAGAAAATTTATTTCGCGAATTATGACAACTTGAATAAAAATAAATTTTTGGTTATCTGTGTTACACACAGAGAATTACCTAAATAATTATCCCATCTAAAACATAATAATAATAATTAATCAGCAGAAAACAATGCAATGCAAAATTTACTAGAAAACTACCAGGTGTCCTGTGTTCGTTTATTATGCATTTTTGGGTGACTTCAATGCATTATACACATATAAAAAAAAAAAAAGAAAAAAACCCGATTTAAAAAACTTAAAACTCAATAGATAAAAATAAAAATTTGCTTTTAATTAATTAATTATTTTGTGTGTATCATAGATTAATTCTTTTTTTTTTGTTTTTAATTTTATTTTTATTACTTAAAAACCAATAAATGATATTAAATTTTAAGCGGAAATTGTTTTTGTATTTTTAATTAATTATTTGATTGTTTTAATTGTTTTTTTTTTGCTGTGAAATGTTCGTTATTACACCTGTCAATTACTTTATACAGGTGAATGACAATTTCTCTGTAGAAAACTCAACTTTTTTTTTTAAATACAAACGAATAGCAGAATTTTTTTTTCAAATCATTTCACGTGAATTCTTTTATTTTGTAAATATAAAGGTGAAATAGTAAAAAAAAACCAATAAATAAATAAATTAGGAAAATAAAAATCATTTTTATTCATAATAAATGTAAATATAAATAAATAAAGAAAAAATTGAATTAATTAATTAATTATAGAAATAAATGTTTAAATTAAATTACATAAAAGGTGTAACAGAATTTTTTATTCTTTATGACCGAAAATTACCATATAAATGGTGCCTTTTCCCTAAGGATCTTTAAACCCATCTTTTTCCATTCACTATTTGTTATCCACAGTTCGATTGCACTTTCAAGGCATGACATTACGGCCGCACCTTTCCACGCCGTCATCGCTGGATCCATATCCTTTGGACTAGTCACAATATCTAAATGTTCTGCGGAGCGTCAACAAAAACATTACAAATGTTAATCATTACTCAAACATTTGATTTGTTTTATTGTTTTAAATTTTTATCAACTCACCTGACCGATATAAATATGGAATTTGGAGGGCAACACGATTTTGTAGCCACTTACCAATTCCTATAAATTTCATACCACCGCCCACTACCAATATGCAGCCATACATTTTACGTTTTAATTCATCATTTGCTGAAATGGAAAAGCCAAAAAAAATTCTCTTACTGTTCTAAACGAAAATGATCTTCCCGAAAACTTACGGCATCTCTCAATGCTTTGTAGAACCGCCTGATCAAGCCCTATAATCTGTCCACCAGGCATTATAAATTCTTTATCAATAACTTTTATTTCTCGGTCGACATCTAAATTATCTACGACAATATCATCCTCTGGATTCTCATCTTTTCCGAGTAATCCTCCTTCAGCGGCATTTTGTTCTGACGTTTCTCGACCTCCTTTTCGCTGCAAAACAAAAAACTTTAACTCATAAAAACCTCAGATTAATACGAGAATTCATTTTACAATAACGCTGGTCTCTCGTAGATACTCCGCATCGAAATTATCTTCTGGATCTGATTGTAGTGCTGTGGGTTTTTGCGTTTTTGCCAATTTCTGTACACCGGTAACGCCAAGCAACTCCGTATGGAATAAACTAAGTGGCGCAACAATACATTCATCGCCTACCTGTAGCGTATATTTCATCTTTGTCTTGCTTGGCTGGTTAATCTTAAAGGATTTCTCCTCCGAACCACAAATATCTAAGTTTACATGACAGAAATCTTCCTTTAACTGTTTCAGTAGCATGCAATCGTTCATATTTAGCTCATCACAAGCTTTATACGGAAATGAGCATTTTTGCAACAACCAATAGAATGTTTGTGTAACATCACCACCTCCATACTCTAATCGTACCTGCAATTGACAGAGAAGTAATTAAATCTTCTAGGAGTTGATGATAATTTTTGTTATTTTTACCCTAGTATTTGGGTGTGAAATTCCATCTTCAACACAAGAAACAGAAGTTTTTTGATCGCCTACATCAACAACACACGCAAAGCCTAACCCAGCACCAAATGTAGCAGCTACATGGTCCTATAATCAAGTAAATTAATCATTTGGAATTTTGTTTTAATTACAGAAATACTACCTGAACTAAAAAGCAACTTCCAAAGTTCATTTTGTTAAGAAGTAAATTTGTTAATTCCCTTAAATATCCTCGATGATAAATGTCCGGAATTACTAGCACAGCTTTATACAAGTGGAGATCCCTAAAATATAACGAATGATTATCGCAACTGAGTGATTAATTAATTTACAAAATAAATCCATACGCTGGTTTAATTTCTAAATAAGTCATCAGTGCGTGTTCCCAAATATCTTGGAGATCAGCCATAATACTGGTTATCGAACCACCAACACCCGAATGAATATTCAATTCGCCTCGTTTCAAAGGAAAATGAATATTAAAATCACCATTTGGGTCTAAATTTAACACATCTTCACCAAACACCGTATTTAAAGTAAGCGGATTATAGAATTTCTTAATATTATCATCTAATACTTCTGGACTGGATCGTCGATTAAATGCTGAAATTTGTTGCGGAGGCGTTGCATATCTAATAACAAAATAATTTATGAATAAAATTAAAAGAGAATAAAATAAAAATGGAAATGGACCTTCGTCTTCCATCTGATTGCAAGCAGGATTGAAGAGTGTGTGAAACTTGTAATCGAGATTCCTCTAGTTCCGACAGTAAATCCTTTGTCTGAATACAAAACCAAAGGAATTAAAATAAAAACAAAGATTATAGGAATAAAGAATAACCTTTTCTATACTGGGTGGTAAAATAGGGTCAACATTTTTTAATCCACCTGGATTTCTACGTCTCGCCACCGCATGTAACAATCTATGTGGATTTAAATCAGATGCCCTGCCAATACGTAAATTTAATGATCCTGGATGTATAACAATTATCATCTGTGCTTGCAGTTGCTAAAATTTCCAAAAAAAAATTTAATGGAAACCAACAGAAGAAAAAACTTCAATTTTTGTACCTCTGGACATTCTGGTAATGTGGTCGGCATATTTAAATCTAAAAAGACTTCCAACGATAATCTTGCCGCACTGTTTGCCTGTTTAACAATAGCAACAAACAAATTTTGACAGACGAATTTAAAAGAAACAGCAAATAAATAAAGAAAAAAAAGTTTGGTTATAATATTTGGTTTGTGTCATTGCTTACATTTATTTCCATTTGTACATATTTTTTGTGATACATTTCAGGAGGATTTATACTTATTACGTACTTACTTACTTTCTTTATTTATTATTTATTCTACATAGTTTACAATTAATTGTTTTATTTAAAACTTAAAACTGATAAATATAACTTAAATTTAAAAAGTAACATAGATTTTACATTATTCGGTAGTGTCTTGAGTATTATTTGTGTGATTGGTTTTCAGTCGTTTCTTTGCTTGAATATCAGCCATGGTCTGTTCTATCGAACGAATATCCTTTTTATTTGAACTGGGAACTGGAATTTAAAATAATTAAAAAAATATTCATTTATTTATTAATGCTTTTATCTTTAAATTACCAAAGCCGTAAGATTTATTTGATTCTGTTTTTCTAGCTGCATCCAAGGCAGCATCTTTTCCTATCAAATGTTCGTACTTTTCTTTGTAATTTGTGTGTGGTTTTGTTTCTTCCTGGATCCCTTGTTCTTCTTGTTGATTTTCTATTTCCTTTCTTTCCTCTTTCTATTAAAAAAAAAAAAAAAACTTTATTGGGTAATCTTAAATGTGTATAAGAAATCTAAATCCTTTACCCTGAGTGCATATTTTTTAGCCGTCTCAGCGTTCCACTCTTCACCATTCTTTCGCGCCATAACTTCATCTTCTATTGGGGGAAATTCTCTTTTATATACAACCATATAGCGATCGATACCCTCCTGTCCAAAGCTTATCGCCATCAGACCAGCAACTTCGGATACATCATGTCTAATAAATTTCTCTTATTTATTTTACAAGGAAAAGGAATTTTTTCTCTAATCACTTACATGATGCTTCGGTAAACTTTTTCAAAGGGCTGAAATGGTAGACATTTTCTCTCATCATTTACAAAACGTTGGATTCGCTCCTCAACATATCGTCGAAACTTATTTAATTGATCCTTTTCGTTATTTTTATATTTCTCTAGTTGTTCTTTGCGTTCTAGAAATTTAATTTAGGAAAAATAAAAAAAAAAAATTATTTTCATCGATTGATTTTTAAGGAGGAAACTAAATAGCAAAACACACACTTTTTATTAGTTCTTTATTTTGTTCTGTGACTGGCGGTGGTTTGTCCATAGAATTCAATATTGATCCAAGTAAATCCATTGCTAATTTGTTTGTTATCCAATTAAACTATTTATATAATTCAAAAATAAAATTTTATTCAGATTTTTGTAATTTTTTGTATTGGATTTGGTGACAGTTTCCCAAGTTCTGTATTTCTAATTACTAGAATTCAGTACTAAAATATTTTTAAATTAAAAACGATAACTAATTAATGGTGTACTAGTTTATTACTTTTATTAAAAATTATATGTTTCTGTTTATATATTGACAGAAGTGTAGTAGTTCTCAAACTACAAAGTATTTTTTTTTTTTTTATTTGAAAAAATAAAATTTGAGTTTAATTTACAATAGGTTGAATTATTTTTTTTTAAGAATATTGTGAATAAACATCTTATTTTCAAATTTTACTTACATTTATTGCATTTAACGAGTAATTAAAATAATAAAATAATAATTCGTGGCCAGGGATTATTATTAATCAGTGGTAATATGGAAAATAATATAATTAAAAATGAGGAAGGAATATGTCGGACTTGCTTGGTGAAGTCGAATAGTTTACGTTCGATATACAAGACGGGTAAAATATGTGGTGAAACAACAAAATTAGCGATTATGCTGAACTTTTTAACATCTCTAGAGGTTTTATATTTATAATTATTTTGATTTTTCATAAAATAACATCTTTTGTGTTTTAGTTTGAACAGAACGATGGATTACCTAATCAAATTTGCAATAAATGCGTGTTGCAAGTGAGCAAAGCATTCATGTTCAAGCAGCAGTGCTTCAAGTCGGATTCGTCATTGCGAGAAAATTTAAAAAAGGAGCAGATTAAGGACGAGGAGGAACAAAGCAAAAGCGACGTTAATGATAGGGCGACGCCAACATATTTGTACGAAGTGCATGACGATTTGATTGAATTGAAGAATGAAGATTCTGCTATGGAAAACGATGAAGAAAAATTAAAAAATGAAGAGGATGATGACGATGATGATGATGGAGCTGATAAACTAGTATTAGAAATTGATGATAATAATGGAACTATCAGTTTAAAATTAGATAGCAATGAATGTGAAGAGTCAGATAAACCAGAAATAATATTTCGAAAATTTCGTTCCAGATCGAAGCGTGGTCCTCAGCCACCATTTAAATGCTCAATATGTTTAAAGGTTTTAAGTAATTTTAGTTCGTTTAAATATCACCTGCAGTTACATTCCGATAATACCCCATTCCTATGTAGCCAATGTGGTCAAGGTTTTAAAACTCGGAATGCCTACGAAGGACACATGACAACCCATAACAATTCTAATCCCCATAAATGTGATGTATGTGGGAAAACCTATAGACAAGCAGCATCTCTGCGATGCCATGCATTAACACATTCAGGCGAAAAACCATTTCTGTGTGGTATTTGCGGAAAAGGAATGACTCAAAAGAGTGGCTTTAAGGTGATTTTTAACGTTTTTTTTTTGTTTCTTGTTTCTTCTCAAATTACTAATTTCGAAAAATTAATTACAGAAGCATATGTTAACGCATACTGGCGAAAAACCCCACACTTGTGATATATGCGATAAAAATTTCCGCTATTCAAGTAATTTAATAATGCATAAACGATCCCACACAGGATTAAAGCCATATGTATGCACTGTGAGTATTTATTTATAAAGAAAAATGATTTTTAGATTTTTTAATTAATTATTTTATTTCTAGACTTGTGATAAACGTTTTCCAGGAGGTGAACAATTAAAGCGACACTTACTGATTCACACTGGAGAAAAACCGTTCTCTTGTGAATATTGCGGCAAGAATTTTAACCGTAAAAGTTCATTACGAGTAATTTATTTAATTTTGTCTATTCTCTTAATTATTCAAAATACTAAATTAATTAATTTAATTTTTAGGTACATCGAAATATACATACAGGCGAAAAGAAACATTCCTGCAGTATTTGTGATAAATCTTATATTCAGCTGCATTGTCTGACCACTCATATGAAAACACATCAAAATCCTGCGAATTGAATTGATCATCCCGTATTTATATGTTTTTTGTCAAATTTTGAAACCAAATCTTATCTCTATGTAATATTAATCTTAATAAAAAATTTATTTAAAAAAAAAAAGTTCTTTTTTAATTAATTTATTCTATTCGGGTTTGTTTTTGTGTTATCGAGTCAAAGTCAACTGTCAAACCGTATAATTGTCACTGTGGTTTCTCATGTGGTGAAAACATGGTGTTTGAAAATTAATTCAATTTTGGTTTAATGTGATATTAATAAAAAAAATAAAAATGAGTAGAAAGGTGAAATCAAATTTGGGTAGAGCCCTGATAAAGGATCGTTTTGGGCATTCCAAGAAAAGAACATTAGACAACAATACCATGGTAATGAGTTTGTTTTTGAGGTTATGTTCACCATTCATGAATGTTTTTTTTTGTTCTTTTTGAACTATAGTTACACACAACAGAAGTTCAGGATGGCTATGATTGGGGTCGTTTGAATTTACAATCTGTTACGGAAGAGTCTTCATTTCAAGAATTTTTACGTACAGCAGAATTAGCAGGAACCGAATTTCAGGCAGAAAAATTAAATATATCGTTTGTCAATCCAAAAAGTCACGTTGGCCTATTGACAACAGCTGAACGAAAGGAAGTTGAACAACTTCATGAGGATAAAAAGGATTTATTAAAAATACCTAGGCGTCCTTTGTGGTCGACGACGACCACTGCTGAAGAATTAAAAGAACTTGAAAACGCAAGTTTTTTGGAATGGCGACGTGGTTTAGCAACATTGCAAGAAAATGATGGATTATTATTAACTCCATATGAAAAGAATTTAGAATTTTGGCGACAATTGTGGCGTGTTGTAGAAAAAAGTGATGTTATTGTTCAAATTGTTGATGGTAGAAATCCAATGTTATTCCGAAGTGAAGATTTAGAGAAATACGTTAAGGAAGTTAATCAGAACAAACTAAATATGATTCTAATAAATAAAGCGGATTTTCTGACAGATGATCAACGTGTGAAATGGGCTAAATATTTTGATAATGAAAAAATGCGCGTTGTATTTTTCTCTGCTGTTTTAGCAGCCGAAGAACTAAAGACGGTTATTGAGGAAAGCGAGGAAGATGAAAGTGGTGATAGTGATTCGGATAGTTCAATTAAAGATAAAAGTAAAAAGCAAGATGTGAATGAAATAAAAAATATGGGAAAAGCTTTATTGAACGATGTAAAAAAAATGGAAGAGATTGTTGAATCCGTTGAAAGTTTGTTAGAGAAACAAAAAATTACCGAAGATAATACCATTACAGAAAATACCCTTAATTGTCCGGATATTTTAACGCGAGAACAATTAATAGAATTTTTCCAAAATGTTCATCAAGGTACTAAAGTGCAGGAAGGACTTACCACAATAGGTTTAGTTGGTTATCCAAATGTTGGCAAAAGCAGTACCATTAACTCTTTACTTACTGAGAAAAAAGTTTCCGTATCTGCCACTCCCGGTAAAACAAAACATTTTCAAACGATATTCCTTAACAATAATTTATTGCTATGTGATTGTCCTGGTTTGGTTATGCCCAGCTATATTTTAACTAAAGCCGACATGATTTTAAATGGAATCTTACCAATAGATCAGGTAAATCAAATCGAATTCAATCATCTAGGAATTTTAATAAAATTATTTATTTTTAGATGAGAGATCACGTTCCACCAGTAAATTTATTGTGCACATTAATCCCGAGACATATTTTAGAAGATAATTACGGAATAATCATAGCGAAACCTTTGGAAGGAGAAGATCCAAATCGACCACCATTTTCAGAAGAATTTCTTTTAGCTTATGGATGTAGGATAATTTTTTATTTAATATATGATTAAACGGGAAATTAAATTTTTTATTACTTCTTTAGATAATCGTGGATTTATGACAGCTAATGGCCAGCCAGATCAAGCACGTTCAGCCAGATATGTTTTAAAAGATTATGTTAATGGAAAAATACTGTTTTGCTATGCTCCACCTGATTACGACCAGAAGGAATATCACACGTATCCAGATCGTGTGAAGGAAGCGCTTGATGAAAAGAAATTACCACCACAGCAGCAGAGAGCTATGAGGGTATTTGTTTTATTTTTTCTTGGTTATCTCTTTTATTAATTTATTTTGATTTTTTATTTTAAGATGGCAAGAAACTGTGAAGACGTCGACGAAAAGTTCTTCAAGCAGAAAGATAGTATCGCATATATTAAAGGTAAATCAGATTTTCCGAACGTAAGACCGCCATCGTCAACGTACGGAGGACAATCACGGGGTGCAAGTTTAGCTGGTTCCACTACAAGTTTAAACGGAATACTTTACGGCGATAAACCATGGAGACACAAGAAAAAGGAGAAACGAGAGAAACTGAGAAAGAAATTTGCTCACTTGGATCAACATTAAATAATTAATAAATTTGTTTTATAATTAATTCCATTGAGGTTATAAGAGATTTATTTATATATAAATAATAAATTTTATAGAAGTTACATCAAGTTGCTAATTCAACATTTATAGTGATTTTGAGTTACATATTTATAAACTTTGTTTCCTTGTATGTACATAAATTGTTTTGATGGAAATATATATTTTCTAGATTAATAAAATAAAACACAATGAAGAACTGGTCTTTGGCATTTAACTTCAAAATCGTGTAAAAGTTCGTCAATATCATTATCCAAATCTTCACTTTGACACATCTGGAATAAAATAAAAAATTTATTTTCTCCAGTTTGTTTTAAAATATTTGATAATCTTACCATTGTCACCATATCACATATTAAAAACGCTCCTATAGTCGCCTCCTCATGATTGTCCTGTATATCGACATTAATTACATGAACCGGTTGATTGTAGATTGGTGTTTTTGATTCCATATATTCTATTACCTGTAAATAAAAAATAAAATTTTCATTACATTAAACATAAATGGATTAATTTGTCATAAAAAAAAATAACCTGATCATAAACTCTCTCCTCAGCCGTAACTATAATATCGAATTTTTCAGTGCACACTTGAAATTTTTCTGGACATTTTTTTATCCGGCGATTTCTATCCAGCATATGCAGTAAACCGTTTTGAGTATAACTTTAAATAAAAAGAAAATAAATAAAATTTGATTTTAGTTTTTATACAATTATGCAGAACTCACTATTGTTTATCTTTATTTGATAAATCGTTATAAATATCATCATAGGTGGAACCAAATTCATAAACATTTGGTTTATCAGCAGCGGTACCCGGTAACTTAACTTTATCACCGGTTCCATATGATTTAACTTTAAAACCTTTTTTTGACAAAAATCCGTGTGCCTCCATGGAACGATTCATGTTTGAGGAACATATTACAGCGATTGTTAGTTCATTTAACGGCATAGTAGCATTCTTGTTTGAAGACATTTAAAGACAACACAAAACTAGAAGAATTTATTTGAAGCAGTATAAATCACAAACAATCGGTTTTATTTTATTAAATTAAAGCCAGCTTAATTTAATTATATCACAAATTTATATTAGCACTATTATTTATTTATTTATTTAAATACACTTTAGAAAGATTATTTTATTTATTCTTTTTGTGGTTATGCTTAAATGCCCGTCGTACAAAAAAAAAAAGTTGTAATTCAGTCAAAATAAAATTTGTAAACTTCAAAGTTTTAAATTAAACCGTTTCAGCCGGTGTATTTTTTGCTGCTCTATTGGCAGACCTTGTATCGCTTTGACATACATAAAATTTCTGACAATTCTGACATTTGTCATTGACGTATCTTATTTGAGTGTTGTTATCATTTTTATATTGCAAAGATTTGTCATCGCTTGATAATTGTATAAACGCGAGAGAATATATAAAAAAAAATATCTCTAGGTGTGGTTGAAATTGATAAAGTTTTTGTGTATAACCGAGAAGTAAATATTCCAAAGAATGTCTGCCACATTAAAACCATATTTAACGGCAGTTCGGCATACATTAACAGCAGCAATGTGTTTAAATAATTTTTCATCACAAGTTGTCGAACGACATAATAAACCAGAAGTTGAGGTTAGGAGCAGCAAGGAACTTCTATTAACACCAGTTGTTATATCCAGAAATGAAAAGGAACGTGTTCTAATTGAGACCAGTGTTAATTCCGTACGAATAAGTATAGCTGTGAAGCAGGCAGATGAAATAGAAAAAATTTTATGTCATAAATTTACAAGATTTATGATGATGAGAGCGGAAAACTTTGTTATATTAAGAAGGAAACCAATAGAAGGATACGATATCAGTTTTTTAATAACAAATTTCCATACAGAACAAATGTATAAACATAAATTAGTAGACTTTGTAATACATTTTATGGAGGAAATTGATAAGGAAATCAGTGAAATGAAACTAGCTGTTAATGCTAGAGCTAGAATTTGTTCCGAAGAGTTTTTGAAACGTTTTTAATTTTAATAAATATATTATTTATCTGTTGGAATTCAATTAAAAGAAAAAAAAAATAATAATTATTATTTGAAATAACAAACACAAAGTATTTACAACATTTCGTTCTGTTTTTTTTTTTTTTATTTTCCTAGGAAAAATATTCCCAAATAAAATTTAATTTTTTATTTTTTTAGCCTTTTTGGAATATTTAATTACTTTATTAATTATTTATAATTTTAGCATTGATAGCATAAGAAAAAAATAAAACTATTTGCTAAATTATTGTCTAAATGATGGTAAAATAGAATTTACTAAAAAAAAAAAAAAAAACAACCGGAATAGTAAATTTCTGTATAAAAAACAAGTCACTTCTATGCAATTAAATGGAAATTAATAACGCAAAAAGCAATACATAGACAAATACAACTTGGATTTATTTAATTTAATTAATAAAATTACCTAGTGAAACAATAATTCTTTTTTTTTTTTTTTCTTATTTTCTATTTTCTTTAATCAAAAGAATTTTTTTGTATTTTTTTGTATTGAGAAAAAGATAGAGAAGAAAAAAATAATTTATTTATAACAGAAAAGAAAATTAATTAATAAAATTTAAATATACATATATATATATATATATATAATATAAATAAAATTTGCATTTCTTTATTTACTTTGTTATTATGTTGGAAATATTGGGTATCAAGAGTAAATGGTGTTGTATTTTGCAATTAAAATTTTGTAAGTAATAAAGGTGGTGATAGTTTTACTCATTCTGAATTTTTAAAGGTAAATACTTGACACATATATTGGTAGAAGATACTCCAAAAAATATATATGGCTGAGTGAACACAATTTTACTCATCAAATTTATGTTTTAATAATAAAATCTGTTAACATGTTGATACAGAGTTTAAATATCAAAAAGCTTTTATGCTTGTCATAACGAATAGAAAGATTTATTGTTTTTTATGTTTTCAATTGAAAAATTTATTTTTTTTTTTTTTTGAATAGATAATAAAATAGATGAAATATACTCTCACTGGGTTGTTTTTAGTTCTTCTTAATTCTTCTCACATTTTCTGAAACTGAATGTGATTAAAATATTGCAAACGTTGCTGTTGAATTTATTTCTATTGGTTATTTTGATGTTAAATAATAATAATAATGATAATAAAGTCAAACACCAAACCCACAGTCATACATCACCATCGCCACCGCCACCACCACTAGATTCAACTTGAATCAGTTTTATGAATAGATGATGGGTGCTGCAATTGAATTTTAATTCTATCAACAAAATAAACGATAAATTGAGGAAATTTTGTAATAATTTTGTACAATTGAATCAGGAAGTTCTATCATTAAAGTTTTCTACTTAAATTCTATACACACAACATTTTTATTATCTTCTGTACATCCGAATCAAAGTTTTGGTTTACTTAACTTAACTTAACAGAAATATTATTTAAATTATTTATGCTTTGTTCAAGAAATCCACTTTAATTGCATACAAGTTAATTAATTTTAGTAATAATAATAATAATTATTATTATTGAATAGAAGAGTTATGCTGTGCTTAGTTTTATCAGTTAAGTGAGAGATGAACATTTTCCAACCGAAAACTAAACTAGATTTATTTAAAATAAAATACATTTATTTTTTTAATTCAATAATAAAATTTATAATGGTACTTCGAAAAGCTTGTTTTTGTTGATTAAAACTTTTATGAATGTTTAAAAAACATAAACAATAATTTTACATAGAAAATCACAACTGCAAATACTCATAAAACATTAATTAATCGCCACACATCAACTTTTTTTGCTTTATAATGTTTTAAATAAATTACCGATTCGTAGTTAATTCTTTTATAACCACATAAACAATGCTTCCTGTCCTGGATAATAACAAACAAATTTTATTTATTTATTTATTTATTTACAGCGGGTAAACCTAAGAATAAAATTTAATTAACTTGTCATCAACAACAGAATATTAGAGTAAAGTAATTAAAATAAAAAAAAAAAATTGTTCTAAGAATAAAATAAAGCTTTTTTTTTTTTTTTTGTTGCTATGAAGCTGCCACTTCCGTTCTGACAGCGTATTATTTTCGCTATTCTAATCTTTACACAAACGAAACTTAATTAAATTGAAAAATCAATAAAATCAACGGGGAAATTAGTTTTTAGTTTTCTTTCTTTTTAGGAAAATTCTAATTTTCAAAACAATTTTAATTGATGCTGTCGTGTCCTGTGCTTAAATTTTTTGTTTGTTTAAAAGCTAGCTTTTAACTAGCTGTGCTTTGTTTCATTAGTTTTATTCCCTGTTTTTTTTTTTTAATTTATTTTTACGTCTTTTAATCGGGTTAACTAACATCTGGTTTTTAGTTTAACTGTTTTTTTTATTTTGGTGTAGCTTTTGTTGTGTGTTTTTTTTTTTTTTTTGTATTTCAGAAGCTGCTGGCAAGCTTATTTATTTACTTTTTGGCAAACAGATTTTTAATCCATACGTTGTTCGTATTTGCTTTTATAAATGAAAAATAATGTTAATTGCATTGGAATACAGAAATAAAAGTTGTCTTTTCTCTTCGTATTTACAATTTTTAAATGAAAATAATCCCATCGATGCCGGAAATCATGCTGAGGTTTTATGTAATTTATTCTTCCTGATTGTCGTTCGTTTTTATTTGTTTGTATTTGTTTTTGCTAAGCAACATATGTAATTAAAACATATTTAAGTATTATTTATGATGATATATTTGTTGATTATCATCCTACTGGTTGATTTCTCAATAATTATTGTCGTGTGTTGACGTCCGCCTTTTATTTATAGACAAATAAAATCAACACTATGGTTTACGTTAAACATCAGCACCGTAGATACAATAAGACATAAATATACATATTTAAGATTAACATAAATTGTTTATAACATGAATTATTCAATTATTTGTACATAAATACGAGAGGCTTATTTTTATCACAATAGTTTCTGTTGTGGTTTTATTTGGCAGAATTTATTTCACTTAAAGACATTATTAGCTGCAATTTGAGTTATTTTTGTCGTAGAAGCATAATTTTAACGTTTATGGACTCAGAAATAAATTTTCTAAAAGCATAAAATTTAATATCATAGGCTCTGGTAGAAGTTTTGTAAGCGAACTGGTCCTGAGGATGAAAGTTTTAATTTTTGAAGAATTTCCATTAATACAAGGGGAACTAACTCGAAACTTTCCATGAATATTCTTTACAAAGACTTGTATTGTGTTTGTTCTATGAGTTTTTATCACAAACAATTTATTTAGCGAGATATCACACCAACCAAAAAATAAAAAAAAAAAACTGTCAAAATATGAAATTTCCACCGAAAATCTATCAACAAACATTAATAAACGGAAAAAGAAAAGAAAATGTGACAAACCCATTATCTGTAAACTTGACAAGATGTCAATAAGTTACAACATGTGTATCGATAAATAATCGATAATAATTTAAGTTGTTTGCCACTGTATAAATTTATATATACAATATACAATGTTTTACATTAAAATATAAATTATTATTAATCTAGTAAAAATTACAATTTTCAGTTTAATTAATTATTATTTTTTCTTTTCTTTTCTTTTTTTTTTTTTTATTATTCTCTTATTTATCAACATGTAAAATCGAATATTTGATTAGGAGTGAAACATAAACTCCCTTAGTTAATCATATTACGTTTTTATTATTTATTTATTTTAATTATTATTTTTTTTTTTTACATTTATTAAGTATTTATAATAAATAACAACAATCATAGTCATAATCATAATAAAAATTCTTCTTTAAATTTTAACAATTAATTAATTAAATAAATTATTATTTCATACAGTCTCATATCCGTTTAAAATAATAATTCTAGACACATTTATTGTAGTAAAAAAAAATGAATTTTTTTTTTTGTATTTAACTTAAAATCCGTTGTTCATCCACCCACGTAGTTATGGATGCTGTGGGGTGGTTTTTTCGTCTAAGATTTGTAAAATAAAAAAATAAATGATATTCCTGTCTAACAGAAGAAAACAAAAAAAAAAAAAAAAAAAAGAAGGTAATTTATGACACTTTGACAATGACAGTTAAGGGAAAAACTTTCTTTTTTCTCGCGTTTTTGGTTTGTTTGCGTTCAATTCAACGAAAACTTTTTTTCTTTTTAATACAATTTAATTGAAATTTAAGCTTTTTTCAAGTTTGTTTTTTTTTTTTTATAATTTTAACAATAAGGTTTAACGGTGCTAAGCTGTAAAATTTCAATGAATTTATTTAAAAGCCAACAGCATGGATTTATTTATTATTTTTTGTATTAATTTTTAATGATTTTCTGATGTAACACAAATCCCATGATTTAACAACACATTATTCTTATTATTCATAAATATTTATTTGAGCGTACAATAAAAAAAAAAAAAAAAATAGCAAAAAGAAGTTTTTATTTAATTTACTCGATTATGTTTCATGCATTTTTGGCCGCTATGCTATTTCGTTATTCGTTGCGGAATGCATTCAACAACAATCTATGTAAAAACAGCATAAAACGATTTCTATTATCCGTCTAAATGGTAAATGGTAATAATAACATTTTATACATATTTTTCTATTATATAAAAAAATAAACTTTAAGCCAAAAAGCTTTAAAAAGTATTAAAACAGTGAAAAAAAAAAAAAAACGCTAAATCGCTTGCTGTAATAAAAATGGTGGATTATAACAGTTTATTGTAATGTTTCATTTGTTTAAACAATAAAATAAAATAAGATAAAAAAAGAAAATTCCCTACCTAAGTACAATTTATAAAGAAATGATAAGTAAAGGAGTTTCGTTACAAACAGACAAAATAATCAAAATAAATAAATAAATAAATGAACAAATCCTATTTACATAAATAAATTAAATTTCTAAATTGAAAAAAAAAAAAAAAAAATCACAAAAACACAAAAAACAGTTAAGGATAATGGGGGAAAATGGTAAAATAATATCTGTGAAACATTTATCATTGTATTATCAACGCAGTCATTGAAAAATAAATAAAAGAAAATGTTATTTTTATTTGACTACTGGAGAAAGTAATTTCAGATAATGGTTGATTTATTTGTGTGTCACGATTATTATTGTCATTATTATTGTTGGTGTTACTGTTGCTGTTACTCGCACTGCTACTGCTGCTACTACTACTGCTGCTGCTGCTGCTACTACTACTTCCACTGCCACTGTTGTGCTTCCCATCATTATGCGGATAAAAGATCAGTTGCTCTAGAAAAAAACACAGAAGAAAAAAATAGAAAAAAAATCACGCAAACGGTATGTAACAAGTAATACGTAATACATAACAAAAAAAAAAAAAAAAAGCTTTGAGAAATATAAATTGATTAAAAAAAAAGCTACTCTGGTCGATGATGTCGATGATTTTTCCTCTATTCAAAAATTAGTGGATTTTCACATCGTTGCCAAAGTTCATTTTTAAATTAAAAAAGTTTATCTTTTTCTGTGATGGTGCCTGTGCTGTGCTGTCTTTACTTTTATTTATTTATTATTTCTATTGATTTATTTTTGCTTAATAAACTTTAAAGATTCGAGGAGATGAAAAGTTTCTTCCGGAAACTTTTTTTTTTTTTTTGGTTTTCGTCGTTTTCCCTCTGTGTGATGGCATTATGAGATGTGGTGGTGGTTGCTGTTGTTCTTTGATGATTTTTTTTCCTATTTAATTTTGGTGTTTTGTGTGTGCTTCGAGAAGATATTACTTAAGAATACGAAAAAAGTTTAATTTGTTGAAATGAATACATGCAGGGAATACGATAAAGGAATTTTTGCTTCAAGCTTCTTTTAATTTTTTTTGCTTTTTTATTTTTGTTTTATAAGTTATAGTTCAAAAAGCTTGCAGATTTATTTCGTTTTTTGCTATCAATTTTCTGCATGCTTTAAATTAATTAATTAAATAAATGATCTATCAAAGTTTTAAAGCTCACAGCTTTTAACATAAACCACATGCACATCCATATAGTGTTTGCTGATAAAAGTTTTTGTTTAACTATCTTTTAACACGGTGTAGTTTCTTACACGATTCCATCATTAAAAGACTAGGAAATCATCTGTAATACGGGTCATAAATTTTCGAAATTGAGGCGGAAACGTTCCCATCATTATATTAAAAAAAAAAAAAATAAATAAAATAAAAATCCATAAGCAAACTACAGTGATTGATGGCAATAAAATAAAATAATTGATTGATTGTAGACACAAGAAGCTGGTGGTTATCAAAAATGACAAAATAAAAAAAAATTAATTCAACGAACGCACAAAGAAGACGAAGAAGACAAGAATAAACCATTTAATTTGGCAATAAATGTGAATGTTTATGGTTGGATAAATTTGCTCTTTTGTACACTTAGAAATTGTGTTTAAAAAAAAAGAAGAAAAATTGTAAAAGCAAACTTTACGATAAGAGTTTTCCCAAGGTGTGCACAGTGTTTATGGCGTTGGGTATGGTTCTATGAAGGTCAAATCGATGAAAGCTTTTTTTTTCTTTAAAAAAAAAACGAAAAGATAAGAAATTAACGCTTCGCCTATAAGAAGATGAAGATTTTGTTTATTTTTAGTTATATTAAAGCTGAAACCTTTAAGTGAAACCAGAAGGACCAGAAGCACCACATGGCGTATTGGTAACAACGAATAGAAAATGACAACCATTAAATTTCGAATATTAAACAATTTATTTTATTATTTGATTCAATAAAAAATAGACAACAAGAAAATGACTTTCACATATTATTTTCCTATAAATATCTGTTTGATGATAACGATGTCAGCCACATGTTAAAATTACCAAAAAAAAAAAAAAAAAAATGAAATTATGACACATGACGCCATTTTATAAATTTTGAAATGCAAAAAGTTTGAAAAATAATAATTCTTATCGAATTGATGATAAATGTACTTCCTTTATGAAAAAGCATAAAATTCTTATTAAAGTCAGAAGCAAAAAAAAAAAAAAAAAAAAACGATAACAAAGTTTGCTGAGTGATATCAATGTCATTCCGTCGCTGTTTATGTTTTTGCTATTTTTGTTCCCCTCTTATTTTTGCTTTTATTACTTGTTAATGGCGGAGGAGTATTTGTTACATTTAAATTTCTCTTTTCTTTTGCTTCCCTTTACTCTAATGCTTTAAGAAAATTATTTAATTTTTAACGAATAAACCTAACCTGCTGTGCAAACACGAAGCTTCTTCCTTTAAAGCATTATTATAATAATCATTAAGGTGACAACGTGGAAATGCTAACGAAACAAAAGTTTTTTTTTTCTTCTTTTTTTTTTTTGATAATAAATATAATTTTACAACGAAAACTAAACGAATCGAATAGCATATTTATTTAGAAAAAGCTTTATTTTTCTATTATAATTAAGCTGATTAAACTTTTAAAGGGATTTTAACGAAAGAAAAAACTCTTTCTTTTCTATCATGTTTTTACGATTAAAGCTCTTGCTGTTATCAAAAATATATCTTAATGAACAAGCCGTTCAGGTATAACAACGATTGTTTAAAATGTTGGCACAGAAATTACATTTTTGACCTTATTTTCCTTACTAATAATAAGAGGATAGGAGTACCATCCTCTCACCAAAAATACACCATTATTCAACTGATAAGATTATTGATGTTATAAAATTTCCCCATTATTTCTTACAGAACTATTTCAATGTGATTTGTCTATTTTCGATAGTCAAGTTCACTAAAGCAAAAGCAAGAGGACAAAAAAAAAAAAAAACGAAAATTCAATTTTGAATTAAAAAAAAAAAAAAAAACCAAAGAGTCTTGTGCTTTCGATATTTTATAATCAGATAAAGGGACGACAAGTTTAGAAAACTGAAATGCTACTACCGTTGATAATAGTAATAATAATAATAATAATAATAAAATACCAGGGCGACTAATGTAGAGATTTTAAGTTTATCCAGACTCCTTGATTTCTTTTCAAAGAAAAACTCATTGATTAATAAGTTTTGGCCAAGAAATGTTTCTGAAAGCTTTTCTTTTTTTTATTACAACTAAACGAAAATAAGTTTACTGTTCGCACACCGTACTTGTGTAACGTAAAAATTCTTCATGATATCCATTTCCCACTGAAAATGTATTTATGTAAAACAAAACTAAACATGAGTTTATTGAACTAAATTCAGCAAATAATAACGAACCAAAAACAAAAAATCCAAAAGCAAACAAACAGATAAAGTTTCTTCTTCTTAAATAACAGAAAAAAAAAATAAAATAAAAATAAATCGATCAGATTCTAATAATTGAAAATCTGGATGTTGGATGGTTTTTTGTTGAACCCATTATAAAGCTCATAGCCACAGCAAGTTTAGAAAACCAAAGTAAAAATAAAATAAAATCTGTCAGAAACAAAACCGTAAATAAATTTTGTTGCAAAATTATGCGATTATTGCTCAATCAGATGAATATTTTCTGTGTGCTTTGGTCTTTTGATATTTTTCTTCATTTTTTTTTTTTTCTTTATTTTTCCATCACAACAACAGCAGCAGCAGCAGCGATTTAATGCTTTTATAAGTAACAAAAAAAAAATAAATAAAAACCCAAAAAATTGTTTAATATTCCGATTAAATTCAGAGAAATTCTGATTTTTATTTTTTTATTTGAAAAATAATTTGTTTTTGCCACCCGAATAATGGTAAATACTGTTGTATTCAACAAACAATATCTTGTCTCATGGTATTGGCTAAATTTACGTTAGATCTGCTTGTTATCGGTTGTCAATATTGTTATTACTTGTAATAAAAATAAAATACTACGGTAACTAACATACGGTTAGATGATGATAAGGAAGATGAGCACAACAAAACATTGCTGTCGTCAAACAAAATAAAACAACACAACAAACCAATATTGAAAACAAACAAATGTCTCTGTGAAAAACTAGAAAACGAATAAACTATAAAAGGAAATAAATTAATAAAATAAACAATAGAATTTGTAATAAAAGGAATAAAGAGATTTATGTTGGTAAAAGTTTATGTTAACGAGGTCAAGTCACCTCGAACAACATAAAATAAAAGGAGAACATTTTCGTTTTGTTGACGAATTAAATATTTATGTTTACTATATAAATTATGTTTAATAACAAATAAAGCTAATAAAACACTTAAGAAAGCTTCAGTTAATAATTTATTAAATTAATGAGGTAATTCAAAAATAATAATTTTTATTAAACCTTTTTCCCTACTTTGATTAATGCCAGAGTAATATTAACTAATGAGTTATATCCCTATGTTTGTAATAAAAAAAAAAGGTAAATTTATGCTCTTTAAATTACATTTAATGTGGTGGGTGGTGGTGGCGGATGTATTTACCGGTACTTAGATGAGTATACCCTTTCACTTATACACAAATTAAATTTTTTTTAGAAATAAATTAAATTAAATCGCTGACAAATTAACTACTCAGGTCTATGTTACTAACCAGCGGCCCTTTAAAACTACACCCACTATATAGACTGCTTACTAAATAAAGCGAAAAAACCGAACCATTTTTTTTATAACTAGATTAGATTCATCCTTATCCAATTCATAAATTATTATTTATTACACTAATAATATTATCTTTAAGCATTTATCTAAAGACTTTTTCGTCTACGCTATGGAAAATATATTTTTTTTCACCATCTTATACTGATCACATAGACGTTGGTAAAAAATATTAACCGGAAAAACGGCATAAACAACATAAACAAAATATCGAAAAATGATGAACATAATTCATTTGATAAATAAAAAAAAAAAAAGGAAAGACGAAAAAACACTTATTTGTCGAGTATTTAACCAAAAAAAAAAAAAAAAATAAAAGGAAAGGCAAAAGCATTTATTAAAAAAATTCGTTACGATGAATAAATATTCCCTGTTTTAATAATATAATTTCATCATTGATCCTATTTATGCTAAGCGATGAATAATGTTTCACCACACTTTAACTCAATTATTGAAATAAAAAATTTTCTTGTCTATTATCAAAAAAAAAAAAAACAGTGGTGGCTAAACGGTATACGTATTTAAAGAAGTTTAAAGAAAGCACACAAACACAACATTGTACATTAATTAACTTTAATTATGGTTATATCCATAAATGAAATTAATTTTTAATTACCAACAATTTATATGTTAATTAAGAATATTATATTATGATTACCTGTTGTGGTACGATCAATTGGTGTTAAAAATATTGTTGTATGCATTGGGGTAGTTCTCATTGCTATTACAGAAGTTTTGAAAGTTTTTACAGATATTTTGGTTAATTGGTATTAAAGTTAGAATTTGTTACCTGTTGTAAATGTGGGTCGTTTTGTTGTTGTTGTTGTGGTTGTTCTCATTGTTGTTGGCCTAATAGTGCTTGAGGTGAATTCTGTTGTTGCTGTTGCTACTGCTCTTACTGATGATGTCATCGTTTTTATTTTTATTGGCCTCAATGTACTTGATGATGGTGGTGCTTCTGTTGTGACTTTTATTTCTAACAAAAAAGAAAAAAATAAATTTTAAGCTTCTCTCTGTGTGTGTGTGTGTGTGCTTTTGATTTAATAATGGTAGACTACGTGTAGTAATGCAATGCAATGAATTGATTTTCTATGCATGGAGAAGTTTTAATTGTAAAATCTGTAACTCCTAAGAGTGCACTTTGGATTTTATAATATCGAATGGAAATTTACTATACAGATATACCAGTAACCAGTATAAATCTTTCTATTTTAAATAAAATAAATTAATTAAACCCGTCTATTGATTAATGGACTTACATTTTTTTATAGTTTAATGAAGAAGACACAACAACATTTTATTGCAGTTTCGTTATTTGTTATTTAACTAAGTTTAACGTAATGTAAATTTTCTTTAATTAATTAAAATCGAAAATATATTGTAATAAAAAGTTTTTTTTTTTTTTTTTTTTTATTGAAATGCGACTAAAGCCATAAGGCATTGCGTTTGGATAAAAACTTTTCTTCTGCTTCAATGATTAATGCTTACCGTATACACGTATTGTTTGATTAGCTCTAGCCATAAAATTATTTGCAATACACGTGTAAATGCCAACATCTGATTTCATAAAATCATTTATTGTTAATATTAAATTTATTTCATATTGTGATAATTTTTCCTCCCTAATATAATATTTTTCACTAGAAATAAATAAAAACATAAAAACATTAATATAATTATTATTATAATTAATATTTGTGGTAATAATTATTTAATTACCTATTTAATACCATTTCTGGTTTATTATAATAATCAATTATTGAATCTTTATTAAATTTATTATTGCTGTGAATTTCTTTCATCCAATAATTAACAGAGTTTGGATATGCTTCGACTAAACATTCAATCTTAACTTTATTACCTTCTATACTACCAATCAATGATTTTGATGTCATTATTAATGGTGGAACTGTTATAATTATAATTATAATAATAATAATTGAGTTATAATTTAATATTTATTTATATATAAAAAGAAAATAATATTTGTTAAGGGTAATCTAGTTAATAATTATCAATAAAATGTAAATAAAATAACAAAATATTTACAAAATAATAAAATATATTGATTGGTGGTTGATGGTGGTGGTTCGTGGTGGTGATTGTTGTTGGTGGTATTTATATTTAAATAAAATTTCAATAAATTGATTTAAAAGTAAATAAAAATGTGTATCGATAACAGTAAAATAGTGATTAAAAGCTAAAAACAATATTAAAGCTTTTTAAAACAGCATTTTCAAATAACAACAACAGTAGTAGTAGTGGGAAACTTTATTAATTAACTTAGTGCAAGCTGTTTAATTCAACTAACAAAAACAAAAACATTTTTTTTTTTTTCAATAAAGCCAAAGAGCTTTTAGAAACTTTTTAGTATTTGTATATTCTTGGCGCAAAAAAATTGCGTTTAAAGTAACTTAAAATCTAATTACTTGGAAACTATATAAATTTGTGTTTAATGTTTCTATATAAACATGTTGCATCTGTTGAAGAATCGCAATTAAAAAAAAATGCCAAAGGATTAATATTATCAGTAGGAAAAAAAAAAGAATGAAATCATTTACAAATTTTTAATATTTTAACGTTACCGGAATGTATACTGTACATTTCATAAAAAATTCCTATCTATGCCTAAAGTATTAAAGGCTAATAACGTTGGATTTAAATGATTTAATCAATTAGAAATTGGTTGTCTGGTTTCGATGTAAAAGATAATTGTTTTTCCAAATCATACACACACAGTCACACGCACATCAGTCTAGAATTTCACAAAATAACCAACGAATAATGTAACACAAAAAATCTGTCATTTGCAAATCAGAAATTTGTGTTTTTTTTTTATTTTTGCTACGTTTATGATAAATTTATACCAAAAATTCTAATTAATTTTCTCTGTAATAAATACCAAAAAATTTTTAATTAATCAAATAGCAAAAGAATATTTTAATTTACTCGATTTTAATCGATAATTTGTTTTTTTTTTTTTTTGATGAAAGTAAATTTGTTATCTGTTCAGTTTGAATTTTCTGTCTGTCATTGGGGAGTTTTTTTTGTTGATTAGAATATTAAATGATCGACATATAGAATAAATTTCTATTGGTAATATATAGTTTAAAAGTTTAATTAACAATAAATAGGTGGTGTGTTGCGGACACTTAAGAGAATAAGGAAGTACGTGTGAGAGGTCTGTTTGCTTTAGAATGTCAAATCTCTTAAGGGATACAAACGATAAGACGATGATGAGTCTTGGTCTGTGTGGCCACAATAATAGTTAAATATAGTAAAATACTTAAATGTCCATACTAAACCATTACGTTAATCTTAAATGCAACATTGTGTCACATATGGGATAATTTTTCTCTCTCAACCTTTTTTTTTAACATCAATTTACCAACATTTAACACACAAAGCTCAAGTGTTTTTATAGCTGTTGTTCCATCCCCATTCTATTGCAAACATATTTTCCCTTTAATTTATATTCATAAAAATATAGGGAAAAATAAAAACGAGAGAAAAAAAAAACAAAAGCACAACAAAAAGCCAAGCAACATAAAATACATAAATAAAAATTTTTTTTCTTTTTTTTTTTTTTTTTACATAAAATATCTCATCTCTCTCTTTCGTCTATCTTTTTATGATTTATGTAGATTAGAATGAATACTGTTGAAAAGTTATTAAAAAGGCGACATGTTTCATTGTTTGGTAACGAAAAGCACAAAAAAAGAAAGAACAACTGAATGTGTATGTTCCCGTTGCCTTAATTAAAGTATAAAAGCTTTGTTTGTCACCGACTAACTAAAATAGTCTATTATGCATACAAAATACAACATCTCGAATAAATAAATGAAAATAAAACCAAAAAAAAAAAATAGTACAAAGGGGATACAGAAAATACGCAATATATTTTCAGTGTTTCTCATTCATTCATTCATTCATTCAACTGTGCTTTTGATGTTGTTTTTCCGTTGTTATTCTAATATAGTAACACAAAAAGCTTTTTTTTGACAATTTTCTCTTTTTTTTAGAATAGGTGTGCAAGTGTAGAACAAAGCATCAAACAATAAAATTATTCCTTTTCATAAGAAAAAAAGCTTCATTTTTTTTTTTTTTTAAATAGTATCGTCATAGCTTTTTGAGACATTTTTTAATCGAATTATTCTGGTTAATTACGTAAAATGTTTTAATAGTTTAGTCTTGTTTAACATTATATGTGTCTATATAGAAAGCTAATGTAGCTAAACATTAGAGAAGAAAATTGTTTTGTTGCTATGCTGGCCATGCATTATGGCATTATGGTAAATACAGTAGCAATAAAGTACCATTTGTTTAACATATTGTTATACAAAATTAAACCAATAAACATACATTTTACTCGTCCTTTAATGTTGTTAAATAATTTTTTTTGTTTGCTTTTATATTTTATTAATAATAAATAAATAAATAAATGGATGGAAATACTTGCAATGTACATTTAAATAGACTCTTTTACTAACTGCTGGTGGCACATCATTTACAGCTATGCATAAATAGGCTCCCATTTGTTTTCGTTGTACTTTTGTTAATTGCAATAAACTGCCTATAAAGGATTCCACTGTGTATAAAAGAAAGAAGAAACAGAAATTTTTATTTCTTTTTTTTTTGTTTAATAACATAACGATCCATGCAAAACAAATAATAAAAAAACGTAACTGAAACACATGTAACGTCATTAAAAATTAAAATAAAAAGCTCCGGGTATTATTTTTGGAAATTAAAATTAATTAGACTGACTGACCTCTTGTCACATTTGTTGGTGAATTAACTAAAATAATCGGACCACCATCTTCACGACGCCATAATATCCTTGGTATTGGATGTCCACGTCCATTACAATACAACGAAGTATTTTCACCCTCTTTTACTGTTATATCACGGCTTGACTCTTCATCAGAAATATCGGGTGGTACTAGAAAAATAAAAAAAATAAAATAAATAAATTTTTTTTTTTTCTTATTATAATTTCGATTGATTGATGATTTTTTTTTTAAATTATTTTTTGTCTTCATTAATGCTAATTATGCTGTTGATACAAATCTCTATGGTAGAAAGATACGTTTCAGGGATAATTTAATTATTTAATTTAAGCCCAATCAATAACCCAGAATGACCAGAATAGAACTTTTTTTTTCTCGTTTTTTATTTTTGATTCACTAATTATTAAGGGAATTAGGTGAAATTTTCAGTTTTTCTTTCTTTTTTTTTTAAATCCCACGTTTAAAGAATGGTTTGTCATTGTCAAAAAATTATTTTTATTTTTATTGTAATAAATCCCTTTAACACCTTTATAGTAGATCTCCTCCCACTCATTGCAAATCAACACAAGGAAATTTTTTTAGAATAAACCGATAATAATTATTTGCAGTTGGAACAAAAAAAAAAAAAAAAAAATGTTTTGAAATGAGTAAGGGATATTTTAACGTTTTATTGGTAATTCCAGAGGAAAGAAAAAAAAATCCGCCTATCAGTTTAAGTACGTAGAGCTTATTTACGGTTTTATTAACAAATATAAACACCACGTTTAAGGACTCATTTTACGTTAGTAAAACGTTGTGCTAATGTACATATGTTGGCTTAAACAATTTTTTATATAAATAAAGCTTGAATGGGGCCACATTTTTGTTATTTGTTTTATTCCCTTTATAGCTGTATAAGGAATATATGTAGTTATCTGGTTTTATATATTTTTGTGTCGCCTATTCATGTGAAAAGCTCGGTCTTTAGCTGCGGTAGATTATCCAATGTTTTTGTTTCATTTATTTACTTTGTTATTACAGAGACTTTAGTCGAGTTTGGTTTTATTTTCATTTTTTTCTTTATTTTTACATTGCAGAACAATTTAGAGAATTGTTTGTAATAAATTCGTTTTTTATTTATTTTTTTTTTTTATACTAACCTTGTACATCAATACACCCGATTTGTTTTTTCATTGGATTTGCATTTATCTGGCACATGTAACACCCACGATCTGTTTCACGTAATTGTTTTATTTTCAATTTCCATATGTGCATATCTTCTTGTGATACACTAAAACGTGGATTATGCGTAACAACACGTCCTTGTAACGCAATTACTGTATGATCTGATGCTCTCATCCATCCCACCTAAATTATTATTAATTAAAACCGAAAGAAAAAAATATTTTATTAATAAAGCTTTTATTCTACCTACAAAATTATTCCAAAAAAATTTCTTTGGTAACAAAAAAGAAAAAGAAAAAAAAAATGTTTTATTTACATAACAAAAAAAAAAAAATAAAAATTCCTCTAAGTGATTTTATTTATTTAGGGGGCAAAACAGAAATACAGCCAAAAAAAAAAAAGCAAAAAAATCACAATTAAACCGATTTATTTAAACAGAAATTTAGATGCAAATAAATTTTATAGAAAAAAGGGGGAAAAACAAGATTAAAACCGAAACGGGAAAAAAAATTAATCAAAAGCTTTTATAATTTATTCAGAATTTTCATTATTGGCTTAATGAAAAACACAAAAACACAAAAAAAAAATATCTTTGCCCCTCTAGCTTGCTTTCTTTCTTTCTTGCTTTCTTGCTTTCCCTTTTATTTATTTAATTATGTATGTTTAATTTTTTCTTTTCTTGTCCTGTTTATTATAATAAATGTAAATAATTTATTAGTGAGCGTAAAACATTTTATTCATGGTAGTGTGATAGAAACTTTACCTTGATAAAAAAAAAAAAAATCTTTTGGAAAACGTTAATAATGCATCCTGTAAATAGCATCTACGGTGCTAGTGCATAGAATTAATTGTGAATAAGTAAAAGAAAAAAAAATAACAATTGTATCAATGCCGGCTAGTTAAACCACAAATAAACCCTTAATCAAGGTATTAACCATTTTATACAAATTAATTTACTGAATAAGCAAAATCAATAACACAAAACCTCATCTAACTGTTATAAAACAGTAAAAGCTCAGCTATTTTATGCTTTTTTCTTTTTCTATTCAATTAAACTGCAACGGAGCATTATTAAAATGACTCAAAATAAAAATAAAGAAAACGAAGCAGAAACAAAGTCACTGGTCCAATAAAAAAAAAAAAAAAATTAAATAAAAAATGAAAAAGGATCTTCACTAAATAAATAAACAAAAGCCTGTGAAACAATTTATTATTTTTATTCAAGTGAATACATTTGGTCGTATTGTTACATCTCGTAATAATTTCTTTCTTTTCGCAAAGCTTTTCGCCAGTGCAGAAAATAATAAAGAGTGAAACAAACAAAATAGTCTGAAAATTATTTTTATCTTCACTGCAAAGTTTCAGCAGGTTTCAGAATTATTTAGCAGGATCTTAGAAAATCTGTATCTCGAGAAATAAATTTTTTTCGCCCAAATCCGTAGAACAAAGACGATTTGCTAGGCCCCAGAGAGTCTCCCTGCAAAGTTTCAGCTCATTTGAATTTAATTTTTTTTTCGCAGAAAATTGAAAAAAAAGCTGATGGTTTGTATGCATTTTTTTTTAAATTTCGATGAAAAAAAATTAAGTCCAAATGCACTGAAACTTTGCAGGGACACTCTTTAGGGCCACAGAAATCGACTTAGTTCTACGGGTTTGGCCGAAAAAAATTTCTTTCTCGAGTTACAGATTTTTCAAATTTTCAGAATTATTTAGCAGGACCTTAGAAAATCTGTATCTCGAGAAATAATTTTTTTTCGCCCAAATCCGTAGAACGAAGACGATTTCGTAGGCCCTAATGAGTCTCCCTGCAATGTTATATATTAAAAAACAAAGTTATATTCATTGTGGAATTGACAAAGTACCTCAAAAGGACCCAGCATAGAAAATAACAAACCAAAAACAACAATAAAAATACTCGTGCTAGTTGATTATTTTATTATAAAAGAAATGAGAAACGTGTAATGTATGTGTTTGTGTGTAAATAAAAACGGGGTTAACAGGGCTACAAGTCAAATAATAAATATTCTTGTATCCTTTATACAGAAAAAATTATTATTTTTTTTTTTTCTATTTTAGCAAACCGAAATATTTCACTTTTAAAAAATTAAGAATTTACAAAAAAGTTTTCTGTGCTACGTTTACCAAAAGACCAAAAGGGTTAATTTATTTAAATAATAATATTTGAAAGCTTTACGAATGCTACAGCTATTACACAAGAAACTTAATTAACAGATAACTTTGTGTACAGCACAGAACGCAACAACTTTTATTGTTTTGTCTCTAAGTATTTTCTATTTATTTTTTTTAATCATTAAATACAAAAAGCTTTAAATGTGCATTTTAATTTCCTTTATTTTTTTGTATTTAATTTACATAAAACATTTTAATTATTACCAGCCCATCTCTACTCTTACTCCCTGGTTACAGGTTATTAAATTTTAATTAAAATTTGTCTCTGTTTTAAGTACAGAACGAATTTTTTTTTTTTTTTTTGTACGAATTGAAACATCTAAATCAAAAGCTACATAAAAGTGTTAAATAAATGATGGATGACGCTTTTGTTTATATTGTTTGTTATAAAACACAAAACGAAAAAAAAAAAAATGGGGAATAAAATAAATCACACAGAGGATACAGAACATAAAATCAATAAACACGTTAATTCTAATACATTTGTGGATTAATGCTAGATAAATTTATTAAGTGCGCGATGCTATTTCCAACCATAATAAATAAAAATAATATTTATGAAACAAAACAAAAAAAAAAGAAGAATAAAAATTAATAATAAACAAGAAATATATATACGTGTGTCTAAAATACATTTCTATCATCATAAATGATAAGCCGAAGGGGATTAAAGTTAATTTATTGTAACGATGGATTGATTGTAAGTAAGAGTAAACGTAAAAGCTCATTTTTATTAATACTTTATACGTTAGTATCTTGCGTAAACTTTTATCTGGTTTTAATATAGAAAAGAGGTCAGAAAGTTTTGTTTGCCTATAGATTGTCTGTTGGTTGCCGGTTAGGTGACTGATTGATTGTCTGTGAAAATTGTAACAAATCAAAGTGTCAGCTGTTTTTGTTTGTGCTATAAGGGAAATAAATTTTTGTTTAAGTTGTCACTGATAAAAAACGTCTACCTTACATTAGTTACTCTAGAAATTTTAACTTTTGATTATAGTCGTAATGGATACACATATACGAAAGACATATAATTATTTCTTGAATAGAATTGATTGTTGGTAGCTTTTTAATAGCTTTTTACGCAATTATTATTATTGCTTTTCTCATAAAACTGTGTTGACGTTAAAATATTTTATGAGCTTTTTTTATTTGTCTACTGTATGTATGCTTTTTGCCATCGTTAAATAATCTCTTCTATCTTCTAACATTATTGACGTCATTTATACTTAATTAATAAAATATGATCATGATGATGATGATGATGATCAAAAATATAACAAAACAATTAATTAATTAAAAAACTACTGAATGACGTCAATTAAAGTTTTAATTAAACGAAAAAATAATAATAATAATAACTAAATAAATAAACAAATAAAATGTTTTACCTTGAAACCACGTAAATTTTGTACAGCACATGCTAAAACCGCTTCTTTACCAACTGGAATTGTTATATTTTCAATTGGTGCTGCAAAATTTGGCTCAGGATATTGTTCGACACTCATACCGGTATTTGCTAAAATAAACATAGAGAAAAAAACATAAAATATTTAATTAATTATTTATCGTGTGTGTGGGATGGTAAATATCATCACATATCTTATTTATAATTTCCCATTAACACCTACACACTTTATTCTTGATTTCAGCCAAAAAAAAAAAAAATAACTAGCAACAAGTAATGAACGTACGGACGCAATGAATTTTTTGTTTTGTTTTCTTATTTTTATTTAACTAAGTGTGAACAAGTAAAGTAATTTGGTCATGTTTAATAGATTGCTTTCTGTGTATCATAACTTCAACATCATTTATTTAGCTAGAGCGGAGAAGATGAAAAAAGGTTTACTTACCGGATCCAACTATAACAACATATGCTGATTAATATCAGCCGCTCTTTTACTACAGTAATTATATGTTTTCTTATCCTTATTAATTATGTTATACAGTTTAATTTACTTTTCTATTTTCCTTTCTGTTTTTTTTCTTTGGTTAATAAACTCCCACACAAAATACTAAACAGCCACAAAAGAGAAATTTATAATCACAGATTGATTGAATTGAATATTAATTCATCAAAAACGATTTAAATGTAAATAAATGAAACAAAAAATAATAATAATAGCTTTTTAGTTAACAATGAAAGCTTTATGAAAGCTACCCCGCTTTTTCTCATCCTTAATGCATAACGCAAATTATATTTCAACAAAACGGATTTTATTTGTTCACAAACTTTTGTAACATGAAAATAAAAATTTTTAATACGAAAAAAGTCAGCGAAACTATTTTGAACAAAAATAAATATGTCATGTGAGCTTTTAACATTTTCAAAAAAAAAAACGAAAGACAAGAAAAGAAAAAAAGATTTATTTTATGAAGAAAACTTTTTCTTAAGCAACTGTGTGTGTGTGTGCTGCACTATGCACCCATAGTACGTCCAAGGATCAAATTTTAAAATTATATTTTCTTGAGTTTATTTTTTGTTACAGGAACGTGGTTAACTTAAATCTGGTTATGTAAGAGATTCTAAAAGAAAAACTGTCAAAAAAAAAAAAGAAAAAAAAACCGAAGCAAGGATGAACAAAAGCATTAAAGCTTAGGGGTGTTATTTTATTTTGAAAATAAATTCAATCTTGTTGACACAGAATAAATGTTTTGTGTATGTAAAAGAGGTACCACCTGGGTGCCGAGCTTTATTCGGATATTAAAGGCTTTAAATCGCTTTTTAAAAAAGTCTTAATGCCTTGTCTTAATTGACAAAATAACTTAAAAAGTACATGGAATGGAATGGGAAAAACATTCTTTAAACTAATTAAAATTTGTTTTATTTTAGAAAACAGAGCGTAGAAGAGAAAGTTTTTTTTTTTTTTTTTTATTTTTCTGTTTAAAAAAATTGCATTCAATCTCATTAATTTTTAATTAAAATATAAGATTCTACTAATTAAACATCATTTAACTTGGAATAAAGAAAAAAGAAAATTCCTTCCTTTTTGCTTTCTTTTGTAAGTAAACTAAAGCATTGCGACAAGTTTTAAGCCAATTTCCTACAACTGAAAATCAATAATGAATGAATATAGTAAAAAGTCTTGTGATTTTTAATTAAATAAATTTTTAGTTTTATTACATGGCTTAATAAATGGAATTTTCTAGAGTCTAGATGTCTATAAATAATTCATTTGTTACCTGGGTTCACCTTTATTTGTATAAAACATACCATAAACCTTTTACCTTAAAAATATAGACAACAAAACGAAAATTCAACAGCAATAAATTTGTTGAAACTTTGTACCAACAACTCTGTCTCATTTGTATTGATTAGCAAAAAAAAAATCTAGAAGTAGGAACACTGAAAATATAGAAAAACCCCCTCACACAGTGGTGGTGATAAAATAATAATTAAAACAAAAACACAGAGAATAATCAATGAGAAAACACTTATGCCCCAGCTATAATAAATAATAAAACCGATTAGATTAATCAATAAACAGGGAAAAAAATAAATAAATTATTTGTCATAATAAAATTATTATAAGCATGGGTAATTAATTATTATAATTATAATTATAATAATAATAATAATTAAACATCATCAACATACATAGTTTTGATGTAATTAAAATTCAACATAAACTTCATCCCTTAACTTTAAGTTATTTTAATTTAAAATAAATTTTCAAATTGAATAATTTTATTATGGTGAAATGTTGAAAACTATATTTAAACGATTTTTTATACGGTAACTCAGACTTTTACAGGCTTAACATCTCAAAATATAATTATTTTACCAACTATCAGCACGGTATGAATTTTTTTTTTTTAAACTTCCCACTGAAATTCACAAATTTCTTGACGAGTTTGGTCAAAAAAAAAATTTCCCAAGTTAAAAATTTTTTAATGGAAGTAGTCACAGTAAATTGACTGCAACTCAACCAAATCTTATGCTAGAGTCAAAATTTTTACGATTTTGAACTCAGGAAAAATTTATCTAATAGAAAAAAATAGGCCCTGGAACAAAACTTCATTTTTATTTAAAAGAATTTCTAATAGTTCAAATGTCTACGAGTTTGGTCAAATTTATTTAGGTATCGTCCAAAGAAGTTAATGGAAAAAAAAGGAATAATAGTTAAACATTACACAAGGGAACACAATAGTCCCGTCTTCGACAATTATATGGTGAAATGCAGATGAAATATGACTTCAAATCCTGCTATAATAATATATAAAACGCAAAATACATTAAAGTCTCTAGAGTATTTATACTGTTGAAAGCACACAAATTTTCTTTTCCTTTCCATTCTTCCATTCTTCTATTTTTATTTTTTTCGCAATGATATTATAAATGGAAAGACGATGCAAACAAAATAAATAAAAAAAAGGGGCGAAAAACATATGTAAATTGTGACCGGTTCGCTAGTTAGTTTCGTATTGTTTTCTGTCTGTATCTTGTAATGAAATGGATATTTGTAGTAGCGGAAAGTAGTAAAAGAGTAAATTCAAAAGTTCATAAGTGTCTGTGAAAAATAAACCAATCGACTATCGTCTGGTAAGAAAACGGAGATAAAGCCAAAAAAATAGAAAAGAAAAAAAAAAATTTATTATCAACACCATCTATCCGAATTTTATTTATTTTTGTGCTTTTTGATGGGTTTTCCAGTTTAACCCCCACAACAATAACCCACCCATAAATGTGTCTCGCACATTTTCTCTACAAACACAATTTTCCGTTGATATTTTATTTATTCTTACGTTATTCTATTGCGTACAGTTGGATAGAAGTAATGTAGATATCCGAATGTATAGGGAAAAAGAAACTGAAAACGTTTTGTGGGATGATTGTGTGTTGTGGCAGAAGCAACAGAAAACTGTTTGGAATTGAGTAAATGTATCCACAACAAGTCATTTATTGTATTTTTTTTTTTTTTTTTTTGCTTTCCCATTTTTTATGTGAAATAACAATACATAGAGATGGATACGAATTTATCTCTGATATGTATATATATATGTATATATAGTAGATATAAGCTTTAGCGAGGCATGAAATTGGGGCTTCCGTTTGTATAGAAATGTTACAAACATAAACAAATAAGTGTAAATAGGATAGCTTCCTTCTTTTTAAAAATAAAATCTTCCATCTTCACAGCCACCATATTATACCGTATACCAGTTGTATACAAGTTCATAATACATTTTTTTCTTTTCACTATTGTGGCAAACATCACGTGTCAAAATAAATATGTTTTAGTAGAAAAAGAAAGCAGAATATACATAGCATAAAAATACTCTAAAACATATCAATTAATAAAAATAACTTCTATCAAAATGACAAATCTTATTTTTATCAGTTGTTGTTGGCTGCTGATACTGTTTCTACTTTTACTTTTTTTTTGCTTTTGCTTACAACAATCTAGGGTGTTGTTATAAGGGGGTTTTTTCTTCCACATTATTACATACATATGTTTAAATGAAGTGGTTACAAGCATAATAAAATCTAAAGTAAATAAATAATACAGTGAAATAATTTGTTGGAATAATAAGAATAATAAAAGGGAGGCAACAAAACAGAAAAACACTGAAAGAAAAAAGGGGTTTCTTTCTTTCTTTCATTCTTTCTGCTGTTCCAAATGCAAATAAATGAGGAAAAATAAACGAAAAACGATGTCAAGCAAAGGAACACAATCAATCAACTTCAATTTAATATTTTTTTTTTTTTTTTCATCCATGGTATTGTGTTTGTATGTCTGTTACAAGATAATAGTAATTTTAAAGATTTATCATCATGATGATGATGATGATGACGATGTCGTATTTTGTTTTCTTTTTTGTGCTCCAAAGTATGAAAACTTATGCGCCTAACCCCGTCTAATAATAATAACAAAACTGGCTAAACATATCCTAAAAGGATACTTTAATTTTCCCATATATATTTTCTCTTGAGTCATCGTCCTTAACAGAAAATAAAAAATAAATAAAATGGCCGGCGAACATTTAAATAAAATTTATAGGAAATAGAAAACGAATTTGTTTGTTTTTTTTTTGTGTGTATGTGTGTTAGTAATAAGAAAATAAAACGATGTGCATATGAAGGTAATTTTCTTAAACAAATGTTTCCGCAATAACCAAAAAAAGGGTTTCTCATCAAAAAAAGATCAAATCATAAAGCCGACAAAGGAAGAAGATGAAGAAGAAGCAGCAACTGACACCAATTTTAATTTTTTTTCCTTTCCGTTTTTATTATTATTTTGTTCCTTTTTTTTTTTTTTTTGGTTTTTGCCTTAGTTATTGACGTTGGCATTGGCAACACAATTTAAGCACGTTTCGCATATCAGTTTTAGTTCGTCGTGTGCTTTTTTCTCTGTTTTTTTTTTTTTTTTTTACTGATACTTTTGGTCCATTTTTATGAGCTATATAACTGTCAGGCAATTGGAATGGGCTTTAGATGCAAAAAGATATTTAATTTGCCTTTGGAGTTGTTCTCGGTAATTTTTTTTTTCTTCCCTTTTTTTTACTTGTTTCACTTTATTTTTACACCAAATGTGTGCTATAAAAAAAAGAAGCAGAAGAAAAAAAAATTCTATGTTAGAATTGTTCTTAGTCCTTTATTTTCGTAATCCCTTTAACTGGGTAATTTTTTTTTTATATATTTGGTGTTAAAATTGTCACTTTTATGCTTTTGTTCCAAGAAAACAAAAAACAAAAAAAAAAAAGGAAGAATTTTCCCAAAATCCCATAAAACAATTTTTTTTTTGTTTTTTTATTTAAAAACTTCAACAATTTGTCAAATCGTTATTTGTGCTTTTGTTCCTTCACGTTTTTTTTTTTTTGCTATAATAAAAGATCAACCAAATGGAGCATCCTCAAAGTTATTGTTTAAAAAAAAAAAAAAAAAAACGAGGAAATAAAATACCAACGACGACGTACAGAAATTGTAAATCAATTTAAAAGAAAAAAAAACAAAGTAACGAAAACATAAACACAGTAAAAAAAGCTGTTCTTGTGCTTTTTTGAATTGTTTTTTGAAAGGAAAATAATTATTCAATAAATTAAAAAAAAAAAAAAAACAAAGACAATAAACAAGTTATTTTGCCACTTAGTTGTTTTTATTTAATTTTTTTTTTTTTTTTTGCCTTGCATTTAAAGTGGGTAAAGAAAAAAAAAATTATGTCAAAGTATGAGAATTGGTATTAGAAACAGTTTTGGGAACAAAATTGTGATGTGAAAACTTTGTAGTGTTTCAATGATGCTTGGCTTCTGTTATCGTTGCCTGTTTAAAGTGCTCGAACTATTATCGAATCGAAAGATTTGTGAAACATGTAGAAAATAAATAAATAATAATAAATCCAATATACTTCAAATTCAGTACAGGAAAAAATTTCAGAAATCATACGAGAGAAGCAAACAAACAAAACAGCAGAAAGGAAATGAAAGAGATTTTCATAGTTTTTTGTAGGTAGGTAATAACCACCACGATACAGTTATTTATTATTGTTGCTACTTTGTGTGCCTTCCTGCTACTTCTATAGATTACCCAAAGGTGTGTGTGTACAGTACATTCGATTGTTTTTATTACATATTTATTGTGTACATGCTTCGAATAATAATAAATGTGAAACAAAAGTGCTGTTTCAAGTACTTTAGAAAATTAATAAAAATAATAATATTGAGCCCACCACCCAATATATGATTCATTTTCACTTTAACACAAAAAAATTTGGGTTTTTTATGTTATTTTCCACTTTGGATAGGACAAGATGGAATAACCACTCCAAGTGGTTTTACAAAAAAAAAATTTATTATTTCAAAATGGAATTTCCATTAAATTAACTGAGAACTTTTATTTCTTATTTATTTTCATATTTTAATAATCCATGAAATCCATGTTTTTAATTACAAAAAAAAGCTCATTTAACTTGACCACAAAGCTAAACTGATTTAGTATAAAAAAAATAAAAAAGCAAACAGTGAAACAATTCTGGTACCACTTTAATGTTTATGGTTTTTAGCACACGGAATTTCATCTAAATATTTAAACAGTTTTTTGTGAACACTTTTCGGTTACAGAATATCCATTCAACTTAATAAGTCTACACCACAAAAAAAAGAAAAAAAAAAAAAGGATTTGTGTTGTGTTGTCGTCTCCAACGGTCGTGGTTGTAACGCAAGACCATCGAAACGCATAGCAACCGATTAAATTCTTCATCTTTTTTCTTTATTTTTTTTTTCCACATTCATATCAAGTTATTTCTATAAAATTAAATAATTTTCGGTTCATAATACCCTTTACACCATCCATATGTGTCCAGTTGGATTTATTTTTATTTTATTTTCATATTTTAAATCACATTTATGTCCCCAAAAGTTTTTGCTCTTTTTTTTTTTTTTTAATTTCTTGATCCTCCCGTTTTATTTATAAATGAAAAGCCATTGGCAAAATAATGCAAACAAACAAATAAATAAATAGAAAGAAAAACACAACAGATTAGATGTCGTAAATATGTAAATTAGACACGATAATCGCATAATTTAAAACACGTGAAAAATTAGCAAATGAAAAATAGATTTTTAAATAAAAATAAAAAACTTTTCTACCCTTGTACGAGAGAGGTAAAAACGAAAAACTTCTGCCCACAAAGCCCATAAACATTTTTTATCGCAAAGAAAAATTAAAAAAATTAAAACTTGTTGTCTACACCCTATTCTATAACATAGAAGTAACAACAAAATTTGTTCTAACTAAAATGTTTAGTGGGTAAGGGGGTGGTAATGGTTACCATAAAAAAAAAAATTATTGTATAATGCCTTAGTTATTGCTTTTTACATTAAATAGTCATATAGTGTTCCGTGTATTAGGTTTTTTTAAACAGCAACTCTTACACACATGGTATGTAAAGTAGGTATAGAACCTACTCAGTATGCAATAGATAATAATAAAAAAAAAAAAAAAAAGTATTTTTTCGTGTATTACCAAATCGATACTCTCCACTTGTCACATATTTGGTTCTATGTGTACATAAAAACGACAAGCAAAAAATAAATTTAGATTCCACCATATTGTTGTAAAAAACGATCAAATCCAAACGAATTTTATAATAAATAAATAAATAAATAAATAAATAAATAAATATGCATTTTACTAATAATAATAACAAATAACATATAATAATGCTTACCATGTGTATTTGGCATAAATGAAATAAAAATCCACACTATTCCCAAAACACTTCTGCTTATCTCCATTCTCGGCACGCCGCTGAATGTTTTTTTATTTTTATTATTTTTTATTATTATTATTATTATTATTATTATTATTGACAGGATTACACAGTTTTATGGGTAACACATTTCTTATATTATAAATAAATATTTTATTTATTTATTTCCATATAACACAATAAGCACACACAGAAACAGAATTTGTTCATTGGTAAATCGTTGGTCACGTACACAGAAATATAAAGAATAAAAATAAATAAATAATTTCTATAAATATAATATAAAAATTATTCTCGAAAAAAAAAAAAACAAAATCACAAACCACCCCCTAAAAAAAAAAAAAAAGCTCTTTGTATTTGCTTTTCAGTTCAACAACACTTTGTGTGTTTTTCTTTTTTTTCTTCTACTTTCTCTACCGGATGATTTCTGTTTATTTATTTGATTTTTTTTTTTTTTTTCCTTTATTTATCATATTTACCCCCATTCCTTTGGGTAGTCTTTTCTTAAATAATATGATCGTTTATTTATTTATTTATATATTTGTATAAAGGAAGTACCGTCGTTTAAAGTAATGCAAAGTACATTAAAAAAAAAAAATAAATAAATAAAAAATTTAAAATAAAACGACGATAAACGCGAGTTAATAAATAAAAAAAAAAAAAAAAAAAATGTTTAAAAAATCAAGAATTCCCATTAACAAAGTAACAAAGAAAACACAAAAATAAAATATATTTCACTAACAAGGGCGTTAAAAGGGTTTTCTTTTCTTTCTCTTCATGTAAATTTAAATTAAATTTTTTTTTAGCTTAAAAGCTTCGTATCTTTTTAAAAATTAAACTTTAAATGTGATAAAATATTAAATTATTTAATTATCTCAAGAAAAGAAAAAAAAAATCAACAACAACAACCACCACCACCCGCGCAATACGTAAAACAATCAATCTGTTGTTTGCTGATTTTTTTTTTAATTTTATTTCTTTAGTTATCTAAATATTTGCAACACTTGGCAAATGATGCGGTTATCAGGTTAGAGTTTGTTGAATTAAATAAAAATAAAAAGAAGAGCGAAAAAGATAAATAAAAAAGCTGCTGGTAGGTGTTTTATGCATTAAGCGTTAAACTTAATTGAATTCTTTTTTTTTATGCTGGATCTTTATTTACAAAAGAAAGAAGGAAGCTTTTTGTGGTTTTCATCTCTTTTCACTAGAAATAAAGTTTATTAACTAACAAAATAGGGTATTTTGATATTTTTTATTCCTCTCTCTTCCTATGTTATGTTACGTCACGGGCAAACACACAAAGCTTCGTTATATTCTTTCTAAAACATAAATAACAAGCAAATAACCACGAATTATCTTTATAATTTTAATTACCTGCTACCTAAGCTCATTTAATAAACAGGAAAAACCAGAAAAACATCCCTTGTAATATTTTTATTGTTTATAATAACATTACAATGCTATTTATGTATTGTTACAAATGTGAAAGCTTCATTATTTGTTTGTCATCAACGAATTAGAGATAGGCAAATTAAACGCAATAAGGTAAATGACAGCAGTGATGGCAGTTAAAAGGGTTCCTTACCACCAGCACCAACAATTTTTTTACGAAGACCAAAAGCTTGAATAATAATGATAAAAAAAAAGAAGAAGAAAAAATCATAAAAACGAGTAAAAAGCGCTAACGGTAATAACATTTCATATCAAAGCATAAACAAAAAAAAAAATAAAAAACTGACGCAGCATAGCGACAGTCGGAAAGCATCTTAATAAATAATTTTTTTTTTTTTTTGTTAAACTTATATATCTGCGGTTTAAGCTTTATAATAAATAACTTTTTTTTTTTTTTATTAAATGGAAAAAGAAATAAAAAAATTTTCTTTTACAGAATAGAAAATTTAATTCCAATGAAACAAGAAAAAGGAATTTTTTTTTTTTTTTTCTTTCTTGTTTTGTTCCTTCATCTACTTCGTTGTTATCCTTTTTTTTGGAGAGTTTTATTTTTTTTTTTTTGGAATGTTTCTTTTGAAAAGATTTATGTTTTCCAGTGGAAAAATATTTTTTTATTTTATTTTATTTAAATCGGAATACATTCCCGGTTGTGATTTTTTGTGTGTTTTGTGTGCTGTTGCTGCTGCTGCTTTTTATTTCGGTTTTGAATAAATAAATTGAGGAAAGGTATTTATTTTATTTTTTTTTTTAAATAAATATATGTATCTAATAAGGGTGCTTAATTATTAATAATAACAGGAAAAAATAATTATTATTTCTAGGTAGAATAACCTAATGATAAACAATTTATAAACTAAAGCCATTTACCATGTACTTTGTATTAACATACAAATAAAAAAAACAGAAAAAAAAACATTTAACAAGAAATAAATCCCATAAAATATCTTTTTCATCTATTTTTTTTTTTATTTAAATAAGTAAATAAATGTGTTTGTTTGGAAAAGCATATAAAAAAAAAAACAACAACATTTTATGGATTAAAAACAATTATTCGTTCCACACACATAAATATATCCACCCACGAATTAAAAAATTATTCAACAACAACAACAACAGCAACAGCAAAAAATTAAAGAAGAAAAGCGAAGAAAATGTTAAAACGAAAAAGAAAAATTATTATTATTAATTTTGTTGTTAAGTCTGTGTATGTTTTATGGTTCTTTAATGACGGGCGGAATGTGTCTATTCGCTTGAATAAGCTGATAACGAATTTATTTTTTTTTTTGTACGGTATGAGGTTAGTGGTTGAAGTTAACATGCATGTTTTACCGTTAACGTAAACGTTTACGTTTACGTTAATGCCTCATATATTTATTTTACGAAGGAAACACAGCACAACATAACACAGCATAACACAAGACACAAATAAACAAAAAAAAGGATCTTATTTGCCAGTGATTTTCCATTTTTTCTTTTTTACCAGTCTTTTCTTTTATTTATCTAAAAGAATCAAAAAATTATGTGTGGTTCATATGATTTTAATAATTTTTCCGACTAACGAAAAAAAAAAAAATAAATACTTTTATGCTTCTTATGAAAAATGTTTTCCTTTTTCATTTTAAAGGATCTACATTGTTATGTGTGGTTATCAGTAAAATTTGTTTATCTTTTCCTAGTCTATTGTTGCCATCATTTTTGTCTGTTTCTATGCTGCTGCTGCTGCTTTTTTGCTTTATTGAACAAAATTTGTGTGTTGAAATTAGTTAGCAAGAAAATAGCGTTGTGAACGTAATCAAATTCTTAATTAAATAATTATTGAAAAAGGGTGAAATAGGGAAGAAAAGCGGAAAAAAATAATCAACGATTTTTTGTTTGTCTCTCTGTTTTATATAGAAGAGCCAAAGGGTTCGTAACTTTTATTATTATTATTATTATTATTTTCTTTCTACTTTTGTTAATTACAAAATTTTATTACCACCACCCCAGATCAAATTCAATCTCCTAGAAATCATAAAACTTCTTTACGTTAATCAAAAGAAAAGCGAAATTTTTTTTTTTTTCTGTTTTTTCGATTGAATATTTATTATAAATGTGATGACTGAAAGGCGTTAATAATTAATTAAAATTTTATTGCTTTTTGAATTGAATTTTCTAATTAATTTATTCTTATTAGAAATCTTATCGCCTTATCTATGGATTAATAATTTATTCATAATGAATGCGTAATGTTTTTTTTTTTTTTTTTTTTTTTTTGTATAATCATTTTTCTATAATTCATAATTTATTAATTAATTATAAAACATCTTTTTTTATTTTCTACATTTTTGCTATCGTAAAACATCATTTTTTTTTTATGCAAAAATAAGCGAATTTTCTATACTAAAAACTAATTGTGTATATATTGTTGCATACATTACGGTGTATTTTTTTTTATTTAAAATATTACAGCAGAAATTCGTTCAATTATATTGAGAGGGTTTAATGTGCTTTCTTTTTTTTTTTTTTATAATTTTATTCATTATAATATTACTTTTAATAATGATAATAATAATAATAATAATATCATTACTGTTATTAAAGAAAGAAGAAATAGAAAAAATCTCAATGTGAAGTTCAGAGGTTTAATTTTACTTAACTCATGAGCGAATAAAAAAAAAAAAATTTTTCATACAAAGATAAGTATTATTAATAGAGTATGATGGTGAAGGCATAGAAAAAGCTTATAGTATGTAAAGGATAATGTACTCATACTTAATGTAAAGAAGAAAATTTTAATACAAAAAGCATAAAAAGCACTACACGGTACTCACAAATCAGTCACTTAAATTGAAGAGGATGTTAATTATTATTTACTATTTAAAGGGTGATGGATTGTAAACAAAATAGGGAAACAAACAAACAAAGAAAAAAATTGTCTTCCGGTTTTTTCTACTCTATTTTATGGTTTAATAAAAAAAAGATGTAAAAAGCACAAACATGAATTGTTTATTAAGAGAGCATAAGAAAAACCAGAAGGAATTCCTAAAAGTAAAAAAAAAAAAAAAACGTTAAGGTGGGCGAGTAGATGAGGATGGCAAAAAAAAAAAAATGTGTGATAAATCTCCTTAGCTTTACTTCTTTTTTTTCACGTTGCTAGCTTGTCTCTGTTGGAACTATGCCATCCACAAATCACGCTAAATACATAAAATGCTAATAACAAAAAAAAAATCAAAAAATGCTTTTTCTTCACTCTACACGTATATATGTATATACGTTGTGCTATTATTTCATTTTGATTAATATTTTATTATAGAAAAAGTAAAAACAATAACCAGTAGCAAAAAAAAAAAAAAAAAAAAAAATAGAACCAAAAGAAACCATAAAAAGCACCAAGAAAAGTTTCACTACAAATACAAAACTTTACATTAAACACGTAAAAAACTTTTTTTTTTTTTTTTTTTTTTGTTATTTCCCTTCACGTAATTTAATTGATGTTGAACTGATCAAACGCTTTATTAATTTGATTTAAAAAAAAAAAACGAAACGAAACGAAAAAACTTTATCTCAATTCTGTATTGTGGTAAATACAGAAAACAAAACAAAACGAAACGAAATCTCTTTTACCGACAGATAACAAAAACACAAAAAAAAATTCCCAATTTTGATACGACTTTTCGTTTTGTTTAATACAAAAGTCGTACAAAATGCACAGTGTTTAAAAACTTGTCTAAATGATGTTTACGATGTGGTTAACAGGAATAGACTGAAATCTGACTGTTACAACGATAAAAGCTTAATGAAAAACCCCAAAAAAATTCCCCATTTCGTTGATAATAACTATATAAGGGGGCGTCAAGCAGTCTGATTGTGCAAAAGTTGCGCAAATGTTAACAGCGACGATGCAAATGGCAAAAATAATTTTTTTTATTCCTATTTTTATTTTTTCTTTTTTAAACATCAAAATTTATTAATAAAGAATTAAATAGAAAAATAATTTAAATATTGCGTTTGTGGCAATTTTTATTTTTTAATTTAAAAGAATTAGTATATGATGGTAATAATCAGGAGAACCGCCAATGTTTTCCTGCTACAGACAATTTACAAAACGTCTGCTTCGTTATTTCGATGCTTTTCAGTTGTACTTGTGATGCCACCGATGAAGCTACTGTTGCACGTAGTGCTTGTGTTTTTATTCAATCGACGATGTAACAAAACAACATATTTGTACAGCTATTACCACAATTTATCTTTAAACAACTTTAAAAAAAAGCTCCGCACAACTGAATATGCATAGGGATGACCTCTTTTCTTTTTTTTTTACCCGTCTTTACCATTTATTTATTTATTTTTTTTTTTTTACAATTGCAAATGCTTTAATAAAGCGAAAGACACACAGAAAAAGAAACATTTTTTTTTGTTCTTCATCTAAAGCTTTCGAAACAAACCAACCCACTGAATGTGAATTCGTTCATTGTGTTTAAATTTTCTCTTCGCTTCGCTTTTTTTTTTTTCTACAAAGAATAATTAACAGGGAACACCCAAAGAAATTAATAATTTTTCTATTAACACTTTATTACTCCTTACATTGATTTCGATATTTTCGTTGTGCTTTCCGGTGTGTGTGCTTTTTTTGTTTTGTATATTTTGGTTGCAAAAAAAATTGTTTAAACAAAAGTTTTCGTTAAAAAAAAAAAAATTATAATTTCCCCGTTTTTTTAAAGTTTAAAAAAACTTTTTGTCAATAGAAACAAAGTAGAAGTTCGGAACATTCCATTGCAGAATATTAATTTTTAATTTTTCATTTTTTGTTATGCAATTAAAAATCCAATCAACAAATAGTTTTTATGGGAATTTTATGCTTTTTTATGTTCCTTCTTAGTGTAAACATTATAAAAAAAAAAAAAATAATAATTTTTATTATTACAATTAGTTTAACGGCCTTAATGACAGATGATGATGATGATGATGATGGCATTTCATTAATCTTTTCAAATTTATTACATTTATCTGTTATCTATAAAAAAAAAAAAAACAAATAAAATTTCCATATGGATTTGTTAAATATTCTCGTCTAGACACTAAACATGAAATAGTTTTACTAGAAAAACATACAAAAAAACTGTTTTTCTGTTTAGATTTTAGGTTAGGTAGGTGTAGAGAATTAACTCTGCCCACTGTAGTCCCGTTTTATTTTTTGGTAATTTTCAACCAGGCAACATAAATGATTAAATATTATTAACTAGGTAACTGATAAGAAGAAGAAGAAGAAGAAGAAGAAGAAGAAAAAGTTTTATCTTTATAATAATCGACCATAAACTTTTAATCAGCTGGTTATACATGCACAAGTCAGGCATTGTTTCCATTTATAAAACACTTTTACTAACAATGTCATAACTAATGAAATAAATTAAAAAATGAATGAATGAATGAATTAAATGATTTATTTTATAAGACGGAATAACAAAGTAATATTTCATGAATGGTCGAAAAGATAGAATTTTCAATTAATTAATAAAGCAAACAGAAATGAAAATTGGTTTAGATATAAAACACAAACACATATCATTTAAAAGGATATCCTATTAAAATTTAACACTTTTAAGCCTCCTGCCGGTGTTACGTGTTATACAACATCCCACCTTTGTTTATTTAAATCCTTAGAAAGCAAACAAAAAAGGGAAAAACAATCAAAGCATCAAAGTAAATAACTTAGCGACTGGCCGTTATTAATAGGGTGGAATGTTGTCTTGATTGTCGCTCACAATTTAACATCATCATCACGGCCTAATAACGATAATAGAAGCACAAAAATTAATAAATGTAATTGAGACTCCAATTATAATTAGATTTTTATTAATAAAAGGAAAAAAAAAAAAAAAAAAAATCCCCATAGTTAATTTTTAAAGGAATTTTCTCTTAGCCTTCGCTTCTTCTTTTTCTATTCTTCCGACGTTTAATAATGTTTGAAGACGCTGCAAAGCCAATTATTACGGAGTTTGGGGACTGCAAAAACAAAATACTTAGGATTAGGAAATTTTTTGTTTTTATTTTTTTTTTTTTTATCGCGTTTTACATTGTTTAGATAATCAACACGCGTTTATAGGTTTTTGTTTCTTTATCTTCTACAACTTCTTCCTCTTCCTTTTCTTCGCCTTTTTTTTTTTTTTAATCATTATTATTAAATTTTTGGTTGAATTTACTTTAATGAATTTAATAAAAAAAAAAAAAATCAGCATCTTATCAACGTAGAAGAGACTCCTGTTTGAGTGAATTGATTTTCGATTCTTTTCATAGAAGTGTCACTGTTTCACTTCGGAATATGATACTTTAGAAGATACACAGTCATTAAAAAAAAAGAAGAAAAAAAACCCCGAAACGGAACATCATTATTTGTTCACTTTTATTACAGAAAAAACACTTTTTTTTTTGTTTACCTTTAAATCATATTAGCCCACGGTTGTAATTATTGATTTTTCCAATTTAATTAAAAAAAAAAAAAAAAAAAAATTAGTTTTATCTCATGTTACGCTATTTACACAAATAGATTGGATTTCCGTTTTAAAAAGAAAAAAAAGAAACTAGTTGAAAGCAATTGATAACACAAATAATAATAATGAATTAATCCTGGTTAGTAAGTCTTAATTATTGAATTACTTTTGACAAAAAAAAAAAAATGCAACAACACAGCAACAGTAGTTTCTGTTAGATTTATTTAAATAAATCATGTAACAGATTTAACCAATATCTGGTAACAAAGTTTCCTGAAGTTTTCGTTATTTGTTATACAAAAAGCTGTAGACGACAGAAGAAATTGAGAGAAAAAGAAGCAGTAGGAGTTATACTAGGTATAATACACTAACAGGGGATACAAAATGGGTTATCAACGAAAGTATAAGATTTGTCAGTTGTGATTTGTGCTACCTAATTTTGAATAAAAATGTAGAAAAGTTCTTTAAAATGTTTACAATACTCATGGCTTATGCTTTTACATTAATTCTTCGTTTTTTTTTTCATTAAAAAGTGCATCGTTTATGTAATACATTATTTACATTAACTGTGTTTGTCCGTCTATGTAATTTCTAAGCTTACATTTCTCAGTAAATCCTTATCATTGTCATTTGTATTCCTGAAATTGAATTTTCTCTACAAAGAAATCCTGATAAAAGTTATTACAATTGCATACAATTCGGCGAACTTAATAATAAAAAAGAAAGATATTTCTTTTCTTGTAACAAAAACCTTTCCGGGCTTTTATTTTTCCTATAAAATAACTTTAATAATAATAAACAAGATTTTTATGTCTTAATAAAAGCTCAATTTCTTTCTTTATTAATTTATTTATGTACAAAGAGTTTGTTTTTGTTGCTTGTTTTGTTTTGCTATCAGGAAATAATAAAAAAAAAAAAATTTTTTTTTTTGTTTAAATTGATTTTTTAATATAAAGCTTTATTAAAATTAATTATTTTTTTTTTTTATTTATTTATTTAACATTGATAGGACTTGCTTTTTTGTGGCTTTTTTTTTTTTTTTTTTGCGTTATTGATATTTGTGGCCGGTTTTTTTCCGCCGAGTTTAAATAAATAAATTTATGATGAATAATATTTTTTTTTTTTAATAATAAAAAAGCACAAATAATCTATTGATTTTATAAACAATATTTTTATGTTATTTAATAATAAATTATAATATAATTAAAACATATAAATAATAATAAAAAAAAAATTAACCGCCATATGCTTGTATCAGTTTTGTCCATTCCGATGGATAACTTTTCTGTATATATGCTAAAGTCTTTTGTATTTGTTTCTTCTCTGATGGTGAACACTGTGGACAGGAGCCACGCAATACAAACGGTGCTAAACCTAAAAGTAAATAAATAAAAAAAATTATTAATTAAGTCAAGTAAATGTTAAAAAACAGCGAAAAAAAAACATTTAATACGAAATATGATTTGCACAACAATAAAAATGTTAGTTGATGAGACACGATACAAGAAATAACAATTAAACAAAAAAAAAAAGCACATTTTAAACAAAGACAACACTGTAGCTTGTAGAAAACACAAGAAGAAAAAGCTACAGTGAATAAAATTCAAGTGAAATGCATATAAAAACGTTACAAAGCAATCAAGGAATGTAGAAAAGCGAATAAAAAGCGAATAAATAATGAAAAATCAACTATCTATCTGTATATGTAAATAGAATTTTAAATATATATAAAAACCGGGCTATTGCTTACATAACAAAAGTCTTTAATCTATTTCACAATAATAATAAAAAATAAAAATTTAATTTCTCCATTCAGTCATACACAGCAAACGAATTTCATTAAAAAAAAAAAAAAACAAAAAATTTCCCCACTCTGTTAGTTGCTCTCAGGTATTTAATTGTTTCTTATTTTAATTTTCATTTATAAATCTTTCCGTTAAAGTGTTATTTAATTTACATTTTTAATAAACAACGGATTAAGATACGAAAAAACTTTAATTACAAAAAATTTCTTGTTAAAACATAAAAGTCAGCCACACACTACCAAGAAATTACTTTCTTTATGCAGTTTACAAACGATTTATAAACGAAGATTTATTATAAACAGCAAACGGAAAAAAAAAAAAAAACAAAAAACAAAAGAGCAACCAACTTTCTTTAGAAAATTATAATTAAGTTGCGCGCGCAATTTTTTTTATGCATTAATATACAAACAAAACTTTTTTCGTCATTTTTTGTCCTACGAAAAATTTTTGTACGCTTGTTTTTAATGAAAAACATAATTTTTTTTTTAATATAATTATGCAATAATGTTTAAAAACAAAAAAAAATTATATATATATATTTTGTTTAAATATTTAATTAAGAAAAGTGAAATTATTTTCACTTTTGTATTTCACATCTGTGTTCTCATTTATTTTGTGAATTTTTGTGAATTTTGCGCGTAAAGAAAACTTTATTGGCTTTATTAATATTATAAAATAATTAAGTGAAATATATAAATAAAAAGAAGCTTTAATAAGCTGTGTCGGAATCACCAGAAAAAATGATTACGTTAGGTTTGTTTTGTGTTTGCAAACTTATAAAACCCTGACCTAAATTCATCTTTTAAATGAAATTTCATCGGAATTATTATTATTATTATTATCGCTCATACCAATCCTTCCTTTCACAAATTTTTAATACTTATAAATAATTAATTAAAAATAATTAAACGTGTGACTAGGTATTTTTGGTGGATTTTTGGTGGATGTCAGGAAGTTGTTGTTGACGGTACGGTACGGTTTTAACCTTTTAATGGTTGGCACATTAATTATGCAGGAACAAATATTCTTCACTGTTTATTCAGGTGTATACACCGATTTATTTTGTTTCTTTTCCAACACAGAGACCGAGTATAATACATTGGGTGCAATACACCTCTGATTTTGTTTTTTTTTCCAACATGAAAAGGCTCATTAATTACATTTTTATTATTTATTTGTCTATTTTGTTTCCTATTATTATGTTAATTTATGTTTACTCCTCGCTTTTATACAATTTATATTTTTCACTAATTTCGATAGACATCATTATAGTTTGTTGTTTTTAAATGAACTACACTTAAATGAATTTTAATTAGAATGAAATGGATAGTTTATGACTGTGGACAATTTTCATAGTTACATTTTTAGTGTAAAATTAATTAATAATAAATTTGTTTTGGTTTATCTGTCTGTCTGTCTGTTTGCTACTTTTTTTTTTTTTTTTTGTTACTAGCTCCAAATAATATTATTGCTGAATCAATATTATTAAACATCTTGGTTACCACACATAGTTATGAAACCGTCTGAAGTGGTTGAAAAAAAAAAAAAAAAAAATAGAAAACTTTTTATCGATTTAATCGGTCAAGTAGCGATCACAAAAGTAATTTTTCATCATTTTTTATAAAAAATAAAATTACATTAGTTGCTCTCTCTATTCAAAAAAAAAAAAATTAAAACTATTTTATTACCATAATTTCAATTTGAAAATTTATTATAAAAATAAAAAAAGAAAATATAAACAAACCACATAAACATAGCAGAAAATTTTGCATTTTATAATCAGTTTTAAAACTCGGGTTTTATGTTGCATTTTGTTGCATAAATTTTATACCAAATATTATTAATAGAAATTTTTATATGGTTTAATTACTGAATAAACTAAATTAAATTATTTAATAAATAAAGATTTGTTACTGTGTAATTATTAATACAGTAGTTGTGTGTCTTGAGGGTTGCTACACATTTTTTTTTTTTTTGCATAAATTCAATATGATTATGTACGATGGGGATGGGGATGGGGATAACACAGTCAAACTAGCATCATCAAGAGAACATTTTTTTAATTAACCATTTTTACATAATAATTTTCATCAACGAGTCATAAATATTAATGAAAAAAAAGAGTTATTTCATGCATTTAAACATCGTTTTACATAATTTTATATCACAAAATGGTTGTAACCGTAGAAAAGACAATTTTTACTTCATTTTTACTAAAAAGTTCCCATTAGAAAACCAATAAAAATTTATATAAAAAGGATTAAATGTTAAACCGACTTATTTAACTTATTTTCACAACAATATAAATATTTTTTTTTCTTTAACAATCGACAAGAATTCAATGAAATAAAAGAAAGAAAAACAAACAGCAAAACCGAATAATAAGAATAATTCATTAGGGCTATACGTTTAAATATAATTAAAAAAAAAAAAAAGAAACAAAAATAAGGTAACTTTTCTTTTATAATAACCACACAGAACATTGTAAAATATAATTAGTCCACGTAATTAACTATAAAAGAATAAATAAAATTCTATCTCCTTGCCTTATGCCACTGTGTTTTTTTTTTTTGTATTAAAAATCCTTTTGTTTAACTTTAAAGCACACACATAACAACTACTTATTTAACTTGTTTTCTTGGTTATTTGCTTCTTTTTTTTTTTGTTATAAACTTTTAGCTTTGAAATAGTAAAACCAAAACAAAAAAAAAAAAACAAGACATTTCCGTTAAGAATATTGATAAAAGTTTTTCTTCTCCTATATAAAACTAAAATTTTTGTTGTTGGTAAATCTTACTACTTTTACCCTTTTAAATGTTATTTAAATCTACATTTTTAGTTAAAGTGCTTTCTAATCTTATTTTATTCCTATAATTACAAATAAAATAACACTTTTGCCACGTTTTTTATGTAAAAAAGTCACTAAACTGGTATAATGATTTTTTTTTTAAAACCGCCTAATTTTATGTAACAATCTTTACACACAAAATGTTACTTCTTTAGTGATGAATTAAAATAAAATCACATTTTCTGTTATTTTCTCTTAATTATATTCGATTAGAGAAAAAGTCCAGAAAAAGCTTAAAAAAAAGAACTTTTTTTTTAATATGTTAAAAACTATAAAAAATATTAATAAAATACCAGCGTTTATTAAAAAAATGATTTTATCCATTTTAGCATGGATAAAGAATGAAAAAAAAAAAAAAAAAAAAAAAAAAACTTTAATATAAAAACACGACCAGAATCTTTTACGAGCTTATTTATTATTATTTTTGTTGTTCAATAATATTATTTTATTATAGTTTAACCATTGATTCTTTCCTTTTAACTTTCTTTATTTATTTATTCATTTTTTGGTATTTTGGTTGAATAAAAAAATAAGAAATAAAAAAAAAAAATCTTTTTATCTTAATGTTTTTTTTTTTTTTTTTCAGGTAGATTTTTAATCTAAATAAAAAACCCGATTACCGATATATTATTACCATATTATTATATTAATAGAAAATAAAATGAAAATTCTTACTTTTTAAACGTTTACCAACTGGATCACACGGTGCCTCACCTAAAGCACATTTCAGTTGTCTCATTAAATAACGTTTATCACTTAATGCATGATCTAATGCTGCATCAGAAACTGGGGCACGTGTAGCTGCATTAACAATATTTAACACAAATAATGTAACAATAACACATACAATTACCTTTAAAATAAACAAGAAAATTAGAATAAATAAAAATAATTTATTACACAGCTAATATCTCTCTGTTTACTTACTTTTGAAATCATTTTTATTTTACACTTTAATCCCTTATTAACAAAAACACTTAATTAAGAAATAGAAAAAAAAAATGCCCACAAAAACCCAAGAAACACTTCTTTATATCAGAAAGTAACGAATTTAACTGACTCTATAGCATGGAAATAAAATTAAAAATTAAAAAAAAAAAAAAAATGTTTATTCCTCCACCTTTTTTTCTTACGTTTTCTTTTACACAAATTAATTTTATTTTAAATGGTTACACACTGTGTAATAATAGCTTATTTATAAATAAGAAATAATTACGTAGCCTATTGATGGCGGGGGTATTATTTGTGTACAGGTAAAAATAAAATTTCTCAACACGTCCGTTCGTTCGTTGGTTCGTTTGTTAAGCTTTTTTCACTTTGTATTTGAATAAATAAATAAATAAATAAATAACCATCGACTATTTTACATTATTAATAAAAGTGAGAGTAATGTAATTAATGCAAAAAAAATAAATAAATAATAATATTATATCATTAGTATGGAATTAAAATTTAACAAAGAAATAAAGAAATTAGAACAGAAATTCATTTTCAATGTATTATTAATTGTTTTTTGATTTACATTCTTCATCTTTATACACTATTAAAACAAATTTGTAATTATGCTTATTATTTTTAAAAAATATAAAATAATTAATTAATTAATATTCCTTTTAAGTAGAAATTTGTTTTTTGTTTTGTTTTATTTTGTTTACTATATATGCATCGTAACGTAATGATTAATTTGAATAAATACTTAAATGACATTGGATATGGATTCGTTTTACGTGTATATTGTGTATTTAGCGAAACTTTAAAAAAGCACAGAAATTATGTGTATTTTGTAATAAATGTTTGTCTCTATAATTGAAATACAGTTGTTAGCAAATTAATAGGCTCGTTACATTGTAAAACTCATCGTTTTTCCCTGTATTATTATTTAAATGACCTAAATAAATTTCTATTGATTTTTATCTCTTATCTCTTATATTCCTATTACAATTATTAAGTAAAACATTTCTTACTAATAACTTCCTTATTGACATAGAAAACACAATTTAACATCATGAATTGAATTCTTAATCCAATTTGATTGAATAAAATGAATAAAAATGTAAACTGGATTTAATTTGGTTGTTTAATAATTAAAACCTGAACCTATGTGAACCTATAAATACAATTCAGTGATAATAATCCTATTTTTTAATACATTTTAATTTTTTTTTTTTTTGTAGGGTATAAAACATGAATTATTTACAGACATTCAGATCATCGTTATTTATCTTATTTACAGATTTATTATAAGACGAAGAATATAATCAAATATTGTAGTATTCAATCGGTATAACTAATAAAGCTAATAAACCTATTATCCTGATCACTTTTCGTTGATTAACGTTTTTGTTATATAAAAAAAAAAAATATGCTTTCTATGCGACATAACAACAAATTTATTATTAATTACTGTCTATAGGTTTTATTTGATTATTATCATTTTTTTTTTTTAATATGCACTAATAATCATTAACCATAACACATTTTTAATTATTTAAAAACAAAAAAACAAAAAAAATATCAACAAATGCTTTACCATTTCAAGATAATATTTATAAAAATGTATTCTCTCTGTATTTTTTCCGCTTAATAAATGTTAAATAACATTATGACGGAAGACACGTAACATTTTTCTTTCTTTCTTATATTTCTTATTAATAATTTTACATTTCAAATACAGAAGAAATCATAAAAAATACTTTCACCTCACACATTTATTTATTTCATTCATTTTATAAAATTTCTGAGTAAAACGAATATTAATTTATGTATTTTTCTTACATTAAAACATTATGTAAAATAAAAAACGCGTTTTTGTAGGTGAATTAACCTCGTTCGTCTAATCTGTTTTTTTTTTTTTTTTTTTTTTTTTTTTGATTTTTATTCCATTTTACTTAAATTTAATTTTTTTTACGTTTATTTTGAAGGTTAATGTGCAACAAAAAAAAAAAATTAAAATAAACTAATAAATTTTTTTTTTTGTGACTTAAATATTAATTAAAAAAGGTTTAAACAGAAAAAATTTATTTAAATCAAATACGCAGAAGAATAAACATAAAACCATTATAATGCTGTTATGTGAATTTGTGTCTTGACTAATAAGCGGTAATTTTTCGGTTTAAAGACATAAAAGTTTTTTTTTTTTTTTCTTTTTACTAGGTCAAGATAATGCATTTTATGAGAAATTGATTCTGGGTTTTTTTTTTTTTTTTTTTGTTATTTATTATAAAATTTAAATAATTAACAAATTAATTAACTGTTTTTATGTAATTAATTGTTTTTCTTTCTTTCTTTTTTAATTATTGCTGTGGGAATTGTTAGCGGCATTAACCGGTTATTTTGTTTTCAAACCATAACTGGGAAATTAATAATAATTTTCCTTGATTTATAGAATTTTTTTTGTTTTTTTTTTTGCTTGACTTTTCCTCATCAACCTCCTTTCTTCTATATTTATTAAATTTATTTCTGTGTGTGCGTTTTTTTTTTTTAATCAAATTAATTAATCAAAGAGCTGAAAATAGATAAAACAGACAAATTTATATTCCAATTTGGTTGGATATAAATTTTCTTTTGGGTAATTTTGCTAGGTATTCCTTCGGGTGTACAAAACCTTTTCTATTTGGGTCTAACACTTTTGCTTTTTTTAATAAATAATAGAAATAATTACATTAGCATCACATAATCATAAACATAAGAAAATTCGTCTTTTCTTTTTTTTTTTACATAAATATTATCAGGAATAAGGAGGATTTATATTTGCCTTTTAATGTTTGACTTTGGTTTGTTCAAACATTTGAGAAGGTAGATAAAAAAAATAAATTTTCATTTATTTAATTGTAATACGCTATAAATTATAAATTTATAATATGTTAATTAGCTGAAATATAATAATTAATCAATTATATACCTTTTTATTACATATAAATAATTAAACAGATAATTAATAATAAATTATTGAACAGGTAGACAAATATGTTGCCAAAACATAAATTTTTTATTGATTCGATCTGAAATAAAAAAAAATTAATTAAATAAAAAAAAAAAGGAAAATATATGATAAACAATTAAGTATATTTATAAAACAATTAAATAATTAATAAAATAATAAAATAATAAAAATAATTTTATTATTTAAATTTATTATAACCGTATAGTGTTTTTATTTTTTTAATATTGGCATTATTGGTTTGCTTGTATAAATATTAAGCACAAAACTGTACTAGATTACAAAAATAATAATAGAGAGAGCGTATATTGAGAGAGAATAATAAATTGGATAATGAAGTTTTTTTTTTTAATACAAATACACAAAGTACAATAAAAGTCAATAAAGAAAAGTTTCTTGTCATTAAAAAAAAAAAAAAAAAACAGAAAAGAAAATATTTATTTCTGCTTTAATTTAATTTAATTATTCGTTTATTCTAATTAAACATATAAATAATTTAACAATAAATAATTAAATATTTATTGTTGCCTGTTAAATTTATTTATTTATACGAGAGAACGTAATAACATAACACACACAAATGGTGGAATTGATTTTTACTTGAATTTTAAATGGCGTACAAATGTCAATAGGGAAACTTTTGACAATAATTAAAGTATAATTTTGGCAATCGTGCGTAGTTATTTTAATTGAAATGTAAGCGTAATTTAATTGTAAATTAGTTGTATTAATAAATTGTTTTTAATTTTAGATAAATACGTTTGTGGAATATCATTTAAATATGGAAGTACAGGATCCGGATTATCCATCAAAAAAACCTCGACTTTATAATAAAATGCTAAATGATATATCAGATAAAAGTAATGATAATAATTTTCCTACTGCTGGTTGCAGCAATTATAACGCCTCATTAGATGATAAAACAATAATTTTAGAGTCTGAGGATTTTTTGAAATCACCTTTAGTTCCTATTGCTAGTGATGAGAATATGTATTTATGGCAGCAACGACAAGTTGCCAAGGCAATCGTCGAGAATACAATAAATAATGTATTAGAATCATATTTATCGCATTCGGGATTAGAGAATCGTATGCCCGATTTAGGTTTAGAAGAGTCTGCGATATTAATGGCGATCAGTGAGCACGGTCTACAGCATACAACACAAACGCCACACGATTTATTTGTAGATGAGGAGGATATTGAACGAAATGAATTATTTTATTTAAATGATGTGCAAACGGATAGTGTTGATTTTATGGAAGCAGCTGTTGGTGCAGCAATACAGAAAAAAGGTTTGACACCGTCAATGCCGTCCGCATCAACAGAACCATCAACATCAACGTCTCAAAGGTGATACAAATTAACATAAAACAAATTAAGATGATGAAGAAGAAATCTCATAACTTGTGCAAGAAACGTACACGAAGAAGTTGAAACTCTAATTCCTACTGCATATAGATTATAAGTTTGTTTAACTACTTTTAGATTTTAAGGCTTTAATAATCCTCTTTTAATCGTTATTATTATTATTATTGTAAAATGTACTAAACAATAGATCCTTATTACACCTAATTTAATCAGTGAATAATCTGATTGGAATATTTCTTTTTCTTCCTTTAATAATAATAATAATCATGAAAAACAGTATTAGTTTAAAAAATATTTCATTTATTTATTATTTTTATATAAATATAATATAAATATATTATACTTGCAAAGAAATATGTGTCAAATTATATATAATTAATTAATTAATTAAATGAAGAAGACGGAAAGAGTAATTACTGGGATTGAAAATAATTTTTGATTTAATTTATTTTTTATTATTTTCCTATTTTTATTCGTAATTAAGTAATTAAAAAAGAAATAAAAAATATATTTACAAGAAAATTGAATTATAATTATTATTATTATTATTATTATTTTGTGGAATAAATTTTTTTTAAATAAAATTAAGCAACAAATTATTAATTAAAAAAAAAAAAAAACGTTTAAATAAATGAAAATAATTTACAGTACGTTTAAAAAAAAAAAAAAAAACGTATTACCCTGTAATTATAATTTCCCTACATTTTTATATTTGCTAATATCCCTTGGGGTAATTATTATAAAAACAAAATAATGCAAAAAAATATTAATTAGTCACACGTTTTTTTTTCTTCTATTTTCTGTTTTATTCATTTTTATTTATTTATTTTTTGTTTTATTATATTAAATATTTAAATTAATTAATTAAATCAATAAAAAAACCAATTAACACACAATAAAAATTGAAAAAAAAATGTTTTTTTATTTTTATTTTCTCTTTGTTCAAATAAAAATCAAGTAGTGGAAGGAATTTTTAAAAATACGATAGAATCATTAAAATCCAGTTAGAAGTGAATTTCAATTAAATAAATGTTTAATTAATTAATTAAATAAATAAAAAAATTATCACAAATATTGTATACTAAATAACGAAAATGGAAAATAAAAAACAACACAATAAAAATGTTTTCTTTGTGAAAACGCTTTTTGTATTCACTCTCTGACTACCTGTGCGTTTTATTTCACATTAATTATGTTTCCATGCTTATATTTAACATATAAATCTTTTGTTTATTTATTCCATAGGTAAATATTAAAATTAATTAATAAATAAATAATAGAATAAACACTTTAGATAATGCTTTTGATTTACTATTGTTATTATTCGAACAACAATAATTGTTATCTTGTTGAATGTTTTGAAGAAGGAGACAGACAGTCAGAGTACAATCGCATCCCAATTAGTTTACAAGATTCCAAATAACCATTTATTATTGTTTAATAAAACTATTATGATAAGGATTCCGTATTCATTTATTTATTATCACTTGTAAAAGCACAATTTTATTAGTCAAAACATAAATGAAGACAGTAAATTAATTAATTAACAGACAAACATGTTTTTTTTTATATTTTATTCATTTTATATACAAGTAATTAAAATTATCAAAAATAATTAATTAAATCAATTAAAATTAAATATTTAATTTTCTTATTATTATTATTTTTTTTTACATTAAAAACGGAGGATGAGGAGGCTTTTCTATAAAATATAAGCTTTCAATACTGTTAAAGTTAAAATTAGAGCAGTAATAATCGATTTGCTTACGGTGTGGGCTGTTTTTTTGAAAATCACGAATTTTGAATTCATCTCCTATCACTTCCTTAACATTTTATTTGGTCATTTATTCATTTAATTTTTTTTTTTTTTTGATCTTACTAGGATCTACTAGTAACCAGCACCACACATTCAATTATCGTAAAACCACCAACCAAAAGGTGTTAATAATTTAAAATTTCCTCCCTACAATGAAACCGACATTTATTTATTTAATTGAGAATTTTATGTTATAACAAAAGCAAGCAAGTTAAGACACCCTTAGGCTTACTTTGATTGATTTTTTAAGTAACATTTATTATTAATAATAAAAAAAAAAAAAAAACTTCTTCTGCTTTGCTTACTTAGTTTAATTAATTAATTATTGCGAGAATTAATAAAATCAGCAATGGAATTATTTAGAAATGGGGGGTGAGAATGCGATTTTGCAGTTGTTACATTGATGGCGATGGGTAAACAGGGTACAGGATACGGATTCTGCCCCCTTATTGCAATTTAAATTAAAAGATTTTTTTTTTTTAACTTTTAAATAAACTTTTTCTATAAACTTTTAACATCGATATAATTTCTTCAATTTCTATTAGTTATACCTTGCATAGCACACAGTGTATGTGTGTAGGGGTTTTGCACATTTAATTGTTAATTGTTCGCCCCCAACAATACATGCTATGATCGGTTTATTTCTGTGCGTAGATTAAAAAAAAAAAAGAGAAAAAAAAAATGTTTATTAAAACTCTGAAGAACAATTTTATAAATTTATTATGGGTTTGGGGTGGTTAGTCTATCATTGGATGGGGATTACATTTCTTATTGCATGTTAATGTTGTTTGTTAATCCATGGTCCATGATCCAATATGAATTTACCTCGTTAACATTACCTGAAACAGTAAAAAAAGGAAAATTTAAAATAATGAAACTTTTTTTTTTTTTTATTTAATTCTCCTTACCCTACATAATCCAAAAAAAAAAAATAATAATAAAAACTTTTCGACATCACATCAAAATCTTAAACAATTAAAAAAAAAAAAATTAAAAATCACTGATATGTTGTTAACGGTTATTCGGTCGCTGTTATTTCATCGCCAATTTCTTGTATCTAAGCTTCTTGTTAACTGTTTATTGCTTATGCTAGCCACATCAAAATTTTGATTTGGTGTCGGATCTGAATGAAATGATGGCCGTATATCAATTATTATTGATTGTTTATCCGGTATAATGGCAACCGCCTCCAAACTGGGACAACGATATATACGTGGTGTGGGCTGCTGACACGATAACTGTTTTATTTGCGTTATTATTATTATTTTTTTTTTTTATTAATCATGGAAATAGAGAGAGAAAAAACAATTTTTAATAATTAAAAAAAAAAAAGAAAAAGTTTTATGCTACACAGAACAGAATGATAAAAGTTTTAGAACAGAAAGAAAGAAGCTTTTATAGAAGGCAAAACAAATAATCTTAAACAAATAAGTTTGATAAAAGTATTATTTATGAAGAAGTGAAAATAAAAAAAAAAAAAAACTCTTGATTAGCTGGAGGCACTTAGCAAGCATTTATTTTCCCATAATTTAAAAGTTTCCTTTTTCTGTTTTCTTTATCACAAATCAGTTCACACTGGATGTTTAACATTCGATTAATTATATTCAACTGTTATTACTATTGAGTACACTTTTATGTAACTTAAATAATAAACATCCTTGTCTCAATGAGTTTGGTTCTGCTTCTTTTTACTTTTTTTTACATTAATAACGAAGTTTACCATGTCGTAGGTGTTTGCCTCAGACACATGTTGAATGTGAAACAGAATTTTTCTCTACTTTTGAGTTTTCCCCTTTAATTAAAGTTTCTTTCTTATTTTTATTTATAATTAAACTTGTGTGTGTGTGAAAGAATTATGACAATTTTGAATTGTGAGCTTTTTTGGTTAATGAACTTTATATCAAAAAAAAAAAAAAGTTGTGACTTGTGACTATAATAAAATTGACATATTTTACCAGAAAAACATTAAGTTTAATGAAAATTCTTGACTTTTATTTGCGTTTAAGAAACTTTCTCGTAATAAACAGACAGGCAAACCCCTTAGATAATAAAATAAAGAATTCCCGAGAAAACTCCATATTTTAAAGTGTTGTTTAAATAAACCAATTAAGGGATTATATACTTAGGATTAAAATAATTCTTATAGTTCTTGGATGAATCGTTAATACGGATCGTTAATATTTAAATTAATTAATCAAAAAATGACTAATTAAGTGGCTTTTGTAGTGAAGAATTTTGAAATGGAAATGAAAACAGAATTATATAAATTCAACCACAAGTAATAGGAATTAATCAAATAAATTGCCATCTGCCATATAATTTATTTGTTTGATAAAAAACTGGTAGAATTTATACCAGTTATCATAAGGGTGCACAAAAACACATTATTTATTTTTTTTTTTTTTATATTTATGATAAACTAACGACTTATGACACAGTTGCCGGCGTATTTGTTTCTTTTGATAAATTAAAAACAATTTCTCGTATTTGACCGAATACGTGACTCCAAAACATTTATTTGGAGCTTAATTATTAAAAAGCACAAATTAAAGACAATTTCAACAATCAGAAGAATCTGTTGAAATGAAATAGAATGACCTCTAAGTTGTGGCAATCGATTGAAATTTATTAAAGTAAGTTAAAGTGGAAACTTGTGTAAACAAATGTTTACATTACTTACAAGATTATTACAAAATTGTAATTATATAATAAACAAAAAAAAAAAAAAAAAAAAAAACCCAAGGACTTAACACAGTGACAAGTAGAAGTACTTGTAAGCTGAGCTTTTGTAATTATGTAATGTCGCATAAAGTTAATTGAAATTAAAGCTGGTTTGGCATAATGATAAGTGATTATTATTAATAAATTATTTTATTTATTTTTATCTATTCCATACAAACCAAATATAAATAAATGAGCTTGGTCATCGAACCACTAAAAATATTTACTGGTGGCAACAGAAATATTTTTATTTTTTGCGCTCAACGTAAATAACGTAAAATAAATAAATGAAAAAAAAAAAACAAAACAAAAAACCAGAAAATTCAATCAAATTGTATTTGATAAAAGCTTTATTTTTTAATAAAAAAATAAAAAACGGTATGGGACAAAAATACGAAAAAAAAAGAAGAAATATTCAAATATTTAACTTAAACTCGGTGTTGTGCTGAATAAACACGAAAATTTTTTTTTGTTTAAGCACACAGAAAAAACAGTGACTTGAAAGCTGTTATAGATAAGCTGCATATATTCCAATGCATTTACTAGATTTTTTTTTGGTAGTAATAAAAATCGAAAAAAAAAAAAACTAAAGGAAAAACCAAAAACTTGACCCTTAAAACCCTAATAAAGTCGTGTAGAAGTGGAAAAAACCAATAAAGCTCTCTACAACATTTCATCAGCGGTAGAAACAATTTTTATTAAAGCAGCAACCACGATAAGACTTTAATACATGGGAATTCCGTTTCAACAGAATAATAATCTACGATAAAGATCAACGCAGACAGTTCTGCTCACTTTTAATAGATAAAATAGCTAAACAATAGAAAAATGCATAAAATTATTATGCTTAGAGCTTTTAGAGTATGTTACAAGAATTGAAAACGTTATCAAGAGTGTGGGTGTTATTTGTAAAATTATCTCCATCTAATGATTATGAATATTTAATCCAGCAAACGCACAGAGAGAATATTATCTGAATACTTGAAAAGTTATGATAAAAGCTTTTTCGGTTAACACAACCACCGATTATAAACTGAATTCACATTAAATATTATTGCAAAATAGTTATTTGAAAAATTAAAATAATTATAAATGCACTTTAAGCTTAAAATGTCTCCAAGCTTAAATATAACGCAAATAAAACTTTCTTTGTTTCTACACCTTAAATTCGCAAATTAATTTTCTTTATTTATTTAACAAGTTGTTTCGTGGTTTTTGTTTATCTTGTTTTTCTGCTATTTTTTTTATTACCAATAGCTGTGCTTAGACGATGTTTACACACAGAAAAAAGAAAACGAAAAGAAAAAAGTTTTGGCAAAATTACCGGAGACACAAGCTACAAGTGAATTTTTTTTTTTTTTTATTTAATGAAAATCGATGACTGTTAGCCACTGTTAAATGCTTAAAGGCTAACAGTCGTGTTAAAGCACGTTTATTATTATTTTTGTATTTTATTTTATATCAACTTTAAGTTAAATAAACGTGTGTTGATTTTTTGGGTTGAGATAGTTAGGTGGGTGGGTTGGGATGAAAAAAAAAAATTGTTTCTTTGCCTTTTCCATAATAAAAATATATTCTACCACCCAAAAAAATTATTTATTCAACTTTTAAAGAGGAGCGAGAAGATAGAAAAAGTTTTTATATAAATACGCTACGGAAAATACTATATTATCCGGAGTATAAGGCGTTACTCAACTACTACAGCCACTAAATATGAACAGAAACAACAAATTGTTTTTCTTGTAAAAATCAGTGACCTGTTCGTAATACGCACCTTATATTCCCGAACAAATACACTAATTAAAATTAAAGAAATAAAATCCAATCATAATACCTCTCTATACTTTCGAACATCTAATTTTCCCGTAAATTTTGATCCATTTGATGTTTTTGTGTAAGTTCCTAGAATTAAAAAAAAAAATAAAAAATTTTCTCTTTTTTTTTTACCTTTTTTTTTTTTTTTTGTTTTTTATTAAAGCTTTTCATGTTTTTTACTTAAATTAATTAATTCATTTGTTTGTTTAGTTTACTATTAATTCATTTATTCAAATATTTTATTTAATTAATTATTTATCCGCGTTAATAATATTAAATTTGCCGCAATTCATAACATTGGCCAGAAACCAGTTTAACAAAAAATGGCACATGTGGTATTAATTAGTAACAATAACAAAACAAAAGCGAAACCGAATTTTATTTGTTTTTCATAATATTTAAGTCTATAAAAATAAGCTTAAATGTTGTGGAAATATAATAAACAGTAGAAAGAATGCTTTTAATGCTTTTAATGCAGATAGAAAGTATGTGAAAATTGATGTAGAAAAAATAACTTATTTCGAATAAAGATAATAAAGTTACTGCCTGTGATCTTCTGCAAAAAAAAAAAAACAAAAAAAAATCCTTTAAATTTATAGAGAAAAAAGCTCCCTATACTGTCTCCATCTTTTAGGAACATTCCGTTTGGTTTATTTGTTTAAAAAAAAAAAAAAATGTTTTATGCATTCAATTTGGGAGTTTTTGATGTTTTTTTTACTTTTATAACAAAAAAATAACAAAAAGCTCGCTTTGGTAAACTAATTGGAATAAAAGGGATTCTCAAACGTTCAATGACAATGCAGTAAAAAAAAAAAAAAAAAAATTCCCAAACAATATTTCCATCATAATAAACCAGAGAAAGAGAAAGAAATTTGTTTGCTTCTTTAAGGCATTTTAAACGGATTTTCGTGTAACGGAAAACTTTTCTAATTTCCCATAAACAACGAGTAATTTATTTATTTATTTATTTTTTGTTTTTTTTTTATTAACGCAAACAAAATAAATTATTTAATTTTATTTGAGCCATCACTGTATTTATTTATTTATTTATTTTAATAAATAATTTTCAGCTACTTAACTACGTTTGTTGTTGTTGTTGTTGTTTTTTCATTAATTAATGCGAACAGAAAATATGGATTTTTCCAAAGTGATATAAATTCCTTTCGTAAATTCGTACTAATCTTCTTCGTATAAATCGAAAAGAAAAGTTTTTTTTTTTTTTTTTTTTTTTGTTTCTTTTAAAAGGAAAAATAAAATAAATAAAATTATTAATGGAAGTAAAGACTAAGACTAAGACTAAGACTAAGTAAGTAATCAGCAGGTGGTCATTGGCTGAGTCGATTTAATTATAATTATTATGGAATAAGCTTTTTTAAATAATTTACTTTGTTTACAAAAATAAGTAACTATGTTACTATGTTTATAAGCTTTTATGTGCTTTTCTCTGTTATTTTCAACGTAGTCAGTGTAAATAAGGAAATTATATTTCTTTCTGTTTTTCTGTTTTATTATTTTTTCTTTTAATTAACTTGTTATTGAATATTATTCTGCTGATTGTGGAACTCTCATTTTATACTTGCAAATTTCAGAGAAAACTAATAACACAGCAATTCTATTTATTCTGAATGAAATGCACAGTAGAAAACCGTGTTGATATGTCGCTTGATGGAAATTGATAGTTTTGTTTTGTTTTGTTTTGTTCGTTAATTAACTTTTTGTTTTTTTTTTTGTTTTTTAATTAAAGTAAATTTATTGTTTATAATTTATTATTTGAATTTAAATGAATTAATTAAGTGAAGTACCTTTTTGTAAAACAGCTATTGGACCATTCCACCCACCTGTAGATCTTCGTTGTAAGGCCGCCGTTGCCGCTTCCATAACTAATTCATTTGCCTTTTCTTTTGTGCACGGCAATTTACATTTCATCGCATACGATCCGTATACTAATGGATTCATACAGGAATTTGATACAGCCATTAAAAATAGTCCATCCTGTACAGCATTATCAACTTTAATTGCTGATTCCCGGTCAAACATATACCTTGGAAAAATTTATGAAATTTATTTCAATTTGATTCGTGATTTAATATTTTTCTTTTTTTTTTTGTTGTTTTTACATCGTCGTTTATTTTTGAATTGAATATTTTATTGATATTTCATGTGTTGAAATTGTACGTACATACCATAAAGTCATAACAACATATGGGGTCCAGCACCAAATGAATACCGCAACGATTGTCACAGTTAAACGTAGTGTACGCTGTTTTGCCCGTTCTATATGTGTTACGTCACTGCATCGTAAACGTAATACTCCTGTTGACGTCGTTGTCGTTTCACCATCATCTGTATTTCATTTAAATAAAATTTCTTTTTTAATTTATTCTCCGATAAATAAGAATTTAATTAATAAAAAAAAAAAAATTTATATATATTTTAAGTCAAGAGTTGAATCAAGTGAAATATTTTTATTATTTTACCATCGCCGGTATAAAGTTTATTTAATTTAATAAATTTATTAAAGGGAATAAAAAGAAAAAAACGCGTAATTGCCAATACAAGACATAAAGGGACAATATAAATAATATAAAAAATATAAAAATAAAAACAATAAAAAGGAGAGAGAACCAAAGAAAGAAAAAAAGGCAAAATGATAAAACAACAGAATGAGAAAAGAATTTAAGGATTATACGGATCAATTTTAGACATTTCAACAAATAAACCTCTGATGCACATTCTTTAACAACAACAACAACAACAACAACAACAAAAAAAAAGAATTTTTTTTATTATTATTAAGTAAGAAAGATGTTTGAACCCCCGTAAAGGAATGGAAAAGTATTTTTTCCTACGAAAATTTACAACGAAAAACCATTTTTATTGATATTCTTATTTCTGACGTTTTTTTTTTTTCTAGAAAGAAATTTCAGGATCAACAGAGAAATCAAATATTAAATAATAAATTTACCTGTAACACGTTGCACAGGGAAATTTGTATAAATTTTTTAAAAACAATAGAGAAAGAGTTTTACGTTCAGCATTTTTTTTTTTTTTTCGGTACTGTTTGTGCTTTAATAAAGCTACTACTGTTGTTAGTGTTGTTGTTATAAGGGTGAAATTATCCCTTGTTTACTAATTTTACTTATTTAAAAAAGTTATTTTACACCGTGGAAAAAGTGTAATTATGGTTGTTTTGGGCAAATTTTTATTATGCTTTTCCACTGATTGTTTGCTTTTTTTGCTTCTATGTAATAAAAGTGTTGAAAACGTGACTTGAATCATGCCAGTGTTTTATATATTTACTATTTATTTATGTACCGTGGATAAATTTAATAAAATTAAATAAAATAAAATTAAATTTTTGTTTATTTACCTTTTGAACGATTTGTACGATTTGATATTTCACATAATATCACCGAGTATGCCCCACTTATGATTAGTAATGGTAAGAAATACATTGCGATAACACAAAATAAATTATATGCGGTTTCCATTCCGGCTGTTGAAAAAAAACCAAATGTCACACATTGCATAAAGCCGGGAACTTGGGGATGTTGCTGTACACGAAATATAATACTCTGGAAATTGTAAAAAAAAAAAAAAAAAAAAAAACTGATTATTTAGGGTGGCATTAACCTGGATATTATAATGGAAATAAATTGTTTTTTTTTTTTTGATGCTTTGAAATTACGTTGAGTAATCTATATGCAGAGTTGTTTGAATTATTTATAAAATACGATAGATTCCCATTGAGAATACACTACCTGGGTGTCTGCCTGTTTTGGATACATTTTTGACTACCTTGATACATGAAAAACGGTGAATTTTTCTTAGTTAAATCGTCAAAAAAAAAAAAAAAAAAACAAACATGAGTAATGAAATGTTGAGTTAAGTTACATGAAAATGTGTTCTGTGTTTTCATTCTTTCATCATTTTTTTATTAAAGATCAATGATGGTGAAATTTTTTGTAAAGCTTATTATTAAGGTTATTGTCAAAAGCTTGTACACAACAGAATAACAAAACAGAAGCATTTATATTTGCTGTTAATATATTATTTCACTTGTGGCTTTCACCATTTTACGTTGCTCAATATTCTTGTTCTTGTTCTTGTTTCATGCAAATTAAAATTTATTTATTCTCCCTGTATTTCATGCTGTGGCATATTTTTTTATTGTTCTTATCACTATTTATTTAAAATTGTCTGTATAATTTTAATAAAAATACAAAAACGCATTGCAATAGATAAATTAAAAATTTACACAAAACATTTAGTAAAGTGAAAAAAAAAATATTTTCCACAGAAAATGGTAAATTTGTTTTTTCTTTTTTCTCTTTACAAAACGATTTTTTTATAATGTTTTTTTTTTGTTTGATAAAGAATTTGTTCAAAAACATAAAAATTCTCCTCTTTGTTTACTGGCTGTTAAAGGTGATCACCAGCATTCAGTATTCAGAAATTTATTTATTATTTTTTTTTTTTTGTTTTGTCGAACAAAAAACAGAAAATATTTTCAAGCATAAAACATAATTAAAAATGTTTGTTTTCTGTATTTATTATTCCACAATCAATTATTATTTTATTTTATTTCATTTGTTATTTAATTAATTAATTAAAATATAACGTTTATATCGGTACCGTTGTGATAATAATTCAGATGTTCAAGGTTAAACAAATAATTGCGTGATCATAATTTTCAATTTATTTGGTGCCACATTATTCGTTAAATACGTTAAAACCAATGATAAATCAATGTTAAGCTGTGGCAGCAAGTAATTTTCGGTTTCTATTACACGGTGTAAAAAACAAAAAAAAAATTTGTATTACCTGTGGTACAGCATTTATGAGTGCTATAGTCCATGCTCCAGCTAACATTATTTTACCCCGTTTACGTGCGGCTGATACACGTAATGGATATAGTACAGCAAAACAACGATCCAATGATACACACACGAGAACATTTGAGCTTAAATATAGGCAAAATGCTCGCATAAATAGAAATACTTTGCATGCAATATTACCCGCGTGCCATTCAACAGTTATCCGCCAACCCACCTGTAATTAACAAACAAAAAGGTTAACGAGTGTATGAAAATTAAATTTTCTGTATTTATTTTGTATTTATAACAAACAATTAACCACCCCTCCAACCCCATCATGGAATATTTGATTTAATAAAGATTATTTAATGAGGCGTTACTAAAAATTTTCACCTTCTATCCACTTGGTACGTTTTTTTATAAAAATTTATTAAACGTAAATCAACCATAGCTCGTTACATTAATTTTATTATTATTTTTTTGTTTTTTTAAACAACCCTCTTTAAACAATTTAAAATTAATTAATTAAAATAAAAATGTTTCTTTCCTTTTTCGTCTACAATTATTAAATTACAAATGTTTTTACAACCATGTAAAAATCTTTTTACATCTTTATTCTGTAATAAAAGAAAAGTAAAAAAAGCTCAACAATTCTTATTACCCGCCTAGGTAAAATAATATATTAAATAAAATTTACAAATTACAAGTAAATGATATAAAAGAATTATGCCTTAATTATAATTAAAAATCATAGAAATATGATTTATGTAACATTGATCGTAAATGTGGTTAAATGAGTGAATAAATAAAATTAAAAAATCCATAATCGTAACAAATAAAACAACTAACAACAAAAAAAGCTCAAAAACACTTTAAAATTAATTTCAATCGATAAATATCAGTGTATTTATGTATTAATTATAAAAAAATTTACTGTATCCGTTTGTTTTTACAAAAAACAAAAAAGCCATTAAAAGCTTTATGAATTATTATGCCAAAGTTTACCAAAGTTATTAATAAAAATTATTTTTTTGTAATTGAAAATAATAGTATTAAATTGAATATTAATGAGTAATAAAAAAATATCGCGTAAATGACACGTGATGTTATAAAGCTTCCGTTCAAGGACTTTGCTTTTTGTTTTTTGCTTTTTTTTTTTTTAATAACGACATTGTTGGTGTTGCTGGTGTCCCTACTGCCGCTGCTGCTGCTGCTTTATCGTTAATTTAAGAAAATGAATTTATTCTTTCAAGTATTCTTTTAATCTTTAATCTTTCCCATTTTACATTCATTTATTTATTTATTTATTTGTTTATAAAGCTGTGTAATTAAACGTTTTTTTTTTGTTTCTTTTACTCTTTTTTAAGCCGTGGAACACGCGTTTTTTTTACATTTTACATTTAAATGCTTGTCATCCATTTTCTGTTTGGTACAAATTCTATGAAAAACTTCCTTCAAAATCCTGATAATTAAATTTTAACAATTTAAACAAAAAACAAAATAAATAATTATTTTTTTTTTTTTTGTTTTCTTGGTTAAAATATGCAAATACAGGATTGCTCTGAAGAGAGGTATAATTATGGCTGTTTTATGTGATACAAAGCATAACATTGTTGACGTTACGTTACTGTAAGAAAAACCATTAATGAGTGAACAAAAAAAAAAAAAAATGGAGAAGGAACGAGGTATGGCAACCAGAATTCATCCTCTTCAATATAATTAAAAAATATAATTCCCACGAGGAATATTTTTAATATTTAATATAAAAAAAAGAAGAAGAAAAGAGAAATTAATTAAAATAAAAAAAAAAATAATTTACAACCAGGATAAAAGACACAACTAAGGAAAACTAAGTTCTATCAACAAAAAAAAAAAACAATAACCCATAAAAAGCACAAACAAGTTTTCTTTCCATCCCTTTTATATTAAAAATGAAAAGAAAAAAAATATATACATATATATATATAATTTTTTATTTGCAAAAGTAATTAATAATTAATAAGATAATATTATTTTTGTACTCAATAAATAAATAAAAAAAAATCCACAAAGGTTTGCAAAGCATAGAAATTATAGAAAACTTTTCTTGGGGAAAAAAAAACGAAACGAAACGAAACTTTTTCACCTCTATAAAAAAATAATTCCGGATGTTTGTTTGAAAGGAAATTCTATATTTTCAGCAACAATAACAATTTTTTTCTTTTTTTTTTTTTTTTTAATATATCCTGAGCTTTATTTGGTCATACGATTTAAACACAAAAATGAATCAAATGAATCAGAAGCTTTAAAATGTATAGAATAGAAATGTTTACTTACTTCTAGTGGTATCATTATAAATGCCACCATTAAATCAGCAACGGCCAAATGGCAAATCATTAAACTGACCCTAGACCGTCTGTGACGTCGTGAACGAAAAAGTGTTATCACAACCGATAGATTACCAGCGGCCGCAATCACAAATAAGATGCAATAAACAATTATAACAGCGATCGTTGAGTCTGTATAACCTAGAATAAAAAAAAAAGAAAAGTAATAAAAGCACACATACACACACACACACAAAAGCACAAACGTAATCATAAAATAAGTTTATCGATAAAACAAACATTTGTTTTACTAACAAAAGCTAACCGAACTAAATTCATTTCACATTTTTATCTGATTTTTATCTTGATTAAAATAAAAAAATCAGATAAAGAAAAGCTTCGTTCGAATCTTTTAAACACAATTAACGCACAGTTTTTTTTTTTTTTTTTGTTATTAACAAAACTAAAGCTAAACTACGTGATCACTTCCTTATCTAGGTGATTTTAATCAATTGAAAATTTAATCAGACTTCTCTGTATTTTTGGTTTAACCTTGAACAAGCTTATTTATAATCAAAGCACAAACTATAGATTACAACACAAGATATAAATCAATGTTAACACCTGATTAAAAACAACCTGTATTTAATCACTAATTAGTTTATTAATAAGTTAAATCAACGATGTATATGACATTTGTAATTAGATAAAATCAAATTATGATTTTTTTTTTTGCTACAGCAAAAATGTGGCAAAATTATTGCATTTCCAACAAAAAAAAAAAAAAAAAAAAAAAACGTCTTAAAGTCCAGTAATTAATAATCGAACGCCTTTTTTTTATACCAGTTTTACATGTAAATATATAATTACTTTTCCTGGGGAGGTGAAAAGGATAACAAAAATTAAAATTAAAAAATTTTTTTTTTTTTTTGCTTAACTTATGTAAAAAAAGAAAAACCCTGAAACGCCTGCAAACGATGCTCAAAGTATTTAACAAAAAGATATTATTCTGTTGCTGTATAATAACACACACACACACACACACAAATTACAAGGGTTGTTATGTAAGTTATTTATTCAGAAATTAAGTGCGTGGATGTTTTTTTTTAATCAAATATGCTGTTAATATCCGATTAATCCGCATTCAGAAAGATGGAAAAAAAAAAAAAAATTATTTCACTTTTTCCATCTTTTTTTGGATGCGTATTTTTTCTTTGGAGAGCTTTTTTTTTTAAGGGTGATTCAATATTGAAAATAAAATAACCGTTTTTTTTTTTTATTTTTTTATTTTTTTATTTCTACCTTGCAGCCATTTAAAAATTATTCCAACTTTTTAATGAAATTTAACTTACGACCAACTGAATTCCTAATTTTCCTTTCATACATTCAAATTTTTTAATTATTTAATATACCTGGAATAACATTACCTTTTGTAATTAATAAAATAACAAAAAAAAAAAGAATAAAAATTCGTGTGTGCTTTGGTAAAACAATACAAAAAGAAAGAAAAAAGAATTTTTTTGGTTTTTGGTTTTAAGGCTTTTAAACGTAATTTCTCATTTGTTAATTAATTGAAAATTACGTTGACGAGGTAGAAATGATGTACAGAAGGTATTTCTTTTTTTTTTTTTGTGTGTTTTTATTACCTGGGGCCGCTATGATGCTTTGACTTATGTTATGATTAGTCCAATTACTTTGATCTAAATTCGACCGATTACATAAATGATAACTAGATTCAATATCAGATGGAATTTCCATAACTGAACTTAAATATAAATTTCTTGGTATCACTAGGCACATTACACTTTATTTTTATTATAAACTTTTTTTTTTCTTTCTTGTTTTGTTTTGTTTTGGTTGTTCCGGTTAAAAATCCTTAAGAATTTTTTTGCGTTTTTTTTCTTTTTTTTTTTTGTTTAAATTTTCACTTTGTTTTTGTTGTTGCTCAAGCAACGCTTACCTGGGCTCATAATTAATATATTTAAAAATTTTAAACCATATCCATAATATATCCATATACATTTTTTTGTTAATTAAATTTAAAATTCAGGTAAGTCAACCGCATTTATATGCAGATAAATTCAAAACACATTTTTCCATATTTTATATTTTTTCTTTTTTCTTTCCTTAACAAATAAATTTCACTTAAAACATTAAAAAAAAATTTATTTTTTTTTATCACTCAATTAAAAAAGCTTCTTTTAATACATTAATTAATTTTTCACAACACAATTTTATTTTTATTAATAAAAGAAAAAAAAAAACAGAGAAAACAGAAAGAAAAAGAGGAAATTTTCTAGCTAAATCAGAATTTTTTTTCGATTCTTGTGAAATTAATTTAAATAATTTTTTTAGTTAAAAAAAATTAATTAATTTTATGTTAATAATACTATTTACAACCACCACCAATTTGTTCAAAAGCACAGGAAAAACTGAGACAGAGAATATGTTTTTGGAAAGCATTGACTGTTGACTGGAATATGTCATTAGATGGAGGGATTTCCCTACTCAATTCCGTTTAAAAAAGGAAAAAAAAAGGAAAAAAGTAACAACTCTCTTCTACTCACAACGATAAAAGATAAAACAACATTTCCCCATGTAAACTGTCTCATATTTATGAGTGTATGAAAGCACAAAATTAATCACAATCAACAAGTACATAAAATAGAACAAACTTTGCAAAAGCTTATTATTTTCACAAGAAAAGAACGAAAAGAACGAAAATAAAGTTTTTCTTTCTTTTTATTTTTTTTTTTTTAAACTTTCACCAAAAAATTCAATCAAACGTTAGATTACATTTCATTTCATTACATTCCATATTCCATTTTAGGGGGAAATACTTTCGCTTTAAATAAAAGCGTAAAAAAAAAACAAAAAAAAAAAATACAAAAACTTTATCAAAGAAATACTTTTCACCAATGAATAAATCTTTTTTGGAATTATTATTTTTTATCACAAAACGAAAACGGTGAAAAGAAGAAAAAATTAATAGAAAACAAAAGCTTTTTATTTGTTTATAAATACAAATTTTAGAAAACAATTAATTATTGTAAAAGAATGGAGAAATAATTTTTTTTTTGTCTTAACGAAACGCCATTATAAATGTAACCAACCACGTTTCTTTTAAAATAAGTGTTCAGTTTTATTATTACTTTAACCACCAATAAATATTAATTTAAATAAAAAATTTATTTTGCATCCCATCATTATAACTATTTATAAAATTTATTATGAAAAAAAAAAAAACATAATTACTTTAATGGAATAGATAATTAAAAAAGAAAAGAAAATCTACTAGCAAACAATCTTTATCGCCATTTTCTTTATTTTAAAAATAAGAAAGCAAAAAAAAAAAAAAAAAAAAACAATTGACTATGCAAAGTATAAATGAAAATCCATTAAAATTACTAATAACGTCTTTAATATTGACAAGCATCTTAGCAAACAGTTACATTATTCACCATAGCAACCGATTTTTTTATTTTGTTATTA